>WEKY01025138.1:613-24612 GCA_013390045.1 Picathartes gymnocephalus | reverse complement strand
GAAAAGGTCTTTTGTGCCATCTAAAACATAAACAAATGCCTGTGATATATGTTTTTGTGTAGTGAAATCAAGGAGTATTAAAATGATACCATAATATGAGCAAGCCATTTGGATTATCGTGTAGTACAAGGATCTGCCGTAGAAAAATAAAAGCTGAATCTAAAAGAAGTCAAGTAATAACATTATCAGATGTAAAGAGATGTAAAGTTGTTTTACATTATCTAAGAACTGAAAGAGTGAAGTGTGTTCATCATAATTCACTTTCAAATTCTGCACATCCTCTATACATCCTTACATCAGCAGGCTGTTATACAGTCTCTGTTTCCATTTTTCTTAGCTCCTGTTCTAGTAGGGTGGAAATGTATGGCTTTGTATTTTTCCTGGGAGAGCTGACTCCAAGGTATTAGCACAATTTGGGAGTTATTAATACTGAATAGTGTTTCCTTAATTTTCAGGGTGACTTCATTGAATGAAGATAGATGTTTCTTGTGCTTTGGACAGATACTTTACACTTCAAATAAATAGCTTTAGATCCAAGGTTAAATTAAAAGTAGGTTTGCTTACGGTTTTTTGTTTTTCGTAATTGGTTAGGAAGTGCTGCTGTCATCAGTATCGGTGTCAAGCCTTTCGGCCCAGATATTTATGCATATCAGACAACTGAGATGAAGAGAATTTCTTGTTTTCTGTATAAGCACAAAGTACAAGGACCAGACTTGGAAAGAACAAAATGTAATTTGTCTTCCACTTCTTGTCTAAAGATATGCTTCTATATTTCCCAATAATTTTGAGTTCTTATGAGTAAAAGCTTGTGCAGTAAAAGATTTTACAGAAGAATGCAGAACAGTTCTTTGTTTTCTTTGTTTAAAAAAACCTCAGGGCTGAAATAAGTTTCTTAAATATACTTAAAATAGCATCTTGTCTATATTAGTCCATTGTCTGGGGTACTTCCTCCTTCCTTCCCACTAACTTCAAAAAGATTACAAACAGTTTGCTTTTTAGACATTTGGCATCATATGCACTGAATGTGTGACTCTTTCTTTATCTTCCATGTTCCCCTTAGAGCTGTACATATTAAATATGCATGGTTTTGTGTATGTGCAAACAAATGCTGACAGCTAACCATAGCATCTGAGATGACACAGTTTCTTTTAGATGTAGACTGAGCTAGCTGTGAAAAATGTTGAAGAAGTGTTTGAAAGCTGCTTGCTATGAATGAGTTCTTGGTTTCATTTTTATAAATCATTGTAAATATTGGGTTCTGGGCTGAAATTTTCCATCACAAATAATTAGTACACATTGAAATTCTTAAGGTTCAGTGAGATAATTCATCTTCTTCTGAGAAGAAAAAAAAAACAAGCAAAAAAGCCCAACAAAATGAGGAAATTGTTTTGCCAGAATTCCTAAAATAAATTTGGTCTTGTAACTGTTGTGTTGCTTTATTTTTTCCCCTCTTTGGAGTAGGAATTAGAAAGTTTTATTAGAGTGGGAAAAGTAATTGCTGTGTACCTGTAGCTTGATTCAATATTATATAGATGACCTCTTAAAATCTCAGTTTACCCCATGTTTTCTGAGTCTGAAAGCAAAATTCTTGTAGATTTTTTTGCAGACAGTGCATTGCAAGAACACCAAGAAAAGAACAGGATAATTCTAACCATTATTGTTTTTGTCTGAAAGAAGTTTTGGTGAATAACAACTGGACTGAAAATTAGCAAGATTACTGTCATCTTTTTCGTTTGTTGTTAATAAGTTTGTACAAATTAGTCCATATTGTTTCTATTATGAAATAGCAGAAGATGTATTCTGCTTGTTTAAGACATTATTCACATGCATTTCTCTGTTATTTTTAAAGCTTGGATTTCTGTAGTTTTGTGGGATTTGGATTTAGACAACCTCTGGTTTCATGCTGCTTGCCTAAATCAAGGTATAGGAAATGCCTTCTCTGAGAACTGAGTCTTTTGTCTCTTTCCTCTTGAAATGGAAAGAATTTTCTGTGTCTGAGGTGGTGAATAATTTTGTTTTGAATCACAAGACTGTATTCATTTATAATGCAAGGCTTAACTTAGAAAGGCTGAGCATCACTTACTCATTGTAAAGAGCAACTTTTGAACCATCAGCATCTTTTCTCCTTCTGGATTTTTTCGTGGAAACAAAAACCTATTGCTGGTCTCTGCTGTAAGACATGAAATGGAAAGTAAGTTCTTCTGATGTCTGTGCTGTACCCCTAGAATTTTCATGATTTCAAGCCCTTCAGGTACTACTTTTAACATACTGGCTTTTTTTGAATCACTGCAGTTTATTTAGTGCTAACATTGTCCTGAGTTTTCCAGTTAGACTGCTAATACAGGCATAGATTGTGTAAGAAATGGTTGTATAGTGTAATTATATCCTGACAGGTTACTCTGTGGAAAATGAGTTTTCTGTTCAAGATAATAGAAGAAGAAAGTAATGAAAATAAGAAAATTAATACTTTAGCTGCAGGACATTTTGTATGGAGAGCCTCTGCTCATGAATGCCTCAGCATTTAAATCAATACAGTTTGAAAGACTCTCATACTAGTTGATATAATAACCTCTGAAATACTAATGATGAGTTATCACTTCCACTGGGAAAATGTACTGGTCCCAAGCATAAAAGTGGTCATTTAAAATGTCTTTACTAAGCAGCACAGTATTCTGCAGAACTAAATCTCAAGTAGATCTGGCTCCCTAAATGGTAATTCCATCTTTTTTTAAAAGGTCAGCTCAATTAGATTTTAGCAAGATTGAGTCTTCAGTGTCTCTTATTATATTCATCAGGACACATTGGCTAGTAGTTTGCAAGTGTTCATGAGCAAAACAGGTTAGTAATATATTGGTACCAGTACCAATATATTGTCCTCATCACCGCATAGACAAAACACTGGTGAGAACTGTGCAATTCTTTAAACACTAGTGGCATGATATAATGAAGTTGTATTCCATTAAGCACTTGTATACAAGGGAGCAAAATGTCATCACCTGAGTGTGGCTGCATTTCTGTGATACAACCTCATCTGTTCCGTCAACTAGTTTTGCTCTGATCAATAAGCAGTTTTCTGTGGCCTTTCACTACTGTCAGATGTCATTGAATGATGTAAATACAGATCAGAAACTAGAAACTTGACAGCTCACCTAGACTAAAGAGAGAAGTGTGGGAGGGGGTGTACTGCTGGGATGGACAGAAATGACAGCTGATGTCTGCTGTGTATAAATGATTTGATATTGCTACAGACAAGATTTTTCATTTTCCATAAGCCTGCAACAAAATGATTCTGGCTTGTACAAGTCAAATCATTCAAAAAGACCAAAGAGAATAAAAAGGATTTTTATATTGCAGGACAGCACTGAACAGAATGACCCACTTACAAATTACCTTTGTTTTTATTCTTGCCTTATGATACTAAATATTGGGTCCTACTTGATGTTAAAATGAAGGAAGAATAAATAAATATTAGAAATGTTCTTCTAGGCAGCATACAGTGAGTAAAATATCTATTAATGCTAGCACACTCTTTAAAGCATTAGAGAACTCACTTCAGTATTTCATTACAGAATCAAAAAACTGGAGATATTTTGGTTGCTTGTGGTGTTTTTCAGTTGTGAAGAAGCTTAAAAATACTTTCAGAAATGTCAATAGAGGACTAACTATGAAAACAGTTACATTCCATAGCGGGGATTTGTAGCTGAAATGTGCAAGGTTTTTTCTAGCTGGAAGTCTTTTTGATGCACTTCATGATTCCAATGAAGATCAATTGCCAGGAGTTAGGATGAAGAGGAGAGAGTTTAGCACTATTCAGTGTTTCATTTATAGTTGCTGTATTATGGGTCTTGCACTGTGGAACGTGCTCCTATTTTACCATAAGAAATTTACAATACAAGTTCCAGAACACAGTTTTCTGTGACGAGAGGAAGTTTCTATAATAGATGGTTGGGAGTAGATAAACATTGAAGCTTTTAGAGCAGGTGCATGATATTTGGCCTTTCATCTTGAGGCTTGGTTTAATCCCTTCCTATATATCCTGTCATATATATATGTCTTTATTACACTTACTGCTATGTAAGAAGCAAAATATGGAAGTCATGATTTTGAAAAGAAACTAATACATTAGTAAAACAAAATCTGTTTCTAAAAAAAATTGATGTGTTTTGTAACTTAAAGTAATACCTGCTGATGTGTGAACAGAGCCATCTTAACTCTGACTACTTGTAACAGCAGTGTCACTGATACCACCTTGCTCTCTACCTTGCTCTTCTGGCCACTAGCAAAACTGTTGAGAAGGTGGGAGTATTTATCTCTGTGTGATGGCGTGTGCGTATGCAAACAGGAATGTAATCGAGTTCACAGTCTGTACCTCTGCTCCACTCCAGTGAGGCCCCACCTGCAGAGCTGCACCCAGCTCTAGGCTCCCCAGCACAGGAAGGACACCAGTGTGTTGGAGTAAGTCCAGAGGAAGGACACAAGATGAGCAGAGGGATGGAGCACCACTTCTGTGAGGAAGGGCTGAGAGAATCGGAGACTAGAGAGGAAAAGATTCTGGAGTGACCTTCTAGAGACACTTCAGTACCTAAGGGGAGTCTACAAGAAAGCTGAAGAGGGACTTTTAACAAGGGTGTGTACTGATAAAACAAGGGGCAGTGTAAACTGTAAAAAAGTAGATTTAAATTAGACATAAGAGTAGATTTAAATAAGACATTTTTATTGTGAGTGTGATAAGGTACTGGAACAGGTTGTCCAGAAAAGCTATGAATGCCCCATCCCTGGAAGTGTTCAAGGCCAGATTGAATGGGGCCCTGAGCAACCTGGGCTAGTGGAAGGTGTCCCTGCCCATGGCAGAGGAGTTAGAACTACATAATCTTTGCGCTACCTTCCAACCCAAACCCTTTTCTGATTCTTCGATATCTTTGGTGCCTTAATGCTGTCATGCTTTAGTGTTCTTAACCACTACACTGAAGCATAAGCTGTATGAGGAAAATGCTGTGCTTCTGCTGTGTCAGGTTTTGGGCGTGTGCCATGAGGTCAGTGCTTATGTACTGGAGATTGGGTCTTCACCAATCACTGGCCATGCTGTTTATAAATACCAGAATGTAGTAAGAAGCCTGGAGTCAGAGCAGGTGTCACGATTCCCATTGACTTCTGGAGTTCTCAGTTTGGGTTCTCAGGTTTCCATCACATCTGTTTTTGACGGGTTTTCTGCAGGGCTTTCAGACAATAGTTGTCCTCATCTGGAACACTTAGAACAGGTTTCTTGAGACTGGTATGAAACTTGGTTAAGAATAACCAAGCATAACCACTCTAGATAACCTGCATTCCCTGTTTTCTTGGACATCAGATCATACCTCTACCTTTTCTCTATATTGTCAATTATTTCGTGCTTTGTGTTGTATACAGGGAATGACCAGGTGCTCACCTGCCATTATAAATTTGTAATGAGCCCAGTGGAAAGCGAAGTATGTGATGCTAAGTCATCAGTTGTACTCTGCTAGCATAATTTAGGTAATTTACTGTGTATTATGAACTATTGTTGTGAAAGGGAGGCTGCTGCACAGCTCTGTGTAGGCTGATGTTTATTTTAAATAAGAAAATTATTTTGAGTTTATTTCTAATTTACCTCATCAAGTCACTCAGAACCAGTATTGTGGCCTTGCAAATAAAAAATATTGTCACTTTTTCTGATACAAAAACAGCCAAACAATATTATTGTGCATACTATAACGTTAAAAAAAATAGTGGTTTCACAGTGTAGCTGTTAAGCAGGACTTTGATAACTGAATTCATTGTGGCCAGGATATTATCCACTTTTTTTGGAGGGTAGACTTGTGATTGACTTGTGATTGACTTGTGGGGTGGAGGAGGTCATTACACAGCAGGAAGGTATTCTATATGCAGTCTTTTATGTCTGGACTCAAATCTTGACAATTACTCAAATTCTCTGGAAACTAGCTAGAGCTCTGCTTCAACTTAGCACCTGCCTGTGCTTTAGGATACTTTATAGGTTTAGACCAATCTAATGTAATTGTCTACTTTTTTTTTTACTTAGCTCCTTATACTGGCAAGTAAGACTAGCTATCTCATAGCCCAGTACACCTCCAAATACTGTAACCTTCAGAACACATTGAAAATCCCTCAAAAGATAGAGTATAATAGGCCACTTTCCATTGTTCACAGTCCCATTCTGGACCTGATATTTATAAGAGTCTTTCTAGAGCTATTTCTGCTATAGTTTTGAAATACGCTTGCGATTATTTTGCACAGCTCAGTGATAAAAAGATTAAAACTCATTTGTGGTAACAGATGGTTGTCCAAACATAAAGTGATTTTCCATAGTATTCTTTTTCTCTCTCTGTGGTATTGTACATAATAAAGTAAGCACATAACCTGGTTTGTTTTGGTTTGGTTTTGGTTTTTTTTTTTAAATTTACAGATTTTGCAGTGTTTCTGTCACTTCAACTTCTTGTTCCTTATTAAGACTTCAGAGATACAAACCAGTAGCTCAGTAATTGCTTTCTTGAATCTGCCTTTAATAATTACATTTAGTAAAGCTGTATCGAAAATTAGAAAGGCAGAGACTAATGGAAAACTAGATTTTTCACTGAATTAGAAAGCAAGACAATCCATATATTGACAACATTTCAAGTTGAAACAGATCAGGAAAACTGTTTTGGACTGTCTGTGCAAAGAGGCAAACACAGGCCTGATGTGCAGTGGCATCTGCATTTTATACAGGCAGAGAAACTATAAGAGATTTCATGTAAATAGGTGTCTTGAGAGGGGACAGTAGAAATCTGATTTGGAAGCAAGACACCTGAGGTTTTTTTAGTCAGAGAATCTTTTTCTTCACATTAACAAAAGTCTAGAAAGTGCTAACTTTTCACTGATTAAAATACCTTAAAGGCAAGGTGGGAAAAGAGGAAAAATATTTTAATTTCCTTTTTTAGATCTGTGGACGAATATTTGTTGAGGCTGGTATAACAGCACTGTGAGTCAGCTTGTGTGAAGGGGGTAGAAGAGAGGAATTATTGTGTCATTTTTTTGGTCAGTAGTGGGACTTTTCACCAAAAATTTAAGGCATTTCAATTTCCACTTTAAGAACAAGGGAAAATATGAAAACTGCTTTCAGGCTTTTATTCCTAATATGTTAACATTTTAAATGCCTCTTATTACAAGCAGGCAGGGGATTGATTGATTGAGGGATGTATTAAGCACAATGTGTTCATTAATAACTAGATGTTTTGTGTTACCTTAAAATTAAAAAAAATACCCCAAAACCTAAGCAACTTTGAAATGTATATAGATCTGGCAGCATAAATAGATCATTTCACAGTTGTTTCTTAGTTGGATGTAAAAGCTTGTGCTTGCTTACAAGATTTGTCTTTCCTTGGGGGTTTTTTGGGGGGTTTGATTTTGGTTTTTCTTTACTGTTCTGTCTCTTACATGCTTTACTTTCTCATCTAGTAACTGAGCTGTTTCTTTATTGATAAAGATCATTCGGGTATCTTTGGGTCTTTTGTAGCATTTTGAGATTGGTCTTTGCTTCAGTTATCTGCTAAACAGACACTAGGCCTAAGAAAAGGTTATTTTGACACCTTCAGGATGTTTGGAGACCCTTATTTTTAAACAACAGTACAATTTCTCTTACATGCTTCACAGTTAGTAGTACTTTACTTTGACAGCATAATGGTTTCTTCTGCTGCATTTTAGAATGCATACACAGAATTGGGCACGTTTTGCATGTGTGATTTGGATTGGTATAGATTAGTGGAGCATAGATCTTGTGATTCTTATTACACTGTGGATCAGTTTTGATAAACATGGAAAAAGAGAGCTTTGGTTATGTAAATTTATACAGTTTATTGGATATTCATTTTACTTCAAAATGTTGCTGAACTTTCAATTTTTAGAATGTCTCATTGAACATAGGTTGATGGTTTGGAGGTTTCTGAACATAGAAAAGGTTCTTCTCCAGCTAGAAACGGTCACATTAAGTCCTAATCACATAGCATAGGATTAAATAGTAACTTTCAATGTGTTATCTATGTGTATTAATCAGTGTGTAATTTTAAGTTAATTAATAGTAACTGTTGGTAATCTGATAGACTTCTTCACTAATCCAGCAGGTTTTACGACATATGGAAAGCTCCAGTTATTGCTAGTGTTACAGACAGTGTACTGTACTGTGCAGTGATAACAGCAATGGAGCCACTGTTAGATCAACAGCAATCTGACACATTTCACGTCTGTTTGTAGAAACCATAAAAGCTAATATTTTCCTTGTTTGGAATGGAAATTATAAATGTATAAGAAAGCACTTCAGAAGTCACAGAGGAAGTGGAAAGAACCAGAAAGGTGAGGCATGCTTGAGATTCTTTCCTGGGTCACTGGAATTTTCATAAGAACTAACCAGCATTCTTTGTAATTTGGGAGGAATTTGTCAGTTGCAAATAAATTGCTGTTTTGGTAGTAACTTTTGGACCTAAGAGGTTTTTTTCTGTACCTGGTGGGAAAGATGGAAGACTCTTAAAGAAAGAAATAGCATGAAGCTAGTGGGAATATCTATCATTTTCCATCCCATTCATCTTCTTCAAAATACTGCAACAGAACCTTCAGAGAAACTTTGCAAACCTGAAGAGCAAATTGCTGCGTGATAACAAAAAAAACCCCAAAAATGTAAAATTTGTGACAGTCATGAATGTATAACTGGGTCTTCTAAGTGTCTTCCAGAAAATGAGCATAGAAAAAGAAGCAATCTTTTTCATTTTTTTTACTTTTCCTCCTTGGAAGGAGCTTTCATAGGATCATAGGGTCATTTGAGTTGGCAGGGGCCCATGGAGGTCCAGGCACACTCCCACCACCACCACCACCACCACCACCACTGCTCTACACAGGGCCAACGTAGATCAGATTCCACAGGGTCATGTCGTAGCATGTTTTGGCTTTCTCCACAACTTCTCTGGGCCCCAGCTCCAGTGTTTATCTAATATCCACTTTCAAATGAAACTATTAAATAAGCCAGATTTGGCACTAGGTCTGGTCTTATTTTTCTAGAAAAACTGAGTGATCTTTGCACACAGTAATTTTTCATTGGTTCTTTAAAAATAACAGATAGAAGATTTGATAGAAAATGTTTTCAGTGGAAAGAAAGATATGGGAATAGAATTATAACAGAATATCCTAATATAATAGAAAGATTTGGGTTTGGGGCTTGGACTTTTGACTTCAAGCCTCTGAATTGTGCCCAATCTGGATGCTTTAAGTAGGTTTTTCTGGGAAGAAACATGAATTAAGTTGTTCGGCGTTGTAGAAGCACTAGGATTTTAGATCTAAAGTTTCCAAAGTAACCACGATGTTACTATTTTGTTGCGACGCGGGCGCAGGCAGCCCGGCGCCGCATCTTCTCTGGAAGCGTCCCCCACCGGGGACAGAGCTCCGGTCGGGGTGGCGGGGCCGTACCACATTCACACGCGCAGCCGGTGGGAATGAGGCCACCGAGTCAGGAGGGGTTCTTCAGGGATTTCGCAGCAGCTTTGTTAGCAGAGGTCGACGCCTACACAGCGATGGATCTCAACACCTGACATGCTGGAAGGGGCAGAGGAAGAACCAGGAACGAGGCATGTACCGCAGTTTTCTGGGGGAGGCAGGGGCGGGGACACGGGAGGGGCCAGGGTATGAGGGCCAGTGGGAGAACAGGGAAGGGCCGGCTAGCGGGCAGGGATCAGCGGGGTTTTAACCAATGGGGTTACAGAACTTGGAACTCGGTCATGTAAGGCAAACAGGGCAAAGTGGAACTGAAGTAGACTTGGTTCTGTGTGAGAGAAAATAGAACCTGCGGGCCGCACTTCCAGGGCATCCACACTCTTTGCTGTACTTTGCTCTGTGTGTGGTTTTCTTGCCTTTTTAAATAGTTTGGTTTTTTTTTTTAATTCTTACATAGAAGGAGCCCATAAGGTTGTTGTCCTTTGCTCATTTGTTCCACCAGAGTCAGTCGTGCATGCTTAGGTAAGTGGACACTCAGTGGGGAAAAGGAGCGTGTGACTCACAGCTGCAAGTAGGTATGTGCAGCAGTGTGGGTTGCATTGTGTGAAAATGCAACTGTGAGCATGGCACTGTGAGCATTCAAATTCACAACCCCTTTTTTCTTAATAGTTTCCCCTTTTTCTTCTTTTACCCCTGAACAGGTAGCTGGGAATTAAGGGAAGGGAATATGGCATTTGTATAGGTACTGCCCCAGATATATGACTGGTCATTGTGGATCTTTGAGATGCCTAATAAAGACCTCTTGACTGAGAAATGCTTGAGGTTTTGTCATCCAGCTGCCCCACCGGCTGTGGAGAGAGGGAGAGAGGTACCATGTGTTACCAGTGTGTTTTCAGAGCAAACAAATGCAGTGACATACATTTCTGATTCATACACAGTGAACTGTGCATTCCGTTTAAGAATACAGGAGCGGGAGTATTTCAGACTACAAGCCCCTTCTCATACTCTTCTTTGGTCACCTTATTTTAGTGGTAATGCAATATGGTCTTCTCAGTTGTTTCCCTGTGTGATAGCATAGATTCCTGTCCAGCATCTCTTATACAGAACTTTAAAATATCCTCCAATCCTTTTTCTGCTCCCTAACATTATAGCTCCTCCTGAATAGAAAAGAGTTCTGTAGGCCTGAAATTTATCCTGACTTTGTGGAGATGCCATGAACTTTCGGTCAGATCAGACATGCTGTAAAAATAACAGAGCAGTGTCTATCCTATAAACTGGAAAAACTACATTATGAACATACTCAGTGCAAAATTTTGTTAGTAGTTAGGCAGTTTTCCAGAAGTTATGACTTGGCCAAATTTGCCTCCCAGGTGTCTTCCTGGCCTTCTTGTCCACATCTTGGAGAAATTTGAGTGAAGCAGTTTGGGTTTTGTTTTGTGTTGGGTTTTGGGTTTTTGATTGGGTCTTTTGGCATGGATAATGTAAAATGTATTTTTCTTTAAGTATATGTTTGGACTGTCTCAGCTGTAACCTTCTAAAAGTATTTTCTGTCTGAATCACATACCTTATACAGAAAATCTAAGTCCAAAAATTAAAGGTTGGCAAAACTATAAGTAACCAAGAACAATCTTGTAACAGAAAATATTCGATTATTCTAACTGCTCCTGGCTCTGTCGTTGACTTCTATAATGCATTTTATTAAATTACTTCCTTCTCAGGTCTTCTTTAAATGTTATTGAGATTGTGAAAAGAAAAATAACAGTAGTGTGTCTGAGTTGCAGCATGAAACAGGAGGGCAAGAAATTAGTTGATGGAAGATGAATATCCCCCTTCACTACCCCTTTAGAATTCTTACCCTTGAAAAACATGTGGGTGAAAGAAAAGGTAAGTTGGGGCAGAGGCTGTACAGAAAGTTGAGCAATTTCTTGCTGAGGCAGTTGGAGATGACTTCTCAGTTACATGTAGGATAGGGTAGGTTGCATTTTTTTGCCCTGTAAATAGAAAAGTGTCACTTTTGTAAATATGTAGAAGAATCAGCTTTTGCTGCAACTAAGTGTTTAGAGTAAACTAGGCATTTGCATGCCTTGTGTAGGGGTACACTGCAGTTTCGTAACAATAGAGCCTTTGTAACAGAAAAAATATTTGAGAAAGTTATTTATGGCAACATTTTGAGTGAATAAAAATGGGAAAAGTTTTTCTATTCAGTACAAAAGGTGAGAACCAGGAAAATGGCAAGATTCAGAAAGGTTTGGATAGGTGAGTGAAGTTTTTGCTAAGTACCTAATAAAACAATAAGAAAATTTGAAGCCTCAGAATGAAGGAAGGAATGATACCTATGTCAGTATAATGTTGTACCTATAAGACTTCTTAGTGATATCTGTAATATTTTCTTGATAGTATTTTTGTCCAACTGAATTTAAGATTTAAGTCTGTATGTATTTAAATAGGGAACTTGGTTGGTATCTGCTGGTGATGAATATCAGGTTTTCATGTCCAAAAACCCAGGCCATGAAATGTGACTCAAATTTCACCTTAAACATGTATGGATTCTGTTTCCTCATAATGCTGTTTTTAGGAAGATACTAGCATTTGTTACTGAAGTGTTCAAGTCAAGTTAGTTCTTTGGTAGCCTGTACTTGGCTGCGTCTTTTATTTTTGTCTTCACTGAGGTAAAGGCAGTCGTGGATTTTGAGACCTGTGAATGGTAGTGTTGGATGCTTTGAGTTCACATTTGAGTAGACTGCCACATTGTATTATCAGTTCAAGCAACAGACAGCAGTTAAAAACATTTAGCACAATTTTCAATCATCCATGTCCTGATGCTTTGTTTGCAGTATGCATGCTTTTATTTCCACACTTCATGCATTCAGACTCAATTTATAACTTACTTAAAATCTCTCAGAAATGTGCTGGGTACATAAAATGTTATCTGGCTAAATACCTGTGCGGGCACGTAATTAGTTGGTATTTGCCTCACCGTCTTTCAAGTGATTGAGAGACCAGTTGCAAAATAACATAATCTTCACTGAATCAATTTTCATGTCTTTGAAGTGATAAATATATGGTTATACTATATTCTTGGATAGGTTATTCAATCTTGTATCGCAAAATTACTAATAGGATACTTTTATTATATATATTATGCTGGATATTGGTTTGTATTAGTATTTCTACTGCCTCTGAAGCTACAGAATCTGTTCACATGACTGTACTGCAAGTAGTTCCCATAAATGGTTTAGATGTTGCCTTTTCTCAGACATGGCTGTTTGAGTCAAATTCTGTGCTGCCTTAGCTCTTCCACTAATGTCAATATAGTTCTCTGCTTGAAGTGTCTTTGATTTACCTACTTGCTGTGTTCTCTATTGTAAGGAAAGCAAGATAGGAAATGTTTGTTTCTCTTCCCTGTGCTATTCCTTCATGTTCAAGTCAAATCCAAACCCTGCTCTGAACTTCACATTCACCTGCTCCCTTTTGTGGTATGCCCACACCTTGCTGACTGCAGTTCCCATAGACATACCTGAGATAGAGCCAGTGTCACTGAGCTTTGTCCAAGCGTTATGATGAGTTCTGCAGCACGTGCTGCCCATGCTGCTGCTACTGTTAATGCTGTCACCAGTCCCTGAGCCAGTTTAAATCTGGCTCAGGACTATTTGCCTCTGTATCCAACTGATTCACTGTATCCAACAAGCCAACTATATAAATACTCTGTTAGTCACAACATGTAAATTCAGAAGCTCAAAAACTTATTATTTTTGAGCACTGTTTGTGGTAGCTGCTGTTGCATTTTCTTCAGTATTTGTGCAGAGTTTGTCGCTTCCATTCTCTCCACCTTGCACATGAAGAAGCATTTGATTTTCTGCAGCTGGATGCATTGATAACCACATCCTGGTAACCTGTTTCAGGCCTTGTCTCAGTCACAGCAGGCTTCGTCCAGTAGGAAAACTGCCTTGTTATTTTTTGAGCTTATTTCTTTGTCCTGCTTTGAATTACCATTCCAAAGAGATTGGCCTGACAAGGGAAACCTTTGGTGAGCAGGATGGCATTCTTTGATAAATTGATGCAGTGACTTGTCGTTCCAGGAAAAGGTGCTGATGTTTGAAGTATCGTTCTTAGTTGTGTGTAAGAGTAACACAGGTAGGAGGCAATCACAGGTAATGAGATTTCCATTTTGGAAGACAGGCCAATGCCAATTTAGTGGATGTTTGGATGATTTAACTCAGTGAAAGGAAGTGCCTGAAGGTGTTACATGGATTCTGACTGCTCATCTTCTTATTAACAGAATAACATTTGAATTCTCCATTTTGGGGTTGAAGATAGGGTAATCACAGCATTTAAATGTGATATATGAAGGATCTTTGCTAAGTTGCACAGACGTTTAGAAAAACAACCTCATTTGAGTACTGCCCTTAAAAATTTATTTGGATGAACTGCTTGTGTGGTAAAGAGGAACAGAGACTTCTCACATGGATTATTTCAGAGACCCTAATAAGAAATGATGCAAAGTGGATATACATAATTTTTTTTCCCCTGGTATTTAATCACCATGATGATGTGGAGCTGACTTTAATAGCTTGTGTATATGGTATCTTGACTAAATCCTGTTGTGTTTCTTATTCATATGTGTTTTGTTAATTACCAGCAGAGAAAAAGACTAAATTCATGTACTATGGTAGACATGCCATGTAAATTGAGACAGTAGAAAGTCAATTGCTTGAAATGCTTATTACCCTGCTGCTTGTATATCTTTTTATGTGTTCTTTGGCACCATTTACATTTCAGTTTATAAACAAAATATCTGTGTTTTGGAGGCTTTAGGTCACCCAGGTGTTCTCCAGACAGCAAATTCAAGTGCAAACAGAGTAACACAGACTCAGTTTCTAGAAAAAAACTTAGTGTTGCGTCTAACCTCGCATAAAAAGGAACTTCTTGCTGCTAGTTGACTGCAATATGAGGGCACTTTCATTGTGTTTAGGAATTGCATTCTGCCTTGGGAAGTGAGAGGATTCATTACAGACTCCGCAGACAAAATAGCAAAGGATTTTGTGACAAAATAGAAGATTCCTTATATTTTATCTAACCTAGGTTTAATCTATTTCTTGTAAATACACTTCTGGCATCAGTTAATTTTTGTAATATTCAAGTATTTTATCCCAGTTTACTGTTTCTATTGGAAAGCTAATCTTTTCCACAAAAAAGCTCATAGTTTTTCTATTAGCAGAACATTCATGGTAAGAGGCATTGAGATGATCCAGATGAGCAAGTAGAGCAGATTAGGCTAATTTTATTCTTCATCTGTATAACTATGGGCTTTAATATAGGTTGTAAACTTTTTCCTTTTTCAGTAAACGATCAACATTTGCCCTTAAGTTTGACTGTAAGGAAGTTAGCCAAATAGGTAACCACGCTGACAATGAGATTTTTTTTTTGAAAGGGTGTCTGTCATCTATGTAACAGTTGTCCTCTGCAGGGCCAATAAAGAAAAACACCAAAAAAGTGTCAGACCTTGTAGCATCTTGGTTTGGTTACAAATTAGATTGCCATAGCCAGTGTATCATTGGCAAGAGAGAGGTTTTTTAGTTTAGAAAGCCAAGTAAGTTATTTTCCAGGAAATGACAGAGAGGTCCCTATGGGATTTTATGAACCATGTGTTTGGAAAAGATTGGTTTAAAGAGAGTTGAAAAAATCAGAAAACTACTTACTCTTACATGTCAGCTACTCTTTCATTCAACAGTGACAGCTCAGTAGAAGCCTCCCTTGAGCTTCCCATGTTATAAGAATTACAAAACTGCCTGACTGAGTTGCAGTATAAATTGTTTTACTATCATCTCTTCCTCCAAACCCTAAGAAATATGACAGACACTTCTAAAAGTCCATCTTCAAGGATATCCCTGAATCCTGTGCAAGCCTTTTGTACATTATTTCTACTAACAGTGCCATTTTACGACTGGAGGAGCCTCATACTGCAAAAGATTGTAGGGGAAGTGTAAGGAAATAATCCTTGAATATTTTGTATTGTTGGTAGAAAATATGAACTGCATTCTGGAAGGTTCTTGAAGAGACTGTAATCTGGTTTAGGTAAATTCTGGTACCAGTAAAACTGGTAACTGTTAGGGAAGAGAAAACTGTTTAAGTAAACAAGCAGCTGAAGGTTGTATAAATTACTAAGGAGGCATTTGAATTAGGAGTCACATTTATAAGAACGAGTGGTTGTTTTTATGTATACATCTTTTTATTTTGTTATATTTTATTTTTAGCAATGAAAGCCCAAGTTGGATTGCAGTAACATGAGATTTAACAGAAGGAGTCAGTGAAACAATAGACTTGTCCTCTTATGTCACAGTAGAAAATCTGTGTGTTAAAAACAGTAAGGCTGTTTTCCTAGGCCAGAAGGGTCAGGTAACTGCTTCATACAGGCTGGAGTTGTTGGGAATACTCTCTGTAAATCCTACAGTGAACATTTCACTTCTCTGTCATGGTTTTTGTCCCTCACAACTCTGGACAAAGCAGTGTCATAATTGCATAATAGCAAGTTTTCATTTCCATGGTCAATAGAACTCTGTACTTTTTTCCTTGTGCTGTAACTTAATATTGTACATTTTACTTGATACTAAGTGGAATAGTCTGATTTCATATAACAGACATGACAGTGCTTGGGGTGAGGGAAAGGACTCTTTGTGGGTTTAACCAACTTTTGAGCAGACTTTCGGTGAGATAAGCAAATCTTGTAATTAATAATGCAGTGAATCTGAGTCTTTTTGGGGCCCCTCAGAAGAAGTGAGCTGTGTTGAGCAGAGCTGTACCACTGAAAGGTGAGGTGCAGACACGAGGAGCACCTGCCCCAGGTGAGCAGGGAGATGGAAGAAGTTGCAAGGACCAGTGCCCAAACGTCTGCGCCAACTGAATTGCCCCACTGCAGCTCTGGCTTTCTGCCTGCTTTCATAGCCATTAGGAAAGTATTAGCATGTGTGAGGATGATACTAGGAAGGGTGGATGACTCTTAGTTCTATCCCTGTTCATATTCCCTTCCAGCACTCTCGATTCCTCAGGCATTCATGTCTTTTCCTTTACTGCCTCTGGCAGACACTCTCATCTTTTCTTTGGAGCCCAAAGCAAAGCCACGTGGAGCAAACTGCTTCCTTCTTCACTGTGCCCCAACTTGTTTCCCAGTTCTGCAGCAGAAAGCGGGCTCTTTCCTTATGGGCAGACTGCAGGAGCTCATGTAAGGCCTGTTTGTGTAGAAGAGCAGTTTCTAAAGAGGAGCCAACAGATGTGCCTATAAGCAATCCACCCAAGGAACAGAAGGTCTTAAGTCTCAGTAACTTGAAATGGTGGCGATAACCGAAGTAAACACTGGGTGCTAGACAAAGGAGAACTAGAACTGGGGGAAATATGCTTGGAGAGCAAAAGGGAGATTTCCCTTGCCTCATGCCTCTGTGACCCATGTCAGTCTCTAAGCCCTTGAGCTGCCCTGAACTGCAGAACTGAGTTTTGCTGCCCTGCTTTCCAAAAGATGAAGTCAGAATAAGTTAATGTGTTTTCCTTTGAGGGACAGCGAGATTCAGTTTTATCAAGGCTACTCTGAAATTTGAGTTAGCTCTGAATACTGTCCCTCAGCTCTGCCTCTGCTGTGGAGGGCATTCAGAAGTATGGAGCATTGCCATGAAGCACTGAGACTCCTAAGATGCCAAATTGCTGTTGCAGCTACATGAAGCTCTGGTTACCACCACCACCCAGGTGCGCTTACTGATTGTGTAGAATATTGTTTTCCCCTGAAACAGTAGGATGGAAATAGGCTTAAAGTTATCTTTTGATCTCTACTGTTTTCTGCAGTCTTCTTCTAATCGTAATCATAGCACAGCTGAGACAGAAAATGTGCCATTGCCTGAGCAATAATGAAACACTAAACACGTGGAAATCCTATTAGTGTTTCATGGACCGTAGCTGTCATTTCATTTGCTCTGGAATTCCTTCCATATGGCCATGGCAAAGGTTTAAGGTTCAGTTTTCTTGACACTTTGAATGCATTAGCTGTTCCTCAGACAAAAGTCTGTCAAGTATACTGAAGCATCTGAAGGGATCTATTTATTTCTGTAAGTAATATATTAAATAGAAATAGGGTCAGTAAGCTTGGTCTTGAGAGATAAAAACTTGACACTAGAATTGTGGGGGTTTCTTTCCTGGTGAATGTTAGACAAATGTATCTGGTTTTTATAAATTTATCTTTTTCTGCTTCTGTTTTTTGTATCTCCTTATTTTAAATGATGCTGCCCCAAATCTCTTTTTCAACTGTAATTTTTCAAAAGTATTGCAATTCACTTGTTCATGTATAAGTATTCACAATATGTTAGTATTAACTTATCATAATAATAAGCTATGTAGCTAATGTGATTTCCATGAGTGAATGTGACAGTCATCTGTCTATTTCTTACATAATAGAAAATCAAGCTGAGATGTTACTATACTTGTTAGTTTTCATCCCTACTCATGGTCATGTTTGTCATTCTTGTCTGCATTTTTTTGTTAAATTGATCGTTGTAGGCTTTTTTGAGACTGAGTTACTGAAGCTGCATATTTTTGCATCAGATTATCAGAGAAAAGACATGCTTTTGTATCCAATGTACACATGTGACATAGGTAAGAACTGAAGGGGGGCAGTGTCAGTGTTACCCACAATTCATGATATGCACTTGTGGGCACCATGGGCAGTTCTTGTACATCTTACTAGTTCTTCCATTTGTGTTTTCTGTCTTCGAAATTCACAGTGATACAGTACCAATTTTTTGCCCATATATAATCCAGTTTAATTGCTATGTAGTACTGTCCAGATTCTGCAACAAAGAGAGAAGTGTATGTGCTCTTTTTGGAAATATTGAAAAAGGATCATTCATTTAGAGGTTTGGTAATGATCAGAAAGAGATAAATTCAGGAAAATGGCAAAATTAGGCAGGGTTGCTAACAATAAGAAAAGAAGAAAATGGTTTCTAGAATCTGAATCTAGTCCATGTATTTGGAACAAAGTGAAGAGGAAAAAAAAATTGTGTGTAAATCTGCTTTATACTCAGACCTGAAAGTTTTTACTATTTTATTAACCTTAGGAATTCTTTATTTGAAATTTTTGCCACAAATTTGATGGTTATGAATTACAGTGGCAAATCTGCAAGTTTAGAAGATCAGCGTTATTCATACGGGTACCCAGTTCAGAGATTTTTGTCCCATACATTAATGTGGGTTAAAGTCTGTTGGAAGAATGCTTTTAATGGATAATGATCTAGCTTTGTACAGACACTGCTAAACACTATTGTGGCAGCAACCAAGAACAGTGAGATGTTTCTAGTGTCAAGGTACTCTTATGGTTTTCTAATTGGTGTCTTCAAATCTATGGTCCCTTGTGTTCTAGTCAGGGTGAACTGCACATCGTTCAGTGCAGTGTAATTTCTGGTATTTCAATGACTATGGGAAAAATATTTTTCTTGTCTTATTCAGAGATTAATTATTGCATTTTTCATTTAACTATCTGTCATTTATAAAAAGTCATATATCTTTTCAGAGTTATCTGTTCAAAGAACATGAACTTTTTTACTAGAAAAGTGATTTCCTAGCACTGTTGCATTTTTTTTCACCCCGTAGTTCTTCTGTCTTTATTTTGGCACGTTCATCTATGTTCACGAGTTTCCTTACATTGTTTTTCTGCCAGGGCCTCCAATTGCTCAGTTAAATTTGTGTGAGTTTTGCTTATAGCTATTTTGTGTCCACGGAGAAATCCTATCTCTCTCCCAACTTAATGTATCTTCTTGTCTTTCACACAAAGCCAGGTCATTTTATGAAACAGTGACACAGAAACTAATTTGTATGCTTTAATTTGTCTTGTGAATTCTGATCTGGTAAATAGTGAGGAGGCAAACATGGAATTTGTGCAGTCTAAATAAAGTCATGTAATAATACAAGTCCATAAACACAATTGTGTTATTTCCGTTACTTGCATTTCTGCTTTACAAGTTAGTTTGTGAATCAGTTTAATATTTAGATTTAAATGAAGCCAAAACATTTCTGGGTTGTCCACTTATTTATCACAAGTTGCTTCATATTTCTGAAGTAGAGGTGCCACAGTGAGTAGATTAGAAACATCATTTGCACAATTTTGTTTTCAAACAGTGATACTCAGCATCAAGCATAGCAGAGTTGTTGGTTTTGTAAATTTTAGGTGTCTCCTAAAGCTGGATATGGGGCCTCTGGATAGTAAGGGGCAATTTAAAGTCTCTACAATGGTGTAAGGAGTTGAGGGTATAAGGGTGGCAGCGTCTGTGTTTTGAAATAACATTACTTTGCATGTGAAGCTATGTTTCTCTCTTGCATCTTCTGCAAAACTTATGAAACTGTAATTAAAACAGGAGGAAGAATAAATGTGGCATAGTTTTTGGTGTTCTGAAATCATCTATGTGGTTCCTTAACTCGTGATGAAACACAAAACAAAATAGATACGTGCTTCCACATAGGGATTTATGTTTCTTTTCATGTAATCCAACTATTTTCCTTTATGGAAAGGTGGGGTTTTAGATTTCAGAGGGACAGATATTTCTCTGAAGACACACAAATGCATGAAATCAAAATGGAACTGCACATGCCAGCCTGTGATTCACAAGGAAGTTAACTGCCAAGGGACTGTTTATAGCTGAGGCAGGAGCCCCTTAGACTTCTCCAAGTTGCTTGACAAACCCTGTAGCCAGCAGAAGTGCTAAACTTAAAGTAGTGAGTGGCTCTTAGCTGACTGAGGTGTAAGTGGGTGTTATGAATTCCTTGTAATTCCTGGAGATTTAATATCTAGTAAATACAAAACTGTTTCAACACCTTAACTAGAGACCCATGATCACTTTTCACTTAACTGCTTTCATGTTTTGTTATCCATTCTTTCTAACATGTTATCCTTAAAACTCCTGTGCTCCTGTGCAATCCAAAACAAATTGTTCCTTGCAGAACTACTTCTTTCATACAGTGTGTAGAATATGAAATGTAAATAATATTTTCCTCTCATTTAATTAGTATGTTAAGTCCTAACTAAAGAAAAATGTCTACATTGATTCTCCTTTGCATATGATTCTCTTTACTAACTCTGAACGTATAAAATAAGTTTTAGGGGTGCCTTGGAGTTTTTTCATGTGTAGAGGAAAATTGTTTAATAGCCACTGGCTCTTCTTCCAAAGTAGCCCAAATTGATAGGAGGGGGGAAAAAAATCAATGCACCCACATAAGGTCATCTGCTTATACTGTTAGGACACAGACATACTCCTGTTCAAAGATGTAGAATGTAACACAAGTTATTACAGCAACCCAAACAAATTTTGATAATGTAAATACTAGTCCTATCCATACTGCATTCAAACAAAAGTAAAAGCATTTCAGTCTGGATTAGGTAAAATGCTGTCTGTTTTTAATGTTGTGTGGCTAGCCAGTGAAAACCATAGCATTTTGACCTGTTTGAAAGGGAGGTTCTAGTGGACAATGGAAAGTGTTTATCCAATATGGTATGTGAGCGTTTGCTCTGATCAATGCTAGCTGGGCATGTTGTGACAGAAAACCCTTTTTTCTGCATTCAGGCATAAACACTGTTTGCAAATTCATTTCAAAAAACATTTTATTTGGCTAAGTTTTGGGTCTTGATATGATCATCTCTACTGAACATTGTTTCTCATTGTCCTAAAAATAATTATTTCCAGCATTTTCTGAGCAAAACAGAAAACAAAGAACTCCTAGATAGAACAGGCACCTTTTCTGTATTACTTCTCTGCTGATTTTGTCTTCATTTAATAGACCATATTTTCTTGAGTACCTCAAAATATTTCTCATCACTTGCCCTCTAAACTGACCTGCTGACCTGAGAATCAAGAAAATGTCATGTTAGTGACTACTAATTAGTGGATCCAGAGAGTTGCTTCTCCTGGCCTTTCAACCTTCCAGAGGCAGCAACAAAAGCTGTCACATGAATCATACAAAGAAAACAAGGATTTGCCATATGTGCTTTTGTTTTGGTGTTTTTTTTTTTTCCTAGAGTGTACATAGCACAAGTTAAATTGAGACTAGAGATAAATTTGTAGTTTAGGAAATTAGCCTAGAATATAGCGTTTGCATTGATTTCTCTATTTCCATGCATAACATAATGGATATATTATCCAGCTCTTACTGAACATGTGTGAATATATTAGTATGCTGTATTGTAAGAAGGGGAAAAGAATGAAGCTCTATTTCTTTTCTCCCTGGTTTTTTTTTCTGTTCCTACCATTCTTTTTTTTTTTTTAATTACTTCAAAGTATGTTACATCTTTCTAAAAGGAGATATTTTAATGCTTAGTTTTTAATGTAAAGCATATGGTCCAGGCTTAAGCTGTCTTTTTATATGTTTGTTGAACAAACTTGTTAACAGAAGTTTCAGCCTTATAAACCATTAATCACTGTTGTACTTCTTGAACTCATGAGGCACATTGGGTTATTTGGGACTGCTTAGAAGAATGACTGTGGTAAAATGTCACTGAATGGTTTTGTGCAAGTAACATTTCCCTCTTCTTTATTATTTATAATTTTCAGGTCTTTAAAATAGAAGTGCTGATGAGTGGAAGGAAACATTTTGTGGAGAAGAGGTATAGTGAATTCCATGCACTTCATAAAAAGGTACTGATCTTTTTCTTTATAAGATGTAGCTTTGTTCTGCCTCAGTGATGTTTTCCTCTCTCTTGTAATTGTTACTATACATGGTTTATCTTAAATATATCCTGTGATTCATGCCTCTGGAAAGTAATTCGTAACTAACTCAATTTCTTCTCTGTTTTATAGAAGGGAGTGAAGATTTCTCACATGTTACTAAGTCTCCTTTTTTATTATTGTTTACATGCTGTATGGCTAAAATGCTGTCTGTGGTATGTTTTTGTCTTCTTATAAAGTCACAAAATAAGTCACATAGCAGCCACAAATAAATACAGTGGGGTTTTTTTTCCCAGTTAGACAAATAATTTGTTAGTTCTATAAATTGTATTGCTAACCTGTCATATGTAAAGATGAGGAAACAACTTTTATACATGAGGAAACCAGACATGAAAATGACTGAGTAAACCATTTCAATTAATGTAATATAAAATATCTGCTAAACTTGTCTACTGAATCATCTTAGCAACCTAAAGAAGGGAACTTGGTACTTTCAAGGCTGGTTATCCACTAATACTTCTTTAAATGGCTTTGACCAGTGTTAAAGAGAAAGTATGATTTTTTTTCTCTCCAAGCTGAACTGAATGCTGCTGTGCAGTTGTGCTGCTGAAAGGCAAGCTTTACCTTTTTTTTCTGCTTTATGGAGGCCAAATATTGCGAAGGAAAATTCAGGAGCATTGCAGCCCATTACCAGCAGTGGGGCTGTCATGAAGAGCTTCAGTCCTAGGATCAGGGGCAGCTAAATGTCTCCTGGTTTGCAGGTCTGAGTAGCAGTAGAGTGTGGGTACAGTTAGCTACTTTGACTGATGCTGCTTGTCTTCATTATGGAAAAGTTTCCTCTGCAAACAACAGAGACCAGCATGGGTATTTACAGCTCCTGCCAGTGCAATGTTGGAAGAGTTTATTTCCACCAATATGTGTGCTGGTGGTCCTGAATTAGCTCAGGAAAGAGGCATTAACCTGGTGCTACAGAAGATGATTTTGCCAGGCTTGTAAGGTGTATAGGTTTAAGGAAACTTGTCTGAGCAAAAGGCAACTGTTGACCCATCCATGTGTTCGCCGTCAAAAGTCCAAAGACAAGAACATTTTACTTTACTGCACCATAATTAAGATGTGCTCATGCTTCTTGCCTATTGGCTTCTTGCCTCAGTAGTGGTATCATCTGCCACTTAATACTCATTTTCTTGTTTATTGTTTTAATATGGATATATCTCAGATATTATCATCCTTGTGTTCATATGAAATATGAAACTAAATAAGCAACAGTGTCAGAAACAGTAAAATAACTCACCCACCACTAAGCCTTGTGATATATGAGTGCTTTGTTTTACAGTTGAGAATAATTCTACAGTTGAAGGTTGTAGTGGGTTCACATTTATCTATTTGCTTGTTCACACTAAGCGAGTAGTTTGGTGCAGGGGTTTAAGTACGTTGGCCTTCTGTGATGAGATAAGGATTAAGAGAAATGCAAAGCAGGCCTAAACTTTGAAAGATAAAAGATAGTTTATTAACAGAACTAAAGACAAAGGAAAAAAAACCCAAAATCAACCCCCAGATGTTTCTCCCCCTATCTTATTTGTCTTTCTGTACCAACACTTCTTTTTCCATCAACAACCTAAGAAACAAAACTTAGAGGTCATTGGTCAGTTTACCATCTTTGAAACAAACTTTCATCAGTTCAGTTGGAAAGAGGAGTCTCTCCTGTCTCACCAGGTTATCTTCCCACTAGAAACACAGTTCCTTTGTGGGGTTTAATATCACAGTGAACTCCCGCCCAGAGTCTGTTCATCTGTGACAGTCCTTTCCCCGATACGCAGCCTT
>WEKY01025136.1:0-10188 GCA_013390045.1 Picathartes gymnocephalus | reverse complement strand
GCCTGCCCTCCCCCCGCAGGCAAGGAGGGGGGGAAAAAACCAGCCTGGAGGAGCCGCAGCGCTGCCCAAGGGAGAAGGGAGGGGGGAATGGGGCCCCTCCCCTCCCCCAGGCAGGCCCGGGGTGGGGGGCCCCGTGGGACTGATGGATTCTCCACACCCCCCCCTCCCCCACCCTGTTACCTTTACTGTGACCGGAAACGAAAAGGGAAAGATTTTGGCTTCCTGCTCTTAAAATGTGGGTTCACAAAGGCGGTTCTAATATTCAAGTGGCCACACAGAGTGCCCATCGCAGAGCTAGCCAATCCCTGGGCTTCTCAGATCTATCGGAAGCTGTACCTGGAGGAAGTTGTAAGAGCCTTTCCAGGAGAAAAAAAGTTGGCTTTTTTTAAACCATGACAGAAGGAAAACCCAGAAAGACAGATTCTGTGGAAACTGGTTATAATCTCATAACCTTGCAATAAATGCAAATGGAAGATCCCGAAAGATATTCAGTTATAACAAATTAAAAAAAAAAAAAGAAAAAAAAAAAGAAAAAAAAGTGGCAGAGCACTCAGAAGAGCATCAGAAAGGGAGTTACAGCCAGCTGATTTGTGTTTCTTTGGTTGGTCTGGGTGTTGTTGGTTTGGTTTTTTTTTTTTTTAGTAAAACTGGATGTCCCAAAAACTGCTAGGAGTTAGTCTGCGGGGGGTTTTTTGTGTTCTTTCATGAATCCTTTACACTTTAGCATAGGGAATCCTGGGAATGTCTTGTGGTAGTGTGAGGTTTTTTAACAGAAGGAAAAGTGGAATTATATATTGATCAATTAATATTTTCCCCAGGAAAACACTTTGCGGTTCTGTTCTGTAAGACTTAGGTGCTAATGAAACTATTTTCTCTGATTTAACTACCTAATATTAATACTATGGATCAGAAAATTTCTAGGTGATTTAAATAAGGATTTATTTTAGTCAATGCAAGTATTACTGATTCAAATAATAACATTGCTGTAAAGTTCCACTATAGAAGTATCATTGTTACCTGAAGTGGAAATATAACATGGCTTCATCCCAAAACACAGATATAAACCATTAAAACGGCATTCCACTCCAGAAACATCTGAACAGTGATGTGCTGGAAAACTGAGTGTGACAGACTTTTATTTCTTAAGCATACACTGTAACCTGATACATACCATGGTTTAGAGCTTCAAACACACCGTGGAGCTGAACCATTCACCAACTGCTTTAAGCAAAGGAAGACTGCAATTCATTACTGATTCAATTCTTTTCAGATCAATGTTGGAAACTTTGAAGTGAAGCAGATCCATGTGTTAAGATATGTAGCATCTCTGTTACTACACAATTCACTGTGCCACTTAGTATACCAGTGAATTCTGTAATATAATACAAATTCATATTTGTAATTACTTATGATGTTTTAAAATATTAAAATAGTTTTTAAAATATTATAATTATTCTTTTTCATCTTTGTAGAACATTGAAGATCTTCTTTTATAGTATTAACATCCTAGCTGAGCATGGAGGAAGAATACAGAGTTTATCATCTCATGCCTGAAAGTCTGAGTTTCATTTAAATGATTCACTGTTCAGCTTTCAGGTATAATTACTGTAAGGCCATAGTAATGGGTCAAAAGGGCAATTTCTTTTTGGATCAGATGATAGTATTACTTAATAAAAAGAAAATTCCCAGCAAGGCTAGGTGTAAATAAATTGTTAAGATTACAGAGCATGATTCTCTTGGTTCCTCCTCCCATCTTTAAAAATTATTGATGTTTTATATATCTATATATGTTCTAAGTGTTGCTCTGGTGCCAGTGTATAGGAGATTCTAAATGAAACCTGTTTTATACATTAACCTTTCTGAGTAGTTTATGTGTTAAAAATTATAACAGTAAAGTGAAACCAGATGGACTGAGTAGAGTTGATGGCACCTTTCTGAGTGATGAAATTGCTACTGATTTATGACAAATGCCAGTAAAAGCAGGCAGGGACTGTTTTGTTGCTGTCAGATGAGAACTGAAAGTAGGCAGGTTTTGTTATCAATCATTTGTTGTCGGTGTAAGACAGTGGCAGGCTGCTATAATTGATTTGATAGCTCCGTCTGACTTGAGCTCCACTGGCCACCACAGAGCGTGGCGATGCAGCAGTGCAGAGAATTGACATGAAAAAGAAGTGACATGAGTCCTCAGAGGCCAAATTGTATGATTTAAAGGTGTATGTTTGTCAAAACATTTTATAAATCAGAATTTTCAGACTCAGAGGCAATTTATTGATAGCATGCAATTTCAAGGTTAGTCTGGAAATGGGATTATTTTGTATTATGGCATTAATTTAATAGATGTTTTATGACCTAAAAGGATTTGCATGGGTAAAGAAACTTTTTTCTTCTCTTTTCTTTGCCTTGAAGAACAGCTTACATGATTTCATTCAGTTTGGTCTTTTGATGAAAGTTTTCCCCTGATACAGTATCTGTCCCAATTATACCTAGTGTGATTGTAGAGTATCACTATGACACTTTGATCCTGTCTAATAGGCTGGGTTTTGTGTTTTAAAGAAATAAAATTATGATGGCTACTGAAGACCTAATAGGACTATTGAACAAAGCTTTGGGGACTTAATTCTGAGGTAACCCCAAATTAATTTGTAATGTAATGTCCAGAAAACCTTACTTATTTCTCTGTGAATTTTTGATTCCTGAACAGTTTAAAGTTCAGGTTCCAGCTGAGTTAATTAACAAACACAGACTGGCCATTTCCTACAAGGGTAATGATTATACAATTAGAAAACACACAGCAGAGAATCTTAAGAAATATGAAGTCGTGGATACATTCTGCCTCTTCCTTATTTTAAGCATTAATTATACCAATTAGATGCAAACTTTATTCTCAAACAAAACTATGTAATGATACTTATGTTATGTATGTGAGAACTTGAGAGATGAGAAAACATCATATACTTTATATACACAGAGGATTCATGACCTAGGAAGGACTTGGACAGTTAAGTAAGTGCAAAGATCAGGCTTATTTTTAATTCCACTTCTGTGTATCTGTACAAAAAGTCAGTAATTCTCTGTCTGGATCAAGGAAAGTATTTTTGCAAACAAAAAGTGGGATACTGATGCCCTCCACCAGTCTTCAAAAATAATTAATTCAACTAGAGCAGGGCTAGTAGGTTAATACAGACGAATAGACTATTTAAAATTAACTGATTGAAACAGTGTAGCTTGTTTAGTTTAAGAAAAGGAAAGCAAGAAGAAAGTGTATGTGTACATAGATGTGAGTGTGTAAAACACACACAGATATGTATTACATGCAATGTAAATATATACAATTACAATATATACAATATGTTGTATATGTTTGGGAGGGTAAATGTTGGAGAAGAAATGTTAGCAGCATAAACACCAAAACAAATGAAGATTAGGAACAAGTGCAGTTTTGAAAATAGCATTCTAGTAGGAGGGGTAGTTGGTCCCATTTACATAAGGACATTTTAAAATTTCATCTATTAATTAGCAAGTGAAAGTATATTAGCATCATCATTGAATATAATTAAGAAACTGGAATCTCTTAAATATTATATCCTATATTTTAACTCTGACTTTCTCCACACTCATTTGTATTTTTCCCAGTCAAAAAATTTGTGTTTTTCCTGTTTGCTTTAAAGGCTTATCCTTTTTTAGATAAAATGCTCTCTTAAAAGAGATGTTCATTGGTTGTGTTTATATTACAGAAATAAAACAGATTCGTAAGATTCTTACACCCCAAATGCCAAATATAGCTAGATCTTTTAAATATATACAGCTTTCCTAATTTTTTTTCAATTTTGTTAACATCTCCAAAGTCAAAGGAAAGCAAAAAATGTTTATTTCATTTATGCTGATGGATATTGATTTCAGAGTAATATTAAAGATAGGATGAAGAAAGAAAAGACAACTGATGGATGTAAAGAGAGATCATATTTCATACTGTTTCTGTTCTATTTCACACTGTTTTCCAGTTTAAAGAGAGTATCAGGTGGATAAGACATGGAAAGCTACTTCAACTATATAGGTATTTTGATAAAACACTTAAAGGTAAGATTTAAAGACAACACAAAAGGAGTATTGATTGAATTCTGCAAGGAACCTGAAGAGACAAAGAAAATTGAAACAACTAGGAATAAAGATGTAGGTAAAGGCAATATTATGGGAATAATCTTGAAGACCTTGAGTTTTTACTGCTGGAAAAAGTTGTAGTGAGTTCACTGTTCCAACTCCTAAATGTTACTCTAGGAACAGATACCCAAAAACCCTGTGACAAGAAATTTTCTGAAGAACTTGGGTCTAAATTATTTGCATTTCATACAGTATGTTTATTATTCTAAATGTTACCTAGACACATTCACCACAAGCCATCAGAACACAGGTGTAATACGCACCTGAAGATTACTGAGCAACTGCATTAAATGTAGAAATACCGAGTAAAAATCCTACACAACTATAACATAGAAAATTATGCATTTGATTGTCTACTTTTATGCCATATTTATATTCAACAGTAACACTGTAAATTCAGTCAATTTAAACTGTAAAATACCCTGAAAGATCTGTTCCACAACAGGTCTGAAGCTTGCAGATGATGATCTGGATTAATTAGCTGCAACCTTTAAGACACCATTCCAACATGCCAAAGTTCATTGGTTTTGACATAAGTGGAGTACTGAAATATCAAAGCTGCTTCTGTCAAAGGTGATTGTGCTTAATGATGTATCTCAACTAGTGGTGCCTCTGCATCCTTGTCTCACTATTTATCTGCCTCACTTCATCATTAATGCTGATCTCTATGCTTGTTTCCACAAGCAGTGCATTTCTGTGTCCCGTGATTTGTTTAATACACTAAGTTCCCCAGTTGGGTGGACTGCTAGCTCATTACAGAGCTGGCACTGCACTGAGGAGGCTTACTGAGACTCAGAGTTAAAAGTGGCTGCCCTGCACTCTTGGTATGCTCATTACACGATTGGTTTCTAACCTTTACCTCTTGCCTTCCTCTAAAAAAGTATCTGAAAAAATAATTTCAGTTATTAAACTTGTATTTTTCTCCACCAGTACTCTGCAATTTTCGTTTTCTAAATGCTGCTTTAGACTCCTGTGTCCTCTCAACAAAATTTGAAACAATTCACTAGAATGTAACATCAGTACTCGAGCCTCTAAAGTTAAGGGTAAAAATTCTGGAAATTTCTTACTTTCATTAGATACTGTGAGCCCTTTCTTTTTTAAGTACTACTATTTTACATGAGCCACATAATAATAATCTTTTCCAAAACCATTATTTGTATTAAATAGATATGAAACTTTCAAAAGGTAAAATTTACTTTTACATATCCTGTAAACTATATTTGAGCTTAGTTACAGATGGATAAAATGAGTAGCTTGTTTCCATAAGTATAATTTCACTACTTGGGCAACTTGTTGTGAAGGCTAATATATAGCTACTGATTTTTCTTAAGTGTACTAATTCAGAAACTCTCCTTCTGGTCACCTGGATAAGACCATTAACATTTCAGAGAGCATTTCATTAACATTTACATAGTATCTCATCAGACTGTTCTTTGACTTGATATAGCATGAGACCAGATCACCTCTGAGATTTCCCAAGGTGCCTCTTGCCTCTGAAGCTGGTACGTGAAAAGCCCTTAGGAACTTGCATGTTTTTCAGCTAGAATATAATGACGGGACTGCGATTCAGACAGAGCTTTGAAGGAAGTGTACCAAAAGATACCAAAGTCTCCCTCTTTATCTTCCCATTGTAGAAGAATATAAAAAGAATAAAATAATTATGTATGTAGTGAAAAATCAAAACTGGTGGGTAAGCTGCATGATCTGAAAAACTTCAGAACCCATTTGTACTGTGCCCTCAGTGTCCTCTGAAAAAAGTTCATCTACTTCATCCCCTTCTATGCTGCATTAAGAAACGTGGCTGAAGCTGAGCATGATTGCTTCTTCAAGCAAGAAGCAAATTGCCCCACCTCCAGAAACTTCAAATTCAGCTGCCCTGCGTTTGTCAGGGGGTAGTAAACAGCCAACCTGCCAACCTTTCCCCCTGCTGCTGTGATCTTTTCACAAAATGGCTGTTACTGCACCCATGCAGTGAACTGTGAACAAACAAACTTTACAGCTATTTTCTATATAATCCTGTTACCTAGAAATAAGTAAAGGTAAATAGAATCACTTCAAGGTGTTCAAATCTTATCTGATGTTATAGTTGGGAGGGGAGCAAAGAAAGCTTTCAGTGTTTGCCTCTGCAATGTTGTCCATGAATCTGTAGGTTAAATTTTATTTCTTTCTTATAAAATATTTTTATTGTTAGTGGTTCTTTATCTTCTTAATTTTACTCCCCCTTTTCCTAACTTGAAGGGTAAAGCCAGATTATACTGTAGTAGATTATATATTTATAGCTTAATACTTTGTATTTGAAGTTTTCAGGGGATACATTTTAGCTTGAAATTTTAATTGCATGTATTTATACTTAATTATGTATGCCATTTCTACTTTTTGTGGCTTTATTATTATATTTTTCATGGTTTTCTGTCCATTATTGCTTTGCCAAAGTCCAATCCAAAAGAGGAAATGGGTAATTTAAGTAAGGTAGATAACACAGAATGTTCCCTTATAAGGGAGAATTATTCCTTTATTTCTTTGAATTGCAGTTGTGCAAATGTGATTTTTAAGTTGGCTGTGTCCTTTTTCTAAAGCACTTGAAAACATTTTATCAGATGCTGATGGCTAGCTAAATCTTACTGAGATATGAAACAATCTCCATCATTCTTTATCTTGCTAAAATCTTCCAGTTTTCCCTTTCACCATCTTTTTTCCATTTTCCTGAAAGAACGGGAGACTATAAACAATGACTCTCCATTCTTACGCTGTTATTTAAGATTCTGTGTTCTGAAACTTTGCAAGCCTAGAAATGCCAACATAGTGATCATCTATCACCGGAGTTTTACACTAAGATATTTCACCAGGCCAGTGAACTTTCCTCATCCATGTGTATGTGCACACACTTAAAACAATAATTATTGCATTATAAATATATCTGTATCTTGAAATCTGCCCTTGCCATGCCGAATTGTCTCTAATTTGAGATGAGTTAATGCTTCAAGTATTTGACTGTACAATTCATTATCTGCTTCCGCATCAGTTTCAGTGCGTTAACGTAAAGCATGTCTGAGTGAAGATACATTCAAAATGAAAAGAAACACCTTTATAAAAGTATTGTAGGTTGTAGTACCAAATACTGCTATGAAATAATGTACTGTGTATTTGTGTGTTGCTAGAAAAGGATCTGGATGTATTGTATGGAGAGTTAAAAAGAGGGAGGGGCTGTTTCTTAGTGAGCTACTGCTCAGGCACCTGATCTATGGAGAATTTACAGTTAAAGAATCTTAATTCAAGGGGAAAAGCTGAGGGGAAACCTACCAGAAAGGGATAATGATTATTCCCAATAATCCTGTTGAAAATTCTGAGGAGTTAAGTAAATAATCTGTCATTTTTGATTGAGACAGGTAATTTTAATTTAGGATGGCTAATCCTAAACTGTGGATCAGTCATAGACATGTTAAAAACAACTCTTTGAGAAACTATACATTAAAGTATTGTAGTTGGGAATGTAAGTGAATACATGGTCTGGTCTTTAGATTTAAATGCCTGGTTTCTTAATTATTGACACAAGTGGTTCAATATAGTAGTTAGAAGGAAATTCAGGAGCCAGGAAGAAAACTGTAGGGATAAAAGGGAGAAGTGCTATCATTTCTGATAGGCATGACTGGCACAGTAGTACATTTTGTACTTCATTTTTGCATATAAATACATTTTAAGCTTGTTGTGATAGAAATTCTGATAGTTTTAATTAGTTTCCTTGTTTTTTAAACTCATTCAGACTTCTAATGTGAATATAGCAACCATTTCGAAGTGAAATCAGTATTTTTTTTATATGCAATTCAAGTTGATTTGTAGTATTTATAAATACTTAGAATATCATTGTCTGTCTGTTCTACAATTGAAAATGTAGACTGCATTGACTGTAAGGCTTAAGGAAGGCTTTCACTGGGAAGCTGCAGTCCAAGTCTGTTCTTATGTCCTTGTTTTGTATCTGTTCAACTTCCCAGAAAAATTCGTTTTAATTAAGAGTTATTTGATTATTTTAGAGATATAAGTAATTAAATTTAGAGTTTTATCTCTTACCTCTATTTATTACCACTGTGGAATTTCTGTTAATAAGTGTCAGAAGTATGTTTACTTTAAAAAGCTGGTTCACAAATGTAATTTAACTGTTAGCACATGGTCTAGCACATCTTCTCATTGATACTTTAACAAGAATTACATGAAGTGTCATGTTCTGTGTTGCAGATGAGCTGCAGGGAGTTTTTCAACCAATCCATATATACCTTATTAGTGCCCTTGCTGTACTCCTTGATTTTTTTTCCTTCATTTTGAGTATAACAAAATATGGTTATATTACTCAGGAGAAATAATAAAAGCACTTTTTCACATGGCAGATAGCTCTCCTTCCTTCTACTACATTTAAGAATCATAAAACTTAATGGATAGCTAAGAGTTTATTTAATCTATTTCTTTTTCACATCGTGTGTTCAAGGATACAGATGCCATTCTCCATGGAGCTTTCTATGAAAAAATTAGGCAAACACGTCCACACTGGACAAAAAGAGCAGCATCTTTTTTCCCTTTTTGAATATTTGTTTCATTTTTGCTTCTTTATATATATTCAGAAAAAAAATTACTGAATGGAGTGTCTTAGTATAGAGGAAGACAGCACTGATTTTGGCATTAAGAGGCTTATGTGGACTTTTGAAGTACCTTTATCATCCCACGTTTTCATTTGTATTTTTTTGTCTGCAGACATAACAACATGATACTTTTTTTCTGACTGTTCTTGTAGATTAGGATTTTCAGATATCTGAAAGGAAAAGGTCAACTCATTTCTTGTAGTTCAGTGTCTAAAACTGGACTAAAACCTGAAGTTGATGAACAGGAGAACTAAGGCATGATTCATGTTTTTTAAAAGATGATGTTCCTCTTCATACCTCCTATAAACAGCCTGATATTTTGACTTGTGTTGAGCAATTCTGCGACTCTTCTCTCCTTCGTTATTATTAGAATCATGACTTTTGCATTCTTTAGTTTTATTAAATCTCTTCTAAAAATTTTATCAAGTGTCAATTTATCAAAGCAATTTGCTTTGAGGTTACTTTAACTAACACCCTGGGTCTGATTTTATCTGTACTGGGGTTTTGGGGGAGTTTCTTTTAAAAAATCAGTCAGCTGTGCATTAAGGCTCTGTCACATGCATTAATTATATTCAAAATGTAAATTTAGTGAATACTGAAGTAAAACAAGTCATTAAACAATTTGTCTTTGGTGGTCTCATCCACTCAAAGATTTTTTTCCCTTTTGAGTAATGAACCAAGTCTTTATCTGGTCTCCTCCTTATCAGTATACTTCTAGAATGACTTTTTTTTTCTTTCTTTGCTAGTTGTATTTCATTCTAAGTACTTATGTTATTATTTTCTCCTTAAGCAATTGTCTATATTCATCCTTTCTAATTCTCTCCAAAGACTGTGGTTTCTGCTTTTCTATTCTGAATTTCAAGTCATAGAAGTCTTTGTGAATTAATCAAGTTGATTTCTTACTACTTTTTCTGTACTTTCTCTGTGTTGAGATAATGAGATTTCATTACTTTTATATTCCATTGTTAAAACATGCCAGTATTTTTGAGTCCACTCTTTCCTAGTATTTCTTGCTGTGGGAACTTGCTTCTTTGCAAAAATAATGTGGGCAGTGTTTACAATAAAGCTAATAAAACCTGTATTTATTTCTCCTGTTTTAAAGTATTGCTTTTGAGGATATAAACTATTTCCAGCATTAATCTAAATTGAAATATTGGTGTTCCAACCTCTTTATATTAACAAGCAGCAGTAAGTAATATTGCCCTCTTGAAAACTGAGCAAAGTGCTATATCGAATGACTTGAAAATTTCTTGTTTCAAAAGAAAAATATGTTCTTCTGGAGAAAACCAGTTTTTATTTAATTTCTTAGTTGCAACTAATAGATTGTCTGACACCTGTTCAGATTTTTGGAGTATTTCAAACTCCATTTTCTGGTAAGATTTCTGCTTGATAAATTTTCTCA
>WEKY01025134.1:376-10800 GCA_013390045.1 Picathartes gymnocephalus | reverse complement strand
CTGTGTCTCACGGATGCTGGAATGCATTGGATACTTGCCAAGTCTGTCCAGGCTGCCCTGCATCCTACTCGAGACCCTAAGCAAAATCCCCCTGATAGTGCCACGACAGACAATGTGGAACAGAATGTGAAACAGTGACTGAGACAGTTTATTCATATACCTCAGGGAAATTTAGGACTCTTGAATTGATAAATCTGTTTACAGGTTACTTCCTTTGTTGTTTGTTCATGGTTTTAAAAGTGAACGTTTTCTCTGTATCTGATTACAATAGTTTAAGTTTGTAATAGTTGTAAGAGTTAAATTGTTTTTTGCTTTGTAGAGTTAAGCTATAAATTGTTACTTATAAACATTAAAACCTGTAGTATGCTGACCTGAAAGCTGTTGGGTTTGCCTAATCAGTTCCTGAACATCAGTGCTGCAGCTCCAGTGACACATGGACGTATCCCTAACTGAGGAAAACCAAGTTTGTTAAATTGGATGGAAAGCATCAATCAAATTAGACCTATGATATTTCATGCCACTCCATCTGCAAGAGTCCTTGCCAATGGAGTCACATAGAAACATTCTGCATTTTTAATAAAAAGGAAAAGGGGAGGTGTTGCAATATACAGCTTGTCTGTGCCCCTGGCCGAGCTGTCTGTCAAAGACCTCTGGCAATGGGATACAGCAGGCATCACTGGCCAAGGAACTGCCCAGACTATAACCCAAGCCAATCAGGAGGCAAGGCGGGAGCTTTTGAATCTTCCCTATAAAAAGGGGCTCCCAACTATTAAATCTTTCTTCTATCTGACAACCACGCTGAGGGTCTGTGTCGTTCTTTCTCCTCCTGTGTCCCCTAACGTAACATTGAATAATGACTGATGCAACCAAGAAAGGAACAAAACCAGAAATGTTGAAAAAAGTGTTAGGTATTCAAATCATGTTACTGGATCAGGGATTTGTTCATTTAAGCTAATGTATTATCTTTCTGGAGACCTTGCATAACAGGTGCTAAATAGGAAGTGAGAAAAAAACCTGCAGTAGGCATGTAGAGTACGAGGTTTAAAGATATTTTTGTTTGAAAGTCTTACTTTATGAAATTAAAACAGCTTTTTAAAATGAAAATCCTATCTTAATAAAACATCCCTTTTGGATTAGCTCAATTCTGTCTTATAAATCTGAGCTCAGAGTTAACTGAAAAATATTTGAAATAAACATTACGAAACACAGTATTGTTTAGAAGACTGTCATAACCAAATTCACCACTTATTTATTTATTCCCCTGCCTTTAAGAATGAATCTTTGCCTGGTAATAATCACAGATTCTTGAGTGTTGCTGAAATGATAAGGAAAAAATAGAGCAAATCTTATTTTCTTACCCGTTCTAAAAAACGAACTCTGTAAATATTGTCTCTCGACCCTGTCTACATGCTAATTCTAGCAACACTTTGAACTAAAGAGCCATTTTCATCTTTTAATAAAAAACAAAAGTATCTGGAATAGTTAGGGAAAAGCTTATAATATTTTGAGACATCTCATGTTTGCTTTCTGCTGAGTTTGAAATCTCTGAATTTAGACTGTGCTGAATTTTTAATAAGCATTGCTATAACATGATGTCACATTTTATTACCCATCTGATCTCAACCAGATAATTTTCTTCTGTGTTTCTGCTAGTATTTTTTAATTTGGGGTTTTTTTTTAATTTTTGTCTTTATACTACTATTGTTGATTATGTTCTTTTTAAATTATTATTGACCAGATGTTTTTATTCTTATTCATATGCTTGCCTTCCTGAGCTCAGTAGAAGCAATGATATGCATGACACGTATGCAGAAATCATTAATTTACCTAAGACCATCAGTTAAATGCTGCAGAACCAGGGAAAACGTGACTGTTATTAGGTGGCCAAAGAGATCATAACTGTTAAATAATTGTTAAAGTTTTCAGTTTTCCTCTTGAAGTTTGTGTGGGAGTTTATTCAAAAATTACCACTTAATGTTTTCGTCATTAAATTTTCCCAGAAACTTAAGAAAAAAAAAAATTAAAATGAGTATTCCTGGAATTTTCATGAGATTTATTTCTCACATTTCACCTGCTGAATAAAAACAGAATAAATAACATCTAATTTCAGGGTTGTTTTCTCTAACAGTTAATTTCCTTCTTTTATTTTTTTTTTCTCCTTCCTTAATTAGTTTTTCACAACATGCTTACTAAGAAAATGGAATACACAATAAAAAAATGTACAGATACCTTCCCCATTTTTTTGATGACACTCATTTTAACTGCAAGAAAGTTTCTAAAATTATCTAATACATAAGCAATAAAGTAATAATGATACTGCTTTGCTATCATAAGAAAAATAAAGGTGTACACCAATTAGTACTAGTATCTCTGGAAGATTAATGAACATAATTTTCGTACTAAAAATATATACATGATCAAATTATTTTCAGAATCTTTGACATCATTTTGTATGATGGGAACCAACAGGAAAAAATAAAGGGCATTTTTAGATTTTGGTTTATTGATACACTTTTTGCATAGTTTTAGTGAAGAGAGAAACTGGTTTACAGACAAAGATGACACGAGGTTACTTTTTTTCCTTGTTCTTTGAAGAGTTGATTCCAGTTGTGCTTGCCTCAGGTTAGAATGAACTTGACATTGTTTCCATTAACGTTTTACTTTTATGCTTCTTCTACTCATGAGATATGTTAGAAGTAGGATTTATTCACAAGAAAAGAAATCTGATTACCTCACTCCTTGTTTTCCTAAGCATCCTTAATAATCTTCCAGAGGATACTTTTTTCCCAGTAGGCCATGTTGCAGGATTGCTTTTATATGTTGTCAGTAACTTTATGTTTTGATTCTCCTGTGTTATGAGAAGGAAGCTTCTGAGGATACACACAGTCTTCTTTGATACTGCCCTAAGGAACTGGAGGATTTTAAAGGAGCTCAATAGCCAGGAAAAAGAAAAAGAGATAAAGAAGGGAGAGAAGGGATGTGGTGGGGGGCAGGGGGGGTTTGGGAGAAATTCAGCAGCAATGCTGTTTGTACAGAAAAGAAAGGGGGATATAGGTAGTAAAATGATAATGGCAGAACATTTCCAACACTAGTGAAATTAAAATCCATGGAAGTGCAGAGATTTCTAGTTTACCTTGAACATCATCAAGGGAATATCATGTTAGTAAGGAAAAAGAAAATTGAAATAATAAATGTTGAGAATATTTAGAAAATGACTGGTCAAATATCCACAGGAATATTTGAAAATGGCACCAGGGAGCACCTTAAAATCTTGGCACAAATATAACCAAAAGAAAGAATGGGGAAGAAGGAAATTACATTTTCTTTACAACAGATATAACAACTTGTCTGTTGTAAAGAGTTAGTGAGAAACAGCGTGTTTCTTTTCCTTTTAAATAAGTATCTTAATATAATTAGAATAAATATTCAGAGTGATTGAATACTGAAAGATTATTTAGAATGATAAAGCAATTTTGAAAGTGAGAATGTCTAGTGAAAAACCCAGCGAAATAATTAAAATATCTATTTTAAAATATCTGGAAACAGTCTGTAAAATAAGTCTAATTAATGAATATGTAAATCTGAAACAAGAATTAACAGACTTTGCATAGGAGTCAAGTCTCCCATCCCTTCTGGAGTTGAGCAAGAACAGATGCTGGTTAGCATCTCCCCATAAATGTAAATGTACTTGTGTACAGATAGTTAAGAATATACTTATATATGGATTAGAGTTTTTTTCAGATCTGATCATTCATAATTCTGTTGAAAAGGTCAATTCTGTTCTATCAGTGATTCCAACAGGGACAATATTTGGCTTCTAATAACCTAACACTGAGAAACCAAAGTCTTGGCTCAGAGAAAACACATGAAATTGCACATCTGACCTCCAGTTTTCTGTCTACAATAGTGGATATTCTTGTGTGTTATCAAGCTGGGGTGCACATTTTTTAAAGTGCTTTCAAGAATCTCTCCCTGAAGAGAAATGATGAAATCTTCTTTAAGAGAAAGAGACAGAACTTTTTCATACATACAAAAGGGGAGAAAACTCACAATATGAATACTAAACAAAGACGACTTGAGTGAATTTCCTGCTGATGGGTAAATACAATTATGAAACATTATGAACTGTAAGTGATTCTGCAGTGGAACACCTATAACTAAAAAGCAGAAGTTATTTTATTATCATGCCTAAGAAAGAGCATATGCTATGTATTACATTAATAAAAAGAATGAGAAAATTATTTCCCAAACGATTCACATTAGATAGTGCAGTATACATGTATCCTACAGTATGTATTGTCTACAAAGTATCTGATAAGAGAAAGGTAACATATATTAACAGAAAAAAAATTTTAGTCTTCATATGAAAACTTCTGAACAAGAATCTTCCAATTATGATATAAATATAATAATAGACAATTTTAAAAAATTATATTACATACCAGTGAGAAATTATGTATATTCTCCCCACTCAGTGATGAATTAATAATTGGAGAGAAATGGTCTTTTAGGAAGTGCTGATGGTTACATAGAAATAACATATGCATTCTTTTCCACATTAAAAAGAGAAAAAAAAAAATTAAAATGTGACATTAACATGTTCCATATCCTGAAGGAAAAGGAGGTGAGTGAGTGTTGAATAGATAGAAAAAATACCACACTGGTACAGCACAGCAGTGATAATTCTCTGAAAAGGTTTAGTTTAGTAACAGCAAGCAAAGTCATTCACATCTTGTAACGCATTAAGAGATCCCTGAGGACGGTTTAATGTTCAGCTACATCACACAGCAGACATGCAAGAACTGGAAGGGTACAGAACCTGAGGCCCTTCTGCTTTTGGATCACAGTTTTCTGCCCACCCCAGCTTACCCCAGAATAATAGCTGCCTGGAATGATAAATGTCATCTTAAAAAGGGAATGATCAGGTTTATAAACATACGTTTCCATGTCTACTGCATCATTGCTGCACAGGAATTTGACCATGAAATATAAAATATTAGCTATGACATTTGAAATTGTTTGCATTTTGTTGGTATTGTGATATAAATAATTATTCCTTGAAGAATCAATATTTTAAAAACTTGATTAATTTAAGACTATTATCTCCCATGTTTTATTTTTCAAAATATTCCATGTTGTAAAGAATAGAACAAAAAAAGTAGTGTTTTATTTCTACTGGAGATTTCACTTAAAATAAGGTGTGCTACGAATGAAAATTTAAAATACCCAGTCTGTTTTACCCAAAACAAAGTTTTTCTTATATTTTTAGAAAAAACAAATACAGTAATGTTAAGCCCCAGCTCACTTGGTGAGTTTAAGGGGAAGATAATTAGATTGGCTCTGGCACTGCATGAGAGAAACAATAAAATTCTCAGAGTGTTGAATAACAATCTTTTACTTGTATACTTTAGAACATTAACATAGAATAAGGTACTTAAACCAATCTTAAAACAAATAGCCAGACACAGTAAGGCACTTACCAAACTTTATCTTAACAAACTTAAACTTATCCAACTTTAAGTTGTCCAGATAAAACAAGGCACTCACTAAGGCTTTGACTGAAATCTTTTAGTCTGGTTTACCAAATATTTCAAGAAGTGGAAAGGAGAAGAAAGAGAGAGAGAGAAAGATATACATGTAGAGGTCCTGCCTTAGATCCAGCATGGTCTCAGCTGCTTTTAAATCCAAGGCAGTGGCTGCAACAACCAGTGGCACCTGGTTGTTCGGAACCAGCCATTCTTAACAGTTTCCTACAAGTAACAATTTTAAAACATTAAGCTTATTTTGACATATATATATTTGCAACAGAAGTGTTCATTAATAATAATCAAACTCTTAGAAATATTGAAAAATAAAAATTCAACCATCCACAAGAAATATTTCCATCTTTTTATCACTGGTAAAGCACACTCAAGTATCTCTGAAGCCTCTATTATCTAAGTACCTTCTATAGTGAAGCAGAATTTGCTAAACACAGGTAATTGTAAATGAAATAAGATACAAGAGAGATGGCAAAGTGCAGACTTCTTACAGTGAATTATTTACCCATTTGTTTGATTTTTAACATTTGTTTTCTCTGAGTGATTTTTAGTTGAAAACAGATTTCTCCCTGACAATAAGGTACGAGGTAAGAGCTTGACTTCATGTTCTGTCTTCAAAGGAGAGGTTCAACATCACATTCTTCATCAATATGAAGATGTTTTCGATCCTTCAGTCAAAGCCAGCTTATTCAAGATACATTACTAAATATTAATGTAAACAGAATCTTATTCACTAGACTTTCTACAGAAGCAAACAGATTAGAATAACATTAACTTCTAGCTCAAATATACCCAGAGATAAATTTAATTTCACAAAAGATCCACTAACATAATCCCTGAGAATAAAAGAATCATCAGTTGGATTTTACTTTCTCAGGTGGAGTGAAAAGTAACTGTTTGGAGAGGGGGGTGTTGTAATTTCTTCTTTTTTTTTCTTAATTTTCTGTTGCATACCTCTTCCACAGATTGAAGTATCCTGTTTATGGCTGGTAATTAACCAGTATTCTTTCAGATCATAACAAATGGCTGACATGACAACAGACATCTGAACAGATATTTTTCCTAAATCATTTGAAGCATAAATTACCTAGGCTAGTCCTATGCCTTTGGGATTTGGTTTAGCTGACCTCTAGGTATTTCAGTGATTTCATACCATAACAAGTGTTTTAAGATGAAAGAGCAACTGTTCTGTTTGTCATTTTAATCCCATAGTATGAAATAAAAGATTACTTCCCTAAAAATTATTTTATATCAAACTATCCTAATGACATGGACCAATAAGTCATTTTGAGGACTAGTAAAATATTATGCAATCATTCATAAGAATCTTTAGATGATATATATTATAGGTCTTTTACTATTTTAACTCTTCTGTGCTAAAACTCTAGTTACCTACTATGAATCTTGCAAAGAGAAAGCATGAGTTTAATTTTTTTGTTCTTAAGAAGTACCTAATCAGAGGACACTTACTTATTTGTATGGGCAAGATTTCTAGTTTGTTTAAGATCTAAAATATTTTATCTATGTTGGAAAATTGATTATTCAATAATGACCAGGTGGGTGCTGTCCAGGTGACTAGCTTAAACTTAACTGTGTGAATATATAAGTCAAATAAGCAGGATCCATATGCCCATATGTCCTTTGATAAGGACCCTGTTGTTATATACACTACATACCAAAAATGTCTTGGATTCAACACCAAGAAAGAAAATACATAAGGAGGAAGAGAAATAACTAGGAGAACTTATTTCCTGGAGAAAGGAGATGCCATTCTTCAAACATTCTCTTCTCTACATATGTAGAGGTAGGATTTGGTTTGAATTTTACTCAGAGATTGTTTGGTATAAAATGAAACCCCTGTCATACAGTAGAAGCTGGGGAAACACCTGAATGTAAGCTTACGTCCAAGTCTTAAACCAGAGAAATCCTTGATTACTTTTTCATTATTTGTCACATTCAACACAGGAAATGAGGTGTTCCTCATTCCTACGTCATATAATCTAGAGATTAGGATGATGTATTGCTAGGTGAAAATTTTTAGTATGATAAAAACAAAGAAATCTGGTGACTCATTTTCTGTCTTTGCTTTGGGAAGCTTAAAATGTAGAATACTATTTAAAAAGAAGAATAAATTTTGTTTAAATCGTAACATATTTCTAAAAGGTAATATGATACTTGACTTATTTATAGATAGAAGAACACAAAAATATAGTCACAATTTTGTTAAGGGATGTTGTGTTGTGAAACATTACTGACCTAAAGTAATGTGTGAACGTGTTTATGTAGTCAATTTGGTTAGAGATTCTAATTACACTTTATATATTGCAAATTTGAATTACTTATTTCACATTATGTTGAGGATTTCCTGCCTGTAAAGTATGTCCTTTCACTGTATCCACACCTCTTTTGCAGTTTTTCACATCCATTCTAGTAATTTTTATTTTCCTGGAAATTACTATTCAGATATGATCCAAAGACAATGAACAGGTCTCAAAGAAAATCAGACATTCTGTCAAATAAACTGAAATTTCACAGCCAGAATGTTATTCTGCAGAAATGACTATATACTTGCCACGTTATGTTTAATACATTTTTTTTCAGCTAGAGTCAAAGAATACCAGATTAGATATTTGTATTTTCTTTATTTATCTAGAAAGAGGCAAAACTTTAGCACGGTACTTTTCTTTAACATTAACAATAGATAGATAGACAATTTTCACTGTCTTAAATAACAATATTTTAAAAATGTTTTATTGAGGGCTTTGTTTGCAGAAATTTATTGTCTCCTTTGATCTATGTTATTTCTAACGCATATGGTCTACAGATGGAACATGCAGTAGAATAAAGTGTTCACACAAATCTTTAGCAGAATATTTACTTCAGTTCTCACGTGACTTCACAAAGTACATCATTACTGTTTCTGGGAAAAGTCCAGAAAACGTTCAGTAAAAAGAAGGATCTTTATGGTCGATAGTGTCTTTCTCCCTCTTTTGTTTTTTTTCCTCCCTCTCCCCTTCCCTCACACCCATTCTCTCTTCCCTTCCCCACATCCCCCCCACCCAGTTTAGCTGTTCACCTGTGAGAGCCATAAGAGCAGCTCTTTTATCATGTAAAATGGACAGATGGATTAGACCTTTTCAAACCGAGATAAGAGCAGGGAAGTTAGAAGGGAATTGTAGTGAAGGGATATTTCCTTCTATAGATGAGTAGACTCAAAATCACACAGTAACAAAACAACTGATGAATTTATGATTTTGAGCTTTCCTGCCCAATCTGTTGTTCTGATATTGTTACTGGTAATCGTACAAAATGATTTATCTTATATTCCATTATCCAATTAAAATCAAATTGTTTTCTTCACCATACATTTACTCTTCTAAAAATATTGACATAAAAGCAGTCAATGTTTTTATTGTGTTGATGCATGCCTCTTCATGAGCATTTAATGCATATGATGAAATGATTATTTAGCTATTATTCAGTTCTTTATAAAATAGGAAATTTTTTCTAGTGAATTAGAACACTGAAATGAGTAGAATCAATATCTCTACAGATAGATTGCTCAAGAATAGTGGAAACTACCTTTCTGGTAGCCACAGTATCTATGTATTTGAAAAATATTTGTAGCTAGATATTCACCCTTTTTGACTTCCAGAAAAGAACATATAAAATATTACTGAAGCTTATTCACATAGCAACCTAGTCTAAAAAAGCAGGCATCTCTCTGATTAGTCCTGCTTTCTTTGCAGCATTTTGAATAGCAGAGGAAGACTGCTGGGTTCTCCTTCCCATTAAAGAAAAGTCCTACATTTCTTTATATCTATTACAGATTAGATTTTACACTGATCTAGCCAATTACTTTCTAAAAATGAACACTAAAAATATTTTCTCACTAGGCTTATGTTATATAAGTTAGTGCTAGGGAAATATAAATAGTCTTTTTTTTTTCCCCGATATCTTTTGTTGTGCTTAGAAACTGAGCTGCAAAAATTTCAGCTGTGGCTCCTAGGTAATATTTTTAATCTCTTAATTTATTTGAAAGTTGGTGTTATATATAGTTATGGTCAAATAGGAAGTTATGGTTTATATATTTAAAAAACAAAATTTCAAGCCTTCTCATGTAATCAATATANGGAAGTGTTTTGAAATTTCTAGAGAATATGTCTGAAAAGTCATTAAAATAGTATTGAATAACTTACCACTCTGAAATTTAGTTTTGAGGTAAAGGGATTTTACTTTAAAAAAAAAAAAACTACTTTGATTATATATGTGCCCATTTTTTCTCATATTTTATAACCTAATATTTTTTTTGTACTTAAGAAAGAGAGGATTCAAGAGTCCCCCACTGCACACACACACACACACACTTGCACTCTGTTAATTATGTACTTTTATAAGCTATAGAATGCCCCAAAAATAGTACACCAGAGGTGGGATTCACCTCACTGAACTCTACTATCCTACAGTATACAATCCCCATCTGAGTTGGCAGTTTAGCCTTCCATTTAATTTGGCCTATTTTAGTTATCTATTTTAAGACAATGTGAACTAAGCCAGTTACCTTGAAGAATGTATTAGAGGTACACAGGGAAGCAGACATTCAGCTGAGGCAAAACAACCAACAATTAGGTAGGGAAAAATTAGAAGCAAATGCATGCATTACCTTCACAGAGCTAGGATGTTTGCCACACAGGATACCTTAGGAAATATCTCACTTAGGTTTACATTAAAAAATTGATTAAATATGCCTCTCTCTGTCCCCTTAAATTTGCATTGTAATACATTCTTATGCAGGTTCTGTAACTTTGGTTAGGACAGCTGAGTTTTCAGTCTGTATTTTGCACAGGTTTGTTTTTCAGACTTTTTTTTTTTTTTAATACATAT
>WEKY01025123.1:1964-17116 GCA_013390045.1 Picathartes gymnocephalus | reverse complement strand
CCTAAAGTCTTGCTTCCACCTCAAATATTCCTTTATACTCAGTTCCAGCCAACAAACCACTTAAAGATGTACCTTCAAATTTTCTTGATTTTGGGTGTGTGGTTTTTTTAAGTTCTGAAAGTTAGCTACTTAGTCTTTTAGTCTTGTGAAAAATTTTACAACTCCCAGTGAAATCTCGGCATGTTGATATTTTGCTGAGTTGGTGGTGGTCTGAGCATTCCGTCCCTGAGGTTTTGCATTTTCCTGCGTCTCCCTGCCCCATGGTTTAGGTGTGTAGAGCTGAGCACCCCATAACAGGCAGGTGTTGAGCACAGGAGGAGCCCTGGAGGCCTCTTCCTCTGGTTGCTTCCAGCAGGGTAACTCTGGGCACTGACCTGAACTTTGGTTTGTATTACAGAGGAAATTTTCGTGTAAGTTGCATAAATTTAAAATAGGAAAGTTTAGGGGAAATAGAACATTTAAAGTCAACTCTTTATTCTGCTTACCTATTATATTTTTACATTATCTTATTTTGTTACATCGTTTACATCACAGGAAAATGAATTTTCTTGGGTAAAGAAAAATCTATCTATATGGAGTGAGCTGATCTACGACTTAACTACCTTTTCAGTCCTACTAAGATTTTAAAAGATAATTTAGGTAGAACTTGACGGCCATTGATCATAAGGGTCTTTTTTACACCCCTCTGGAGAAGGTTACATAAAAACCCACTAAGCTAGTCCATAAACCATGTAAAATATGGGGGCCACATAATCAACACAAAGGAAGTATAGCTATAACCTCAAATATTCTTTTGGTGTCAAAAGATGCACACAAACTATATTTATGTATGAAAATACTTATTAGACAAAATAACTCGAAGCAGTGGAATAATTGGCATGTATTCAAATTGTGGTTAATTGAATTCTTCATCTGTGGCTTAGAGAGCCACATGGGGTACAGATTCTGCACAGAGGAAGCAATTTTCATTAACGGGATATAATTTAGAATGAGAAAACATATACACTCTGCCTGAAACACAGTTAATAATTAATATGGAATAAATACACAGACATACACTGAGTTATCATATTTCTACCTGTCACTCTGTAGAGTTTCAGCGACTCATTTGCATGCTAAATAAGTGTATTTATTCAGAGAGATGACACTGTAACCCTGCCTTCCAAAGTGGAAGACCTTTATGTCACAGCATTGGAAATGAGTCATCCTTGTTTTTAAAACGGCAAAGTGAGATCAGGATGGTGATTTGATCTCATGCCTCCTTACACCTAAGAAGTTTGCTGGTTTCTGAACTGACACTGTACTGTTAAAAAGCTGATAACCAGTTCCAAAGCTGACCATTATTTTTGAGGCTGGTCAGTTTTCCTGAATTGGATTAGAGAAAATTTAAAACCTCTTAAGAAAGAATATTATTTCTGTTTTGCATTCTGGCAATCTCTAGCATTTATTGTTTGATCTCTCACATATGCTGTTAATATTGGGATATGTCTGCATGCAAAAAGCAAACTATTTGAAGGATAAAGAAGAATGTCTTGCAGGATATGTGAGAAAGTGTGTGATATCAATGAAGGGAATGGTGAGTTAAAGCCAAGAGCACCACAAGGTCCAGTCTCTGTCAGTGACTTGCTGCATCACTTTAAGCAATTTAAGCTTAAAATAAGTAAAATAATTAAATATCAAAATAAGTCAAAGCTATTTGGCACAAGAAATTCTGTAAATCAAGATCTCAGAATGTGTTTGTGCACATACCAACACAGAATGTATTGGTAGAAAGCCTAACCATTGTCTTTACCTCTGGAAAGGTATAAACAGATTTTTAAGTCCAGTTGCTTTTGGAACAGCGCCTTGACATGCACACAATTCTTGACTTCAACAAAACTGAAAAATATTCCTTAAATATTCCGTTGAATCAAAACTCCAAATCTCTTGCAAGGATTTCTTAGCATTTCACCTGAATCGATTCAGTGCAATAACAGCACTCCCAACTGTTTGTCATATTTCTGACATATTTATTTTGTGAGCTACAATGATATTTAATATTACTGACTTGTAGGACTAGACTTCATATTTCTTTATCTTTTTAACAACAGGTGGTAACAATATTGGCAAACATGTCTGTGTTGGACCAGTGTGCTTCAGAAATCATTCAAGGAAATGGTATGTATTTCAGCTGAATTATATTTTTTTATTTATTTCTGGAGAGTCTCAGTAGATGGGAACGAAGGACTTAGAAGGTAAAGGAGAGAAGCTTCACTAATAAAGCTTCATCTTGTATCCTATCTCAGCTGGATATTGCACATTGCTGCAGGGTGCAAAATCAGTCCTGACGGTGGTTCTACATAACTGAAATAAAACGCCACTGTTTTAGGAAACTTTGCATTTGTGACCACGTTGCTGGTGTTCTGTGTGTGTGACTTACTCCTAGATGCAAAGCAAAGTAGTAAAAAGAGTTTCAACAACCTGTAGTGTGGTAATTGCACAGTGTGGCAATTCTTACAAGCTGAAAGACATCACCTGATGCTGAGCCGTGCATACCTAGGTTTTGTGTCACTTTTTTCACAGGTATTCAGAAATGTTATAAATTTTGAAGAATTATGTGTCCATTACTGTACAGCAATTGCCAGGTTCTTTCCTCACACATATTTAAATCTCACATTAAGCAAAATTCACTATGTTGAAGAAATTCTGGGTGTTATAGGCAGACCAGAAGCCCGAGAAATTAAAAATTCTGCGAATAAAGATAGAGGATGATGCAAACGCCTTATTAATACACCTACCAGCAAATTCAAGGCCAAGAAATATAGTAAGATAGGTGCTTTTTTTTTTTGGTGGGAAAAATTAAATTAAATTTGCATATATTGCTAATTACAGTGAAAATTCACATATAGTACTTTGCTAGGCTAAGTAGGCCTAACTCATGCTAGACTCTGCAGTGGATTGTCAGGGACAATGAGACCAAGTAAAATTTGTGTATACACTCTGTCATGGGAGTTGACAAGAAGCATTTGCCCCTGGCTTTTTAGAGGGGTTGACACTCATCCTGTGTGTAAAATGTCTTTTTGTGTCTGCCTAATGTTTTAATAAGCAGGTGCAAGTCAGAGGTGACATTCTGAGAATGGTCTTTGAATGCTGGAGAATTTAGGTGTTTTCTTATCAACTCTGACTTTTTTGTATGTTGACTGATTATTATCTAGCTGCATGGTTCTGATGATAATTCTCTGAATTATTTATGTAAATGTTCTAAGAGTTAAAATCCTCTGATGCTACCTGAAGTAATCTGAATGCCTAATAACATATGGAGTCTAATAGCACATAATTGTCTTTACACTTAAAATAATCTAGAAAAGAGAAATCATCTTTTTTTTTTGTGGTGCTACAAGGATAATATCAACTCCTACAGGCAACAATAAGTTAATGAAGCTGCTTTGACATGGATGACACTGTCTCTTCTTGACTGAAGTGTTAGTCATACAGTAAACTTCAAGAAACAGAATTTCATCATTTCCTTCATTAAAAGATTTCTTGTTTTAAAATAACCTTGAAGAGTTTGAGAAGGAAACTTTTTAAGGCTTGTTTAAAATATGTAAACAAAAAAAAAAAAATTACTTTACTTGAGAGCGAAACTTCATTTAGAGACCTGAAGTATGTCACTACAGATTTTCAGGTAGTGATTAACTTTAGGTTAATTTAGAAGCAAATAAGGAGTTGCATTTATTTGACCGAAATAAATTCATGAAATTTAAAATACCAGCTTTTAGAGGAGGAAAGAGTTAGTGCATTTTCTAGTTGTAGAAGTTCTGTAGCTTCCTGGTGAAGACAAACTTATGCGCAGATCAGATGTACTGGGGTGCTGATGTCTAAGTTGCCATCCATATTTATCTGTTCTCTGTGCCCTATTTGGGCAGTGACTGGTCTGTATTTACCCAGCTTTCTTTCTCCCTTTACTTTATTGCACTGAGTTTTCTGTTGGAGAGAGGATAACTATGACTCTCTTATTTTTTAAGGCGTTCAACTTTTAATGGAAATGCTGTTTGAAAGACCCTCCTCAGGAAATCCAGCAGAAGTTGCAGCTTGTGAGCGAGTGCAGCAGAAATCTGCAGTGACCCTGGCACGGCTCAGCCGAGATCCCGAGGTGGCAGATGCAGCCATAAAACTCAGCTGTAAGGACGTGTCTCCTTCTTAATGGCAGACTGAAAAAGAAGGGAGAGCTGCCAGTCATGGAGAAGTTCTTTTTAATTTTTAGCCTCACTTGGTAAACTTTCTGAAAGATGTTCCCTATAGAGTCTGTCCAGAGAGTGACTGAGGAGATGGAGCTAAATGAACCTCTGGCTCATTTCCCAGAGGAACCTGAGGTGCAGCATCCACTCTGCACATAGCTGTGCCTCTCTGTGCCAGCTGACACTGCTGCCTCCTCCATCCCCTGATCCCAACCCTCGTGCAGGATCTGTCAGGGCACAGGAAACTGGGACCCCAGTGGGTTCCAGATGTGATGGATCCAACGCGGGGGAACGTGCTCTTTGGGTAGGAGTTTTTTAAGGGTGTATGGGAGGATTGGTAGGGAAGAAACGGAGGTCACAATTTCCACTCTGAAACAGCAGCAGCAAATAAACCCAATTTATTTGTTTATGCTTTACAACTATTAATTATGACTGCTCTGAGCTGCACAGCTCCATAGGAAGTCCCTTAAGTATTTGCATATCATCTTTGCATTAGAGATCGTATCTACTAAAAAAAGATAAATATGATGCATCAAAAAATTATGTCAAGAAGTTGTTTTTCTAAATTTTTTCTCCTGACGCTCTTTTGTGCACTCAGGTATTCCTCGCCTGATTAAACTTTGCAGATCACCAACAGAAAGAAATAACAGTGATTCTGTTTTAGTGGCATGTCTGGTACGTATATTTTAGTCCTTCTTTCATGCTTATACTGGAAAATTAAGGAAAAAACCATCCCTTTAGATTTCAAAATGCATAAGTATTGCAGAAATGTTTTAAATTCATGTCAGGGTCTCCTACTTTTCCCCTTAAGCATAATCCTGTACATTGTCAATTATTCATCCTCTAATTGAAGATTTAAGCACATAAGGAAAAATGGCTTCATCTTCACATTATTGGGCACCTAAAAAGTTCACTGTAATACTTTGGAATTTAAGGATTCATTAATCACTAAATTCTATTCTCTGATGGTTCTATGTTTGTTGAAATTAGCTTTGAGTCATGGAGGTAGCAACCCTTCATCTGCACTCATGCATATATATGAAAATATTTATATAAAGCATCCAAAAAGGGGAGAAGATATTCCTTTCTTCCACTCCAATATTTTGTTCTATTTGTGTCTCTAAGACAACACAGTGCCCAGCCAAGGAGTGGGCAACAGAAGGTTAACACTTTCTCTGCTCAGGAGGGAGATGCCAGCTGCTGGCCCTGCTCTGCACAGACTGTGAGCCAAATGCTAGAGCTGAGTGATTTCACTGGAATTCTGTGAAAGGGCTCTGGGGTCATGGGTGATCTAGGGTTGGAACATAGGCTCTGGTGAATGAAGACTGAAGAATATTTTTTGACAGTGCTATATGACCAAATAAAGCTCGGTTATTGCAGCTTGTTCATTTAAGCAGGTCTCATTCGGGATGAAGAAAGTATGAATGTGAGCATAGAAAATGCTGTGACTATTCTTCCTACATGCCAAGATGACTTGTTAATCCTATGTGGTTGGAGCAGAGACCACAGAGCCATGGCAGCAAACCAGACTATGATTTTTCTGTCTCATTGAAGTTGTTGCTGCACATTCCTTGAAACCATGCCTATGGCTTGGGATGTCACCTACCTCCCCGTCTCAGAAATTCTGCTTCTCTTGATATTTTAGTAACTGCCTGAAGACGTTTTCTGATAAAAAAATGTGGCAAAAATATTGACCTTGAGACATAAGCTGCTTCAAACTCTGATAGGTATTGTCACTGGTGTCTGAGGGCTTGTACTATACTTAGACCTGCTGCTCAGGTCTAAAAGTAATGTGCCCCAAAATATTTCTCATTTAATAACTTTGCTTGAGGGAAGATCCATCTGACAGATGAAGACAGGAAGGAGAGATTACCCAGGTAGCAGAACTCATCGACCTGCACAGTTCAGTTTTGAGTTCTGGCTGTGGTTTAGATATGGTTATAATGGATTCCTGCAGCGAAGGCTTTGCCAAACCTGACTGCATTGCAATGGTGCTGTTTTGTTGTTCCAGGCAGCCTTGAGGAGACTGGCAGCCATGAGTCCTGAGGGACTGGAAGATTCAGATTTTCAGCAGCTGGTAAAGCCCAGACTCGTGGATTCTTTTCTGCTGTGCACAAATATGGAAGAGAGCTTTGTATAAATGGGAGCCAAAAACCTTTGAACAGTAACCAAGGTGATAGATACACAGTAAGATAACACATGTACAATTTTATTTTGTTCTAGTCCTATTGTTATTTATGACTTATTTATTCTAAACCCATGAATATGTGGTTCGTAAGAGCAAAGGAACAGGATGAGAAATCTTGTTACAGTGGTTTGCAAAGGTAATTTTTAAATTTTACTTTCCTGCCAAGACACACCAGACCTTTTCATTGCCATCTAACAAAATGTTTTGTTTAATATAGTTGAATTAAGGTAATGAAGCCAAGAATTTGTTACTCTGATATTAGATACTTCTAATGATGTTTATCACTGGTATTTTTTTATAGTTAGGACATTTTGTAGGTTTTTATAATAAATGTTTTAGCCTCATCTGTATTAGCAGACAAATAAACCTAAAAGCTGCAAGTATATTCTTTGAAATGAAAGGGATGTTACAGTCTGAGTCCAGATCTTAACTGTTGTTATTTTTTAATAGAATTATGTAACTGAGAGAAAAATTTTAAAAAAAAGTGTTCAAATGCCAGCTTCAAATGATGTTAGAAGACATTCTTAAGCTGTATAAGGATATGCTCCATTAGAAGATACACACTTGCTCCTTATTTACATTGACTGAAATTTCCTGAAGAAATTCATAGAATTCTATAAAAATCTTTGATGGTGTGTGTGTTTTGTTTCATAATGTGAGATTTTCCACCTACGATTTAAAATCATTACACAGTGATAATTTTCTCTCTTTTCCAATCCTTACAAGAACTGGAAGTGCTTATGTCCGGACATGTTTTTAACATTCAAGCTACTGTTTTTGTGAAAAGTTGTTCACACATATGCTAAATAATCTGAAGAGTTTAATTAATTGTAACATGAATTTTCATTTTTCTGGTTTTCTAACTAGTCCTGTATTTTTAAAACTTAAATGGGACCTTTAGGACCTCTGGAAGTTGAGAAATGGATGATAACTTAAATAGCAGATGTGATTTTGAAATAGATTTTCTTTTTTTCATTAAGACTCTTAATTCTTGATTTTTCTTTTCATTGAGAAACCATATATATTGGAAATTACTCAACCAGCAATCTCTTGGTAATGTTTTATTTTCCCTAACTTCTCACAAAGCACTCTGTAGATTATGAAATAAGATGTCATTTTTTTCTTGATGGCTTCCAAACATTGCTTTGGATAATTTTATGATCATCAAGTTTAGGGTACCAGGATATCTGCCAAAAAACCCCCCACATTTTTGCCTTACTATACTTGCTTTGTAGATATATTAAGCAGCTTAATTCATTAATGTTTATTTAGTATTATGTGGTGTTTACATGAAAGGCACCAGGAAATTGTGAAGCTGTGACTGCCTTCCAAATTTTCTGTATATGACAAATCTGTCCTGCTTCAGTGAGACAGTAGTGGCTACTTTTTTCTCCCTTGATTGTATGGGCTAAGAAGTCTCTGCTTTAACATCTTTCTTGTGAGCTCTTCATTTAATAAGCTCTATCTTGACTGAATTTTAAAACCTTACAAATCATCCAATGACTTCTGTCATGAGCATCTATTCAAAGAAAAGTGTTGAAACAGATGTTCTAGTAAGCACAGAGATTAATTCTGCTTTTTTTGCTTACTTTGAGACAGCTTCTTAAGTTTCCTAGCTTGTTAAAATGTATGGTACTGTAAAGCTTTAAAAGTATAATATTATTGATGGACTTTAACACTTTCCTCACTAAGCAGAAGTACATATGTGAGCCATGGATGTCTTGGTATAAACAATGAATTCACAAATTTCATAAAAACCTAATTCAAAATAAAATCCTGTTGCTGTCTTTCTGATGTCATAGCATATCCCTGATAAAACTCACATCAGATTCTGTGGTGAATTTCTGTACAGAACCTCATTCTGTCAGCTTCCAATAGCACCAGAGATATGAGCTGGAGTAGAGTTTATCCCATGATAGGTAAATTTAAAATCTCATTTAAAAAAAATTTGCCACACATGCACAGTGAACTGAAGCAGCTATTAAGAAAATGACATTATGACTCATAATGTGTTAACGTCATTTCCAACAGGTCAATCAAATATTCAGTGAGGAGGCTGGTAAGAACTAGTTTACTCTCAAACACAGTAATGTGAACCCACATTTACTGAATTTACTACAGATACCCTCAATCTGCAAATATGGGTCCATAATTCTAGGCCCTTATCTGCCATTTAAATACGTTCATATTCCAGATGTGGCTGTTTATATTACAGAAGCAAAGTACATTTAGGTGGAACTCATATTTGCAGCAGGAAAGTTATCTTGAAAGAGCCATTTCAGCAGAACTCTTGTCACCTAAGTGTCCTCAAAACCATTTTAGCTAGGCCCGATTTTTTCACCTAGAGCTGTGCACTTTATTTTTGTATATGATAAAGTTTATATTAAAATAAACAAAACTCTAACTTTACCTCTTGATTCACTAGGAAATAATAAGTCATTAAAATGTTGATTTATTTTTGTCATTACTAATGAATGAGAATTCTGGATTCTGAATGAATTCTTGATTCTAAATATTTGCTTTGAAAGCGACTCTTCAGCTTTTAAACAAAACAAACCAACAAAAAAGAAACCACCCAGTTTAAGCTAGTATAAAAATTTTTGCTTTCAAATGCAGTATGAAACAAAATATTTCCTATCAAGAAATTTTCACTAAAATAAGTATTGTAGTGGCCTAATCCTTGGACTCCCTGTGTATATACATATACAGGCAGCAGAGAGATGTAGTGAATATGTGTAATACATTCACAAATCATCTCATTTTTGTGGATTCATTGACCTATAGAGATTGTATGTAGGTTAGATACTGGTTCAATCTTCCTGGAAAATGAATGTTAAACTTGTTACAAATGTTGTAGATTCACTTAAATTCTTCTGAATATTTTCAATTTTGTATGAGATTAGAAATGCTTAACAAACATGCAGTGAGCTGCAAGATTCTTTGTGATTTTAATTTACGCTCCAGCAACTTTGGACAATGTCTTCAAATTTCAGTTTTAGTTTCAAACTGTTTAAGATATTCAGGGCCCAGATGTTTCATTCATAGAATAAAGTTTGATTTTTCTCAGTTTGTTGTGTACTTGGTACATGAATCACTTATGTGGAATATTATTTGCCTTGACCTTTTCAGTTTAAAATAGTATTAGTATCTACAAAGAATAAAATAATATCTTTGTAAATTGCATATCTTCACTGTTTTGTGGGGTTGCCTGTCAGTAGCCAAAAGATGGCTTAATTTGTAGCGTTTTGTCTTGCTACAGGACTGATTCTGGTATCTCATATGGCTTGTTCCAAATTTTTGTGTTGACCACCTCCTTTTAAATAACAGCAGTGAACAGTCAAAATAACCTTGGCTTTTGTATTTTGAGGAATCTTCTTTGATCTTCAGTTTAAATTTATATTAAATTTAATGTATTTAAAGAAGCACTCTAGACACTGTAAATTATTCACCAGTGTTCTCATTTTTAAGGGGAGGGGAGGGAAGATGGCATTAAGCATTCACAGAAAGGTCTAGAGTGGATTTGTTAATTGGGGTTGGAAGTGCAGAACTGGTGGGAAGGTGGGTGAATAATTTCAGCCCTTGACAAACTAAAGAACTGGGAACAAGAAAAACACAGGGTCGTCTACTCTAGATACTTTTATGCTTTGTGGAGACCCTTATCTCTTGTTTTCTGGCTTGCTCTTGGATCTGAGTTTCTCTTTTTCCAGCTGCGATAATTTTTTTCCTCTTGGGAGTATATTTGTATAATTGCTAGTTATCTAACAGAAGAAAGTTACATTCCAAGGTCTGGTCTTGCTAATTATTATATTGATAAGGTTTTTGCTGAGAAACTAAGTACCAAAACTACTTTGTTAAATAGATGCAATAAGGATCACGTAGAACAGAAAGAAATATTTATTGTCTTTACGATGAGGGGAAGAAGTGACGTATCCTCCAAAAAACCTGAGAGAAAACATAGGTATATCAGTTTACTTTCATGTTTTGGTGCTTTTACAAGCAGACCTGCTAACTGAGAGTTTATGAATTTATCAGTTGGCAGCCAAATAATCACTGAATCAGAGAAATAAAAGAAAACCACTAGACTTACAGACTAAATGCTGGAAAATCAAAAATTTTGCCTTTCATTTTCAACAGCCAATCGGTGACTTTTTCTTTTAATAATTAAAGTATGCCTAGAACCCAAAGAAACCTATGGGAAACCAATGGAGGGAAAAAACTCCAATGCTGCTAATTTCCTTTGGAAAGAAGTTAAAAATGATCAAAAGGCTTAAATGATGTGAAGAACAAGGTGTGTGTGATGCAGTGCCTCTCCTATCACTGTTGTGATCACCTGTGTTACAAATCACTGCTCATACCCTCTTCTTTAGGCTTTCTGGATTACCACTGGCTTTTAACCAGCTGTTGTCCATGTTTCTCACAGCATTTAGAATGTGACCTGGTAAAGTACATGTCTTCTAAGTGATCTGCTTAGTCTGATTTTTTTTTAATACCACGTATTGTAAAATACTTCTTTTTTTAATAGTTCTGAAAGGATAAACCTGAGAAGATAGCTCTGTTATGTGTGATCATCAGGCGAGACAAAGATTACACAGATCAATAAGATATACCTAAAAATATCCAGAGACAGACGTGTATTTTCACTTGCATCAAAAGAATAATTATGGAATGGGACCAAACGATCTAGAGAAGTCTTATTTGATGCTGCTTCTTCTGACTTCTGTAAGTCAGTTTGCTTGCACTGAAGTAAAGAAGAGCCAGAGGTAACCCAAGGTTTCCAGGATCTTGCTAGAGTTAGATATATAGAGGTTTAACACATGAAATAAACATAAATAAAGTCTTAAAATATGGAACTAAGGATAAAAATTTTTTTTTTCAGAGCAGCAATTAACACAAATCAATGATTTAAAAAGTTTATTCTATCAGCAGAAGAAATTATCATGGGGGGAATTATGAGCTGTTTTGAAGTTCAGTTGTGCAAGCATAGTCCAGACCAGTAGTTTGGGTCCTTTCTGTAGACCACAGAAGGAAGTGGGCAGTACTTTCTCTTTGAGGATGACTGTCCAAGACAGAGAGTATACATAATACCATGGGGCTGCCCTTTTATATCCAGTGGATGTGGGAAAAAAGTTCTGATGATTTCTTTGAGGGAGCTGTCTAAACACCTGGACATCTGACTCTTAGTTCAGATCAGGGGAGATAAATTCCAGGCTCAGTCTGGAGACAAATGGGAGACACTTTTTGAACTGGGGTTTTATAGCCTGTTTACATATCAAGCACAATCTCCCTCAAAACAGAAAATTTTTCAAGATCAGACTCTTCTTTCGAAATGACCAAGATTCATTCACTTATTTGGTATGTGCTAACTGATGACTTCTCTTTGCCAGGGTTTTAAAACAAGGAATAGCTGGACCAACTCATTGATCTCCTGATAATATACCAGATTTCACATTTCTTATTACAGAAAAAGCTCCTGCATTTGTAAGACAAGGGAGGAAATAGGTCACAGGACACTAACTCAGAACTCCACAGTGAGCTATCCTGGACAATATGTGAAATATCACTGAGTTAATCAATAGTATTGCACATGCCAGGAAAGATACTGCTCACCANCTGAAAGCCCCTTTCATGTGGCCACACTTTTGTTACTTCTCATACTCAGTTAAGTCCTGCCTTCTTTGTTTATCCTTTGATCACCTTTTTGATTTGTTCACTTTTCTCACTATGTTTATCAATAAGACATTGTAGCTGTTTTAATTCAGGTTTAAATGTTACAAGTTGGTGTGAGCAATAATCGAAAAGGCTGCTGAAAATTAAATAATTAAAATATGGTTTTGGTACAGAGGTGTTATTGACACCAAGATCTTAGGCTTTAAGTGTTTTCAAATAGTTCTCAGGTACTTTTGAGGTAGAGTGTCTTTCACTAAAGAAATATGGATATATTTTCCTTAAATAAATTTTCTGAATTTTCTTTAAAATTAGAAATGTATCTATTAAAATAAACCATAAAAAGCCTTTGCAAAAGATTTTACCAAAGAGGTTCTTACATTTTGTTTTCTTTCATGACATTTCACAGAGGTTTTATGTTCCTTTTTACCCTGAATCCAGAAATAATAGTGTGAGCAGAAAAAAAGAAAAAAAAAATCTAGTTTCACCAAGGGGTTTCTTTTCCAAGCAAATGACCAAATATCTCGTGTTTGGTTTTACTTGCAGCACTCTGGTAGTTTTACTGCAAAGTGAAGATGTATTTTGTGTGGGAGGCCACAGGGCAGGAAAAGTATGAAATACAAGCAAAAGCAAAAGTCTTGCTGAAAGTGCTTCCTCCTGTTGAAGATTCAACAAAGTCTTCATCATTTGGAGACTGCTCCATGGAGTTCAGGTGTCCACTGCCTTCACTCAGTATCCTGTGGACTTGCTTACTTTTTAAAAAAACCTGGAGTGGTAACTTCTCTCTGTTCCCATCAGGACAGCTGAGAGCTGCAACCCTGTGGATAATTCTGATTTTCTCTGCATACCTCTTTTTTCCTGCTGTACTTGTAACATTTGCCTGCTGAAGAGTCATCTTCTTTACTATTTCTTTACTCATTGCAGTCTTTTCTGAAATCTGAAAAACTGCAGTCAAACTCACCACGTAATTAATATGATTATTCTGTGTAAAGGCAGCATTATTTTTGTGATGCTAAAGAATTTTCTGCAAAACTTAATAACCAATTTTGTAAGGGACAGTTGCTCATATTATTCTCCTCCATTTACATACTCTTGTCAATGAATTGCTTTTAACAGTTCCAACAAAAAATCTCTCCTCAAATTTAACTTATTTTCAAACAAGGGAAAGATTTCAAATGCTTAACATGAAAGTTTGGTTTNAGAAAAAAGGAAAACAAACACAAATCCACCCAAACCCACTACACTTTCTTTCCCAAGAAGTAATAAGCTGAACTGGGGGAAGGAGAGGAAGAAAGGACCCTTCACTACCAAGCAGAGCCTGTAATGTAGCAGCATCACAGGTAAGACACTGATAAATGAGGACTATTTCCAGGTGGTTCAGGCCATCCTACAGGAACCCATGCTGGTTTGGAAGTTGCCTACTCTCAAGACCATTGCTAAACCCTTGCGTAGAAGGCTCTGTTGCTGTCCTTACTGTGGCTTAATCTTTGAGCTGTCAAACACTGGGAACCCTTTCTCGAGTCCAGAATATGCTTTCCATCAGTGTTGCAGATGGTGATGGATGTGTGGTAGTTCACAACTGTGTTCATTTGTAATTTTCTCTGGGCCTTTCCCCCTGCTGCCAACTGATTGATGTTTCCCTTTAGAGTGAATGATAGCTGAAGGATTTGCATAGCTCAATATAAGGGAAAGCTACTGAAAATTCAAACCTAACATCTGTGAAACCTGACATGTTTTACAGTGTATTTTCAGGTTCTGTCTCACTTCTCTGTTACACCTGCATCAAGGCAATCCCTTGGTCTAACATCTCAGCTAAAAGTTTGTCTGCTTCCTTGCTTGCTTGTTATCACCATCTCACAACNAAGGAGTCAGTTGTCACGTAGCATGCCAAGGTTTTGCCACAGACTGCATTTTTCCTTTTTCTTGATAAAGAGTACAGTGTTGCTATTGTTCAGTTTCATGTTAGTTCTGGCTGCTGTTCTACAAATCCCATGGACAATAGGGTAATTTAGAGGCCCCTGTGCAGCTGGGTGGGAAAGGAATTGCAGCAATAATGTTTTAAATATTCTTAAAAAGGGCTTGATAGTGTTTTAACTTGTTCTGGTGACATGATCCCATGAATAAAGACATTTTAAAAAGTCTAAGGGAGGCATTTGAATCTTATCTCGCTTCCTAAAATACTTAAGAACCAATTTCCCTGACATCTGTAATGTCTTTACTCAGTTTGGCTGCTTTAATCTGGGTGAAATCTGAATGAGAGCGAGTAATCTAGAGACCTGCAAATGAACCTTTCTGAAGTCTTTAAACCACTGCTGAACTCATTAGAAATATACGATCGTTGTACACTGTTATACATCCAAACCCTCTTCCAAGTCTTAGGGGGTGAATGTAGCCAGAAATCTCTTTTCGGGCCACCTGGTCAAGTGACAGAAAAAAAAGTCACACAAAACATTTTCTTGCCCTGGGAATTGTTGAGAATTAGTTCTGTNCACTCACATGGAATTTCTGGATTCTGCTGCAAGGACCAGATGAATGTGCATGAATTGTTCCTACTCTCATTTTTTGTTTCTCTTGCCTATGTAGGCTAAAAACTACAGGAGAGAAGTGTTCCTTTCCATGTTTTTGTACCATGCTAAGTCCTCTAATATTGTTCCTTTCATTTGAGGCCACTTAAAGAGAATTTATTTTTAAAAAGTCAATAAAAAGACCAGTTTCTTTTGACAGTACCAGGATGATCTTCTTGTTTGTGACCTTTAGATATTCCATGTGTGGAAATGTCTTTGCAGCTTTTTTGCAGTCAATAATCTGACATGGCTGTGATAGAGATGCCTTTTGTCTCCAAAACCTGTTCAACTGCAGCTTTCATTCACTAAAAACAGCTGATTTCAAACATTTTATCATTTTTACNAAGGTTCTTCCTGCATCCTGATGTAGGTTACTTGGACCTTGGGACTGGGCCTGCAGGAGCAGCAGGGTTATGGCTGTGCTCCCTTCCTCTCCCCAGAGAAAGCCTGTGGAGGGGAGGGAAAGGGGAAATAAGATTGCAGAAGGGGAAGCAATCCCTCTTGATGCAGAAATCCTGG
>WEKY01025116.1:10989-26349 GCA_013390045.1 Picathartes gymnocephalus | reverse complement strand
GTTTTGTGTTGTGCCAGGTGCTGACACCTCTGAAATCTTGCTTGAAATAGTTGATGGCTTTGTCTAAACAGGGCTAACTGCGCACCATGGTTTATGCAATGACGAATTGCTCTTCGCATTTACAGGACTCTGTACAGTTGTTAGGTTTAGCACTGCTATATAAAGCATTAAGCTTATTACGCCCAAAAGAATTAAATTATGCTGAGGCAATTTGATTACTTGTGTCCAAAGGAAGACACAATCACAATGAGGTAAAAGCTTGAAGTGAATGTTGTTAACAGTAATACTTTGCAATTAAAGTATTTTCTTAAGAATTTTCATTAAATCTATTTTCCCTTTTATTCAGTTCATTTACTGTCCCTGTAAAGATGTCTTTTGACTTCCAGATGTTTTAAAGTATGGAAGTTGATTGACCTCGTTAACCTTATTTCAGTGTTTATACACACTACACAAAATATTGTGTTCACAATCTGTATCAGAAATTCTGGATTTGTTGGATTTCTTTCAAAATGTTAAATTACAGGCATCTTAGTTTAAATTTTTCTTGAAATATCCAGGTCTGTGTATGAATTGTGATACAAAAAACATAATAGCACTTGCTAATTTCAGTCTGCCAAAATTAGACCAGTCATGAATGGAAGCTGGTTGATATTTCGTTAGCATTGTTTTTAGTTGAAGAATATATAAAACATAGGTGCCTCATGGTGGTCTGTTAAATGCTGGAGAATAAAGAAGATTGCTGAAGTAATGAAGCAACACTCACAAATCAACAGGTTCTTGCAGAAGCTATTCAAAATCAGCACCCTGCCCTCAGAAGCATGTAGTGATGCAGTGATGGCAAGAGCTGGCTCATGGGCAGCCTTCACAGCACAGCTTTTTCCAGCAATATATACTTTGATAAGCATTTTCATCTCAGCACAATTTAGCATATTTATTCCTCCGTAAGTTTTAATTCCGCTTAAGAGGAATGATCCTATCAACATAAAGAGGTCATAAGGATTGCTGCATGATCAGATTAACCTCTCTTTGACTTCCTTCCCTCCAAGCTTTAGATCAGTTCTCCTTGATTTTGGAAACAGTTTGTGTGGTGTTTCCAGGCTAGTCTCTCCAATTTATTGACATTATACTATATTTATTTAATACTATCTATTGTTTTATTTATTTCTATCAATATTTATAGGCCTATTCCCAGCATGTAACCTGATTCCACGAGGATAACATTACCTAGACACTATATTTTAGGACTTTTCTCTCTCTTCATTTTTGTAAATTTTTACTTTGTAACTAGTTGGTTGTACCATACATAAAACAAATTCACACTGGCATTAATAATGACCTCTTTCTTTCTTCACACACTGAGGTGAACAAGCAGCTGTTAGTAACTGTGCTGCTTGCAGAACCAGAGCCATTGGAAATTCCCTTAAGACTACAGCCATATGGATTTGTGAATTTTAGCTTACTGTTAGAGAAGTTTTTAAATGCTTGTTACAGTGCTTGAAATGATAGATGTGAATTTCCTCTTGTGGTTGCTTCCAACAACCCTAAATCCTCATGCTTTCTCACAGCCTCTGTTGAGCTTGAAAGGCCTGATTCCTGGAGGTTTTATGGGAGAACCAAGAGAGACTGTTGACTTTGTTTCCAACCAGGGTGAAAATATTGGACGAAAGAAAACAGGCGTGACTTAGGGTTTTGCCTAACCAGGGTTTATGCAGTATGTTCATGCTTCAGAACCTGCTGAATAGTTTTTTTTAATTATTGCAGTTGTTATCCATATGCTTGATTGAGACATAACAGTGTAAGAGCAATGATTCCTTAACAATGCTTCCCTGGGAACTCTTCTGTTCTGTATTTTTTTCCAGACAGTAATGACATCTCTTCAGATAAAATTTGGTAACTGGTTATCAATATATTATTCCTGTGTTTTGATATTGTTATGGTCTGTATTGTTGTTTATTGTGTTTGTATTTTTAATATGGAATATTAAGGAATGTAAGGTATTCCATAACTGTTTGATTTCAGGCAGGATGTTAAATTTAATTCTGACTTTTCAAGGCCCAGATTTTTAGGATAATTCTAATCTGTGTATTAATTGTGATGCAGAATATAAATTGATGTCTATTTATTTAATCTGGATAGCTTCAAGTGGAATAGTTAACACAAAGGAAATCTGCCTGAGATTCCATTCAAAATCTGAGCCTGAATTGTATGGTAGTCATTATGCATGGTACTGCATAAACTCGTGGCAAAAAGTAAATTTATAACCATTTTGAGTAGAGCTGGATCCAAGCAGTTTATTTATATATGAGATTCACTTATTTCAGAAAACCCACTGAGCACTAATCCTGACTGTTTCAGTTGACATTAAAAAAAAAAAAGATTGCAGTGCTTTTTCAAATGTTTACTCTGAAGGCTGGAACCTTAACCCATGCTCAGATGAAGGAGTTTTCTTTTGTAGAAGAAACTTAGACATGTGGAAGAGTTCATTTTTTTCTAGCAAGTCTGAATTATTACTATTTCAGTTCAACTCAAATAAATAATTTTTTGTATTCTCTCCCACCTTTCTTTTTCACCTCTAGAAAAATAAGAGTCTATATTTAAGAACAGGTCTCAACTTACACACGAAACCTGCAATTTTCCATTATGTTTACAAGTCAGAATGATTTATATCTACTAATTTCAACCTCTGTGTTTGTCTACTAACACAGTGTCACTGTAGGTAAAACTGCAGGTAAGCATTTTCATAAGAACTAAGAAACCAAAAAAGTACTTGTTTTCATTGTATCTTATATCACTTCCCAAGTATTCAATTTAGACATCCTGAGCGTTTTCTTGAAGAATGTAATTTAATTTCAGTATGAAAGCAATTAAAGAGGATATTTCTGCTTCTGTATTTTTTGCTTGTTTTTCTCCTGTTGCTTGTTTTCTCTGTCAAAATAACCAAAGTTGTGTGTGATATCATGAATGTGTCTTTGTATAAGATACAGCTGCAGAAGAAACAAAACAGATTCTGATGAAGGGTGAGGGAGGTACTTTAAATGACTAATGTGTTTAGCTTTGTATTGTTGCCTGTCTGCTCAACAGCAAGGCATTAGATAAAAGAAAGCAATAAAGGAAGACTTTAAAAAGCGAGATAGAAAGGTACAATAATGGTATTGGTACAAATCCTCTCTACCACTTCAGAGTTATAGAGAAAAGTGTTTGAATTTTGGGTAGGTTGGGTTAAGGGTGCTTGGCAGGAACAAAACATAGATAAGTCAGTAATCTCCGATTTGTGGGGAACCACCAATATCAAATTCTGCAAGTAGCTGGAAGCTTTAAGAGAAAGAAGAAGCTATCAAAAATATGACACGGATATCAGTTCAAAACAAAAGGATGATTTTTTGTTTGCTTTCTTTTCAGTGGTGGGATTTGCTCACCAAGAGGGTTTATTTATTTATTACTTTTCCTAAAGGCTTTTTACCTTGCAAAAAGTAATATAAATTACTTTTGTTTCTAAAACCCCGTGTCAGCACAAACACGCTGTGACAAGTTCCCCCAAGGAAAGTCCTGTAGGGTCCAAATCCCAGCTGAAATTCCTGAGTGAGCCATGCTGAATATTTGCTACCTGACTGCTGGTCAGAGTGACTAGATTGCAGAATACTGACTTGAAAGGTAGAAAAGCCTGAGGATCTGTACATCTGGCAGTACAGGTGGCTGCTCATCAAACCAAGGAGCACCATCAGAGATTTATTTTGAATCCTATCACTCCTTACAAGAGTAGGATGAAATTGCAAGAGTAACCTTCACTGATTATTTTCTATAGAATTTATATTCATTAATATCTCTTCCTAGACTGCATTTAGACTACCAGTCTGGAGCAGTTTGTAACTGATCCTGCAGATCAGCTACTCTGATGCACAGCACACACTGACTTTCCTCCCTACTGATGTTTCATCTTTCAATGTGAACTGGAGTACAGGAAATAGAAGAAGACAGAAAATTATATTGAATTGCAGCTCACTTTATTCCACCCCAGAATGCAGCCACCACCTGCACCCAGGCTCAGGGTCTAACAGCACCAGCAGTTTGGAAGAACCATTAATTTCAACAGAAGCAACATGATGCTCAGAGTTGAGTAGGACAGCCACTTCTTTTGAACTGGAGTGATTTCTGGGTATGGCATAGGTTGGATATTAGATAACTAACATGAAATCCATAGTTTTATAAAAATAATACTATTTTTCTTCCCATATTGCCATTGCAATAGTTTCAGTTACAAAGAACACAAGGCATAGTATCACCACCTAGCTGTCCTGATTATTTTCTTGAGCATCAAGCTTGAAAAAGATTGAGTTGTTTCCTTCTGTGTGCCTCTGTACATCTGTTATGCTAAATAGATTGAAGGGATTGGAAAACACTATCAGACAGAACTTGATTTCTCTGCTTTTTATAGATGAAAATGACCTAGCTACTCAAAAATAATGTTTTATTTCATGAAAAACCACAGGTGACTTAGAAAATACAGTACTGTCCAAATCTTATTCTGTAAGTTATGTCATCCTTATCAAGTATTTCAGAAAACAGGAATTATATCTGCTGTTTGGATACATTCAAATACATTATCAGTGTGAAAGAAGCTCAGATTAATATAGTATATCAAATATTGCCAATATTGGTTGTTCTTACACTCTGTGAATATCAAAAAACTGCATGAAAACCTAGTTTTAATAATAGTAACTCAACAGCAAAAAGGATATCATATTATTTATATAACCCTCCCTCATGACACACCGTGGCTTAATCAAGGAGCATTTATTCATTTGTTCATTTGTGGAAAATTCTACTCTGGGTTTGCATATAGGTTGGTGTATGAAATTATTGTTTTATCTGACTGTATGTTAGGCATATATAAATCATTGTATGGTAGTTGGATGTGTGTGTGTGTGTGTGTGTGTGTGTGTGTGTGTATTTATAAAATGCAGCTGTAATAAGCTTGGAGAGGATCACAAGAGGTGGTTCTAGCCACCACAAGCCTAAATGATCTAGAGCATCATCTTCACATTTAATGCCATTCATCATCCTGTGTGAATTACGTTCAGGTAGTGACTACTCAGCTGCTTGTGGATAGAATGAATGTAGATGTTAAAGGAACAAGCTCAGCAAAGTCAGAGCATCAATAACCATAGCAGGAGTAAAATGGCACAAACATATCTGAAATTCTTGTTACTTTCATTTTATGAAAGCAGTTCAGGTGACCTGCAGCCATAGTTTTAAGGTAACCATGTTTCCAACCATCAGGAACTGTACTATTTTAGGCTTAAAATCCTAAACCGGCAGTTTTCTTTATTCTGCTCTGCCTACAATAGAAAAATTTGAGATGAAGGGCAAAAAACCCACTGAGCTGTGTTTCTTCTATAGTTACAAAGGGAAGGAAAAAAAGGAGAAAACACACATAGGTATCTACCAGGTTCTGCCCTGATCAAGATAATTGCTTCATTGTGTCTTTTATAAATGTTATCATGACTTCATTTCAAATTTTGGCCTGAAACAATGGAGACCACAAAATAGATATTTGCTACTTATTGAGAATGTTATGGGAATAACATAAATATTTTGTACAAGGGTAACAATATGTCTTTAACAAATATTATTAGCCATAAAATTCTGGCACATGGATTGCTGAAACAATTGTTACTGGGGAGAGGTTCTGACAGGAAGACTAATACCCCCAAAAAATTTGTTTTCAGGTCTCCTTTTAGAAAGGCTTTCTTTTTTCAGTTTATTGCAGAAGGCTCGTGTGATGGGGGAGGTGGAGGTTTCCCTGAGGGCATCACTGAGGAAGAAATATTGTAAATTCAAAATATGCTCTGAGGAGCCAAAAGACACAAGAAGATTCTATGGGGACAAGCTGAAGATTATTCCCATATCATTCCCTTTCTTTGTCCATTTTTTGGACTGGCTAATTCTAGAATATGAGCATGAAAGGCAATATCTACCTAGGAAATTAAGTAGAGTTTAGATGTTGGCAATGACCCAGGTACTGCTGTTCAGACATATGTACTCTGTTAAATTTGTAGAATTCCTTGTATGGCTCTCTGCCACTGTAACTACTGGCATAAAAGCTCTAAAAAAATTATTTTTAATGTGACAACATATTGATCACTAGATCTTACACTGACTTTTCTAAATGAGCTATTACAAGATAAAAGCTTCCATTCTTCTATGAGCTATTAGTGGAAATCAATAATTCTCTCTTTTGTTTATTTTTTCAGATTTTTTTAATGTCTTCTTTTTGGTCCCAAGTTGCTCTATATCCATTGTTAGTTTTGTCTTCAATATCTACCTCTTCTAACTATTGGCTTATCGTTATTTCTGGATTTCCTTATTTGCTGTCTTTATTCTCTTTGCTTTTCATCAGTTTTATCTTCCTGTTCTATTCTGGTTGCATTCTAGAAAAGTACTGTAGGAATGCCACTTTTAGAAAGTAAGACTTAAACGTTTCTGTGACCGTGATAAACTGTCACAAGACTTTTTCTTGTTAAATATCTCAAGATTGTACAGAGAAGCTTAATTACGTCTATCAGATAAGGAAAGAATAAATGCACCAAGAACAATGCAGAGTCATCTTATTATTTAGCATGCAAAACACTATGCCAGATATCCTGATCTGATGGAATTAGGGAACTGAATGCAACATAGACTCAATTCACTTCATATTATTATGACTATTTATATTTTCAGTAGGTATAGTAGGAATGTTTACCAGAATACAAGCAAACAAAACAGAAAATACAAAATTTGACAGAGTTGCATTTTGTTCAATAAGATAACTTCAGTAATTGAAGTAACCTTCAGCTGCAACTCCTGATTCTTTTAGGCTTGAGGTAGAAACAAATACAGGAATTACTTCTTTTGTCTTTGGAAACTCACTTAAAACATATTACATTGGTCTTGAGACATTATGCAGACCACAGGGTACCTTAAGGCAAGCCTGAAGGCCAGCTGAAAGGTTCAGACATGCAGCTGCTTGTCTTTCTAAACATAACTGAGGTCATCTCACCCAATTTCTGTGCTTTTTGTTTGGTTTCTTTTCAAATCCTACTCTACTTCAAAATATTGTCCTATGTTCCTTGAAAGGACTATCAACTACATTTGAAGGATCATCTATTATGCTGAACATTACTAGAGAAACCTCATCCTTAACTCTGTAGGCTGAAAGAGCTCAGATTCAAACTTACCAAGTGTGGACTCGGGGAATTCCTATAAAAGTAATCCTGAATGAAAACTTAATGTTTGCTGGAGTTTTGCTGCCTCTGGGACATCCCTTTTGGTAAGTTTTCCTTATGAAAGAAGCCGTGAACTGGCTCTGATATACGCCCTCAGAAATAACAAGCAGTATTTTACACTTCAGAAATGAGCAACTTTTAATCTCTAGCAGACAGTTTAGATAACAGATCCATTGACTATTTAGGGAAAATGGTGAACTTCTAACACTTCATGATACCTTGCTGATGCAATCTATTGTAATGCCAGGATAATAAGAATATTTGTGCAAAACATTGAAGAAACAGTTCTGATACTATTGTGATGAGATTACCAGAATTGCTAAGAAAACTGACATAAAAAAACTGGCAATATGCAGGTTTCAAAGCTAGTTTAATCTAGTGTTTTTAGAAGATTAAAGACACACACTGAAAATAAACACTTCTTTTTAAAAGATCTTTTATTGCAAAGAATGCCCATGATAACTGTTATCCACTCCAGTATTTTATTTGTCATTTATTTACAATGCTATATACATATAATCCAAAATACAATTTATAAATGAGGCAGCATTCCTTAGAAGAAACAGAACAGCTTTTTTTTTTTCCACTGGACAGATAGTTTTCTAATTCAGTATCTTTATTATTCAGTATCTTTATTATCATAAACAGAAAAATATTTAAAGGACATTCTGAACTGTAAAAGAACACCCTAGACATTGGTCTGTGGTTCTTTTGTATGTGTATAAGATAAAAAATATTTAAGAGACAGCTTCTGCATAGCTGAGATTGTTAAAATCCTACTTTTCAGACAACACCCGAGGCTGTACACTGAAGCAGATGCTAGATAGCTAGTGAAAATTAACATGCAGGTCACTATAACTGAAGAGCTAAACACTTATTTTGCATGCAGGGCACATAGATTAGAAGGCTTTCAGAAGACTCATTACAAGCAAGTGTTAAATACTAAAAGTTAGTTTGTGAGCCAGACAGAATTCAGAGAATCAGAGATAATGAGACTATAAAGATGATATGTAGCTAGCAACGGTTGTGGCTTGCTTAGGGATACATGTAAACACAGTCTCGTTAGGACACTTAACAGGATAAATGCAGAAAAAAATAGAAAGGATAAAGCAAACAATACATCAAATGGTTTTTGGGCAGTTTTAAGTACGTGCATGTTCTCTAATAATGCTAAGAAATAACAAGTCATGAGTACTATTTGCAGAATAAAAGCACTCAAGTTTTTCCCACTGAAAAGATACCGGATCCTGTTACTCTTTTTCTGGTGTTATTGTTTGTTCTATGTAATGTGTTAGCTCTCAAGATCCATGCTGGCTTTAATTCTTCAAAGGCAGTTGTTTCCCTACTTTCCTGCCCTAACAGATGCATTGTCTTTTTTCCTCTCTTCACTTCCTCAGGTGTCTCAGTCAGAGATGAAATCAAAAAAAGAAAAAAATTATTGCTGGAATGACAGAAAATTGTAGTCACTCTGGATGGAAAAACATGTTAAATTACAAATCCTATAAAAATACAATTGCTCAATGAGAAAAAGTCTCTAGGAGTAAGCCCTGAGCAGGTTATGTGGGGAGACTGCAGCCTCCTTGTGACAAAAGGCAGTAAATGATGAGTAGGGCATTTCGCTGTCAGGGATGATACAGATTCAGCTCACTATGCTTTAGAGAACTATGGACTCAATGAATGAATGATTGCATTTTGTATCATGTCAATGAAAATGATTTGAATGAAACCAACAGAGACCACAGTTTTATTCTCAAGCAGGCTATTTCCTGAACAGGTATTAAAATCACTGTGTTTGGGCTTTCTTGTTTGTTTGCTCTTGTCTATTATTAATTATACATTATGTTTGTGGAAATGTCTCTGTGTAATGATACAGATCTCATATTAGTTTTAGTCTTGGTCTTTGGCATTTAGATATCTGTGTATCTATTTGCTATTTTTGTTATATTCTTCTCTGTGTATACCCACTAGATTCCATAGGAAGTCCCACTAAAATGAGAAACAATACAATTGCCATTGATACAATACCTGTAGCTCACCTCAGTCATGGTAAAGTTTTATAAGGTTAAATTAAAATGCATGACACCTAAATCTATTTATTAAAACTAGCTCAGGTTTCTTTTCACAGAAATTAAACTCTGGCATGGAAACAGCATTGCCATGTCTAATTTAGATAATTTTTTTTACTCATTAGTCTTACTTTGTGTACATCCTTTCCTCTTAATGAGAGCAGAAAGAGAATTTACAGCCTACTGAGTCAGCCATCATAATTGTAAGCTTATTTCAGGACCTCTCAAACCACAGGTTTTGTTAAAATTATAAGCCAATTTAGCAACAAAGCCCTGTTAATAGATAGAGTCCAGTAGTTTTTTTAAAGCAGAAGTAAAATGATCAGCTTTTTATGTATTTGTTATGTGTATGAGAGAACAGAAGGTCTCGGTGCAACAAGATTGTATTTGTGGTGCAGCTGGATCATTTGCTGCCCACATTTGCTGATTGTCATGGTGATTTATTGTTGTGACCAAAACTTTCCTGCTTCTGCATCCTAGAGATTGTAGGCTATTTGGAACGTTTATGGCCAAAAGCATCGCAAATGCTTTCCAAGGTTAAATCTGTATTAGTAAAATTAACAAGTGTTGTGGAACTTCCAGGATATTAAAACAACCGTTGGTAGATTTAAATTGTTATAATCATCCTTTAGACAGCTTCAGTGTGTTCCCACATGGTTCCCAGCGGCAGCTCAGGGGCTAGCCCAGGTCAGCGGCCTTTTGCAGTTTGCATGCAATCACCTTAATTTGGAAACTAAGAAAATGTAATAGTCTGGATCTGATTGCTTTTGTTCCAGTGAGCCTCAGTGGCAGGGAAGGATCCTGGGAACATAATGTATTTGTTGATCCTGGTGGTTTGACTGTAGGAAACATCATACAATATATGCAAAACCAGTATTTTTCTCTTAATAGGTTTGTAGTTGCAGACCTAACTCTGTATATTCATGTAACAAACACAAACTTACTCCATCAGCAAGGAAGGAGGGGAGGAGGGAGGAGTGGCTGTTGGTCATACAGGGGTCTAACTGCTGATTTCTTGGTTAAGAGGTTCTGTTGGGTCATCCTGGCTTGCCATTGGGAAGAGATGACTTGTTATCACTGATTGATTTATGTCTTCCAGTACTTGTTTGGGAGCGGATTATATTGGATTAAAATGAGTGGCTCTTTACTTTTCAGGACAAAGGCATAATAATGGAGGACTATTTTAGCTATATAATAAAATTTACTTTCAATGCTTGTGGGAAAAAGAGTATTGATTAATGTTTTAGGCAGGCAACTTTCATTAAAGTTGCTTGTTATGTCTGTATAGCTCTTCAGAACTTTTTTGGATAAAAGAGAGTTCTCTTGATCAAAGAGGCAGTTTCTGTATAAATTTGTTCTCTTCTACTTGTTCCTGCATACAAGAAAAAACCTGAGAATAGTAAGCAATGTACTGACTTTTATACTTACTTTATAATAATATTGTTCCTTTATCCCTGTACTTAGAGGCGCAATATGCTTTTTTGGTTTACATATGATAGGATCTGAGCAGAATCATGATACTGCCTTACAGACAATTCTTGCTAATTTCCCAAAATTTTTAATGAAAAATCTTGAACAGTCTTTAAATGTGTTTTTTATCTACACGAGAATTTTTTGGGGGCTCTGTTGGAACAATTAAGACTATAGATTACATTGGATTAGTGCAAGTCAATGAATTTAAAATAATCAAAACACCATTATTAAACAAAACCTATCACCAGGAACCACTATGAGAGGATTATATTCTACTTGCCCAAGTACCAATTATATGTCATATTTTTCATCATTTATACGGCTCTTCAACTTCTGGAAATGCTCTCCAAGTTAAATATTCAATAGAAACTGGTTGTAATTTTAAACACTAACACATCAGAAGCACCTGCAATGGCAGTGGGTGTGGGGAGGCAGGTGTCTGGATGGGAGAAAAAAGATTGTGGTGATTCTGTCCTATGTTGGCAAAAATATAAATAGCAGGGTGGGGGAAATTTATTGTCAATCCCATTTTCCCATTAAAGCTGTAGACAGTTCAATTAGTACCTGCAAATGAGGCTTCTGTAATATTAGTCCCATTACTGACTTTCTTTATTGTCTACATAATTACTTCTGTTCAAGTTTTAAAAAGTGGGGTAGGATGTCCCCCAACAATCCTTGTTTCTCGCAGTGATATGTTTGTATGACCTTCCCAGCCACCAAAGAATCCATATATAGGTGATTCACTAACTCTCATTCAACTTTCACAGATGATTACTTCCCTGAAATGAGTAGGAAGAAACTCACCTGAGTTGCCATAGATATTCCTTCTTAGCAGAATACAGACAATAACAGCTAAATCAGCGATAGTTCTGTATATCCATAAAACCTGAGATGCATAAATCACAGTTTTACATCACAATCTTCTTTCCATGTCTCCAGGGATGGAGAAAAGAAATCACAGATAACCAGACTAGATTTCTTCTGTGTTATTTGCACTGCAAACAGCTAGAACAAGTCAGCACACAGAATTAAGCTGACGGAAGTAAAATTTTGGCCACAGACAGAAAGAGTAGGATAAAAGCTAGAAATGAGTCAGAGATGACCCTAAGATAACAAGCAGTGTTTATAATTCTTATAAATTCCTCCCAAATGACAAGATTTTTGTTGGTCTCATAGTGACCCTGTGAACCTCCAGCTCGCTCAGGAATTTCTGTCTGTTTAGAAAAGTCTCCTCTTCCAAATAGCCCCTACCTTATGAAATGAGTGGGGGGCCAGGAGACAGAGCTTAGGAGGGAACTGTTCAGGGCAGGAGATACAGAAATGGGGCAGAATATGGAATGGTGTGGAATAAAACTATATAGCTCATTTTGGAGTTAGGGCTACAGCTGTGACTGCTGACAAGTGAGAGCTCTGGAAGTGCCAGAGGATGATAACTGTGAGGCATACTGTATACTGGACCTCATGCATGCTGGGGACGGGGAAAGGCACAGTTCACTAGATGCACAAACATATTTCACTTAAAAATCTCTTCATTGATTGGCATCACAGTTCATATCTATAAGTGCAAAAATGCTGGATTTGAGTATGAGGACAAAAGTGATTGCTAGTGGTTCGAGAGAATTTATTCCAGGAAGATGTGTTCTTTGCTTTTGACCTAGCAAAACACCCGCTTAGTAGCCTAAAGACGAAAAGGGAAGAGATGAGAGTACTACATGCATGAAAGCGATCTCTATAGGAATTAAACCTTTTTTAATTGTCCACATGACATTGACAACAGTCATCCTTTGCAAGACCAAACCTGTTGTTAAACATGACAAAATATTAGTTCACAAAAGAAAAATAATAAAAAGTCCAACAAAAATCACTGTAAAGGAGGTTCTAAGACTGCTGAATCACAGTTGTATAGTTCTTCTTTTTACACTCAATATGAGGCAACATCTCTACTGTACCCAAATTATCAAATAGAAAAGAAAATACTGAGACAGTGCACTAGGCAAAGAGACATAAGAACATCAGATGAGAACCGATTTGCAAAAGATGTGAGTAATTTTTAGAATTTTTTAGTTAACTGCCTCAAAGGCCCCAGTGATGCATAAGGACATTCTCCATGCGTTCTGCAATTCTCTGTGTGCTGAACATCTGAAATCTCATATTTGCTCTTAAATAGGTGGCTGCCCCATTGGAGTGGATTTCTAACAACAGGCAGTGGATGCGATTGCAAATGTACAGAAGATGCAGCTTCTGCCTAGCAGCATGAATTTACCTTACTCTCTATTTCCAAATTAGGGAGCTAACAGTAACCACAGTACCTTGCTGGTGTCAGGCAATTCCCACAGCTGCAAAAGGGAATTGAGAGATGAAGTCCATCATAGGAGGCCACTTCCTTTTTCACATAACCCCCACTAGGTTTGGAGCTAGCAAATAAGACAGCATAAATACGGGTGTCTCTCTGCTACCTAGGTAGCACAAGAGATCAAGAAAGAGTCATGATCTTGAGGCCACTGGAGAATAAGAAGCCTTTGTTCAATCTCAAAGTGAAAAAATAAAAGACTGGAAGCAATTACATTAAAAATTAGAAGAAAAGGAGCCATGAACAATGACTGTAAGCTTTCAACACAAAGATAATGTAAGTGAAGAGAAGAACGAATGCAGAGCAGCAATTTATGTTGTATGGAGTGATCACTGCCCACTTGCGTTGACAGAGAAAGAAACCAGTGAATAGGAAGAGGCTCAGGCTGAAAAGAACACTGAAAGGGACTGGGAAGTTTAGCCTGGAAGAAATTGAGTGTTTACATAGATGAATATGTTTGGAGTGAAGAAAGTGCATGAATTTCCAGTTTCAGCCCTAAAATCAAAAGAAGAAAGGGGCTGGAAAAGAGAAGGAAGTAAGACGTATAGCATTACCCATTTGTTTTTTCTAGGATGCTGGCATGATCGTGTGAAGAGATGAGAGTGAAGAGGAAAGGGATAGAGGAAAGAAGGTACCAAAAAGTTGGCATCCTCTGCAAAATTGTTAGGTCAGAAAGTTGTCAGGACTGTAACTGCAAGGCATTAACCTCATAAGGCATAAGGTCCTCTTACTACATTTTTTCAAAAATATATTCTGAAGACTTGTTTTTTTGAAACATCATTTGACAAATCCCTGGCATCTGACAAGCCCGCTAGCATCGCTAAGGTCTAGTCAAATTAATTTTATCTGCCTATTGTGGCTTCAGTGTACTTTGCCCCTGGCACAGGATCGCAGGGAACTAAACCCGAGCAATTAAGCTGACAAGCAGGTGCGCCTTATGCTGCCCAACGCCCGCTGCCAGCGCCCGCGGAGGGACCCAGAGGGGCCCGGCCCGACCCGAAGGGACCCCGCGGGACGCCGCGGCCGCCCCACCAGGGAAGCCGCTGGGCCGCGGGGCGGGCGTCGCGCTCAGCCATAAGTTTTTGCCGCACGATAACAGCGGGACCACTGCTATCTCCTCCGTCGGCAGAGCGGAGCAGAAACGCCCGTGTAACCGAGGCTCCAATAAGCTGCGAAAGAAGGGGCGAGCCTCTGGTGGCCGGGGTGCGATGCTGACAGCCCGGCCAGCCCCTGCGGACGGGCAGCCAGAGCAGCACCACGGACACTGCCTCCGGGCGCGGTGGCCGCGGGGGGACCGCACCGCGGGGCCGCGGCCGAGCCGTCCCCGTGGGGCGCGGGTGCGTCGGAAAGGGAGAAAAGGGTGGTCTTCCCGACTCTAGTCTCAACCGTGACCGCGAACAACCTGTGTTTACACAGCGCTGAGTTTAGCGCTGAGACAAAATTTATTGCGGTTGTTCCAGGGGAGAGAAGAGCTCTGGTGCTTGCGGCAGTGGCGGCGAAAGGGACCGGAGGGACAGAACAGGCGAGGGAAGCGACGGCGGGTCCGAACGGCACCGGGGCTCTCCTCGGACGGTTTTACCAGTCAGCAATTTGGCCGTAACTTTTCCGTGCAGCTCCTTTCATTTGAGACAAGTGTTTAGCCGAAAATGTCAGCGTAATAACTTAGAGATTCATCACTAATGAGACGTGAGCCGCGTTCTCGGTTCACTGAGACACACCGGTCCTCCCTGTGCTCGGCGAGCGACAACCTTGACCCCAGTGATTCGCATTCTGTCCCCAGGTGTCCTGCTGTCCTTGTCCTCGGTGAAGCCCGGTGCCTTTCCGCTTCTCCCTCAGTAACCCCCTATTTTGGGCGGTCGCGTGTTATTTTGGGTTTCTCTGCTGGGGCGACCTGCGGCTGTGACGGTGTCAGCGCGGCGGAGGCGGGAAGCGGAGGGGAACGGGGTCGGGGGAGTGACAGACACGGACCTCACGGTGCCACTGAGCTGGTGTCATTTGTCTTTCAAACAGAACTCTGTGATTTTTTTTTTCCCCCCACGATTATGTTATTGGGGCTACATGAGCGCTCAGAGCTGACCTTCCTTCTCACTGGCCGCGGGCGCCCCCCTCGCATCGCTCCCCGGCCAGCAGAGGCTCGGGGTTTTTCCGTCTCCCCATCCCCATCCCCATCCCCATCCCCATCCCATCCCCATCCCGGAGCGCTCCC
>WEKY01025113.1:12205-44524 GCA_013390045.1 Picathartes gymnocephalus | reverse complement strand
TTTTTTTTTTTTTTTTTAGTTCTTTTGTTTCGGACTCATCTGCCATCCTTCAAAGGTAAAAACATCTGCTGGACCATCCTGGCCTCTTGACCAGAATCTCTGCAGTCATTCCTGACTAACACCAGCTCCAAATGCCCCAAAAATTAAGCCCTGAGCTGCCTCCAGATGGGAATTTCTTTGGAGATCACAACAAGCAGAGTGACCCAGCTGCTGTGGGCTCACCCCAGTGCCACCTGAGCACAGGTGTCCCACTCAGGCCAGCCCTCCCCATTCCCTAATCCCGCGCTTCCGAGCGCTTCCTCCACTGAAGCGACGCCAACTTCCCCCTGCCGGAGGTTTATCCCTCCAGCCCGCCTCGTATCCCACAGATCCCAAAGAAAAAACCCCAGCTGCTCCTCACAAACGCCTTAATCCTTCCTGGCACAGGAACAAGCTGCTGGGAACACGGGTCATTAACAACTTTTGGCTTTTCCCAACAGGAGCGGCACGGGCCGGGATTTCCCTTCCCAGGGAATTGGGAGGTCACACCTGTCCCCACGGCTGCCGCTGTCCCCACGGGGTGTGACAAGTTTGGAAGGGGGACTGAAGGATTTCCCTGCCTCAGGAAGTGGATTTGGTGCTGCAGGCAGTGCTCCAAACGCTGTAGCCCTAATGGAAAATATCCATCTCCAGCAGGGAAGGCTGTTAACAGGATTTTAGAAAAGAACGTATTCTGCTCTGCATGCAATTATATCCCAGCCCCAGACACACAGAAGTTTGTTTCTGTTTTGTAACAGCAAATATTTTGGCTGTTTAAAATATTTTTTAACAATGCCACACACTTTGCCAGATGTTCCATCAAATGTTACTGAGTTTTTAACATGCCTTTGTTTAATATTAGATGTAAATACATATTTGGCTCCCTCTCTGCACAGCTTTTCCAAGGATTCTGTGATTCCCTCCATCCACCCCCTCCGAAAGCATTATTTTTTGTAATTGTTTCTGCTCTTTTCTAAATTTGCTGATTCAGATTTTGCAAAATCCGGGCAGGTTCCGTGATTTAGCAGTGTTAATAGATAAACTACCAAGCTCTTTTCCAATTTAAAGTGCATCTTTATCTTGGAAGGGATAAAAAAAGGACATGTTCTAAATCTGCAGAGCCAGTTTTAATATTCTAAGTTCAACAAAGGATAAAATTGAGTAATTAGTTGTTTAGTAGATAGAAAAAATGATCAGTTGCTTTGGGGAGAAAATAATAATCATAGGATTGACTGAATCCCAGAATGGTTTGGGTGGGAAGGGACCTTAAAATTCATCCAGTTAAAATTCATGGGCAGGGACACCTCCCACTGTCCCAGGCTGTTCCCAGCCCCAATGTCCAGCCTGGCCTTGGACACTTCCAGGGATCCAGGGGCAGCCACAGCTTCTCTGGGAATTCCAGCCCAGCCAGGAATTCCTTCCCAATCTCCCATCCAGCCCTGCCCTCTGGCACTGGGAAGCCATTCCCTGGGTCCTGTCCCTCTGGCCCTTGTCCCCAGCCCCTCTCCAGCTTTCATTATTAATAATAATAATAATAATAAAAATGAACTCCTAAAGTTCAACCATTCAGTGGGGTTTGTCCCTTGAACTCTTGACCCTCCAGCAGATCCATTTAAGGCCACAGTTTCACCTTGTTGTCACTTAATTCTCCCTTCTGCCTATGACATTGATTCCATAAGAAAACAACACCCAAACTCATCCTTTGTATTATTTCCAGGGGACTCTGAGGGGAGGAAAAGCACTAAAACCCCAGTGTTGCATTCACAACTCAGCTGGACAAAAGCCAAGTCAGCTGAAAATGGTTTGTCCTTCCTGATGCTGCCATTCCCAGCTGAGCTCTGCCCCATGAGCCACCCAGAACCGCCTGTTCACTTGTTAAACCACAAAAACGACCCTGAAAGAATTTAAAAATGGGGAAAAAACCAGAATGGAAATCCAACAAATCCAACAAACCCAAGTTCCCCCAAAGCTTTCACTCCCAGCCTCCTTCCCCTGGATGGGAGCAGCTGGAACCCATCGATGCTCCTCCAGCCAAGCCCTCTTCTCTTCAGGGCTCTCTCAAGGAGCTGTTCGTGTTATTATTTATTTTTTAGCAGAAAAAAACCAAACAAACAAACAAAAAAAAAAAAGAACAAACGACACCAGGAGAGCACAGGGAAAAGGAAATGAGAGACTGAGTGCAAGGAAACAGAAATCCCCCCAAACTCCAACCAGAGGCAGCTGCAGGGCAATTAAACTCAACAGTTCACAGATGTTCCCAGAGAATGCTCAGTCACAATGGCACCAAATTGATCTCCTTTCTTAAAAACTTGGTGCACAAAGCTTACTTTCCTTAAAGGGCTCTCAAAATAAAGTTTACAGCCCTTTTTTATTCCTATTTATGCCACCAAAAGGCTCCCTGGAAAAGAGGAGAGAGATCAAACTTTACGTTTAACCCTTCCCTCCTGGAGCCTCTCTGGCTCCTCTTCCACGGTTTCAGGTCAGAGTTTTGGGAAGGTCAACTGAAATTCAAGAAATTTTTTCTTTCTCCTCAGCCTCAACCATCCTCCCTCCCAGCAGAACCACACACCTGACTAATGATTCTTTCTATTTTCAAATTTAGTTAGGAAGGTATTTGGTGAGGCCACGAGGGACCAGGGAGCAAAATTAGGAAAAAAAAAAAGGAAAAAATAAAAAGAGGGATGAGTCAAGGAATTAGAGTTGTAGCAATTAATGGGATGCTAAGCTTTTATTTTACTCTTGAAGTGCTGTAACACTTTGTGCCATATCTGAAGTACTTGGTGCAAATACAGCTCTTCTTTTCCAAGATTTTTGGAAAAATCCCCTGTTTTACTCAGGATTGTCTCAGTTTACCTCAGGACCTGGCTTTAATTCTCTTTTTCTCCCTCTTAACTCCTTTACAGAAATGCTCCAGTGTGGCCAATGTCTTCCTTCACATAAGAAGGAGCCAGATAAATATTAAATAAATATTCCTATGAAGTGTTAAGGGAGGGAGGAGCCAGGTGGGGGTCAGGCTCTTTTCCCAGGAAACAAGTGACAGGATGAGGGGAAACAGCCTCAAGCTGTGCCAGGTGAGGTTTAGATTGGATATCTGGGATTTTTTTCCATGGAAAGGGTTGTGAAGCATTGGAACAGACTGTCCAGGGCAGTGCTGGAGTGACCATTGCTGGAAATGTTCAATAAATGAGTGGATGTGTTTGACTCCACCACTGAGCTAAGCCTACCCAGAGGAGGAAGAGCTCCTAGGAGGACCCAGGTCAAGCCTAAACCACATTAACCAAGTGCCCATTAATTATATTTTCACAGCCAGCAGGACACAAATGTGCTCAGGGCCTCTCAGCAGAGCTAATTCACCTCAGCACCCTCTGTGCTCATTCACAGCTTTGTCCTGCTCACACTCCACTCAATTCTCCTCAAAGCAGCGTGAAAATCTCACTGCTGTCCACCAAATATTCCACTGATGCCCATTCCAGAGGTGCTGCAAGTCCCCCAGGATGATCCTGTCCTTGGGAGGACACCAGGAACTTGGGCAGCCTCGTTAAATCTCTCAAAATCAAGGTATCTGAGGCAAAGTTATCAAGAAGCAGGAATTAATTTTGATATGTAACTCCATGTAGTGAGGAATCACGGATCTGTGAGAAGGAAGTGTCCATGAGGGACTCAATTCCAACCTGAGAAAAATAAACTCCCACTTTTTCCAGACATGATGAACACTTGTAGTGCTTGCTTTGAGCACAATGGAGGACGCTGAACACGTGAAAAATCAAGCCCAAAGTCTATAATAAAGATGTCTGGGAATAACTAAATCCTATTTGCACTCCAGTTCCCAAAAAAACCCCAAAAAACATTGAAGGATCATCACTTGGGAGACACAGATGTGCTGCCTTTGTCCCTTCAGCTTCCCTCACTACAGTATCCATAAATCCATAAATCCATATCCATAAATCTCCATATATTCCTATGGCATTGGCCCAGGAGACACCACCAAACAGGGGTGGTTTGAGGCTCTGCTCTCACCCCAACCACAGTGGCCAAATTTTACTTTTTCCCCCCTGTTTCTTCTCCTCTTGCAGCTGCTCACGTTCACAATTTTCTTCCCTCTGAATTCCACGTCTTTGCACCTCCTGCTCCTTCCAGATTGGGCTGATATTGATGCCATTAATGGGGAGGGACGGACTGAACAAGCCTAAAGGACTCATTTCCTTTAGGATGGGACTCATTTCCTAGAAAATCAAGCTAAAACCACAATAGAGCTGCTATCAAGTGAATTTTAAATCTACATTCATCTCGTGGTAAGATAACATTCATTCCACTCACTTCTGAAGAGACAGGGTTATTTTTTCCCCAAATCAAGAGGATATTGAAGAAATTATCACTGATAAATACCTGGAAGCACAGGCAGGATCAAGATATCAATTTCTACCTCCTACCAGCCATCTTTCATGTAGCAGAAAATTATTTGTTCAACACCACTCTGAGAGGAACGAGCAGTTCAGGGAGAGCACAAGCAAATGATGGATTTATAAAACAATTGCATTCAAGAATACAAATAACACAGGAAAAAACTTGTACTCCCTCAAGTCCCACACTAAAGGACTGTTCCTCTGCTTCCCTGCATGAGAGATTCAAGTCTCAGCACTTAAAGCCTTTCTGGATATTCACACTCTGCAGAGACCAGGATTATCTGGATAACTGAGTCAAGGAAGGAAACAAACAAATCCCACAAGCACCAATCTGCACTGCTGGGAGAATGGGTTTTCCTTTAATGATTCCTTAATTCCATAAAATACATGCATAAGGATGTGCAAAATGTAGCATCAATTGGAAGCAGCCATAGTTGGAAAATGCCTGTGAGACCATCGAGTCCAACCTGGGACCGCTCCCCAACTTGTCCCCAGGTGCCACATCCAGGCCCTCCTTGGACACCTCCAGAGATGGGCACTCCAAACCTCCCTGGGCAGCCCCTTCCAACTCCTATCAACCCCTTCCATGAGGAAATTCCTGCTGATTCCACCCTGAGCCTCCCCTGGCCCAGCCTGAGGCCGTTCCCTCTCCTCCTGTCCCTGTTCCCTGGGATCAGATCCCAAATTCCCCCGTCACTGCCCCTCCTGGCAGGGAGCTGTGCAGAGCCACAAGGTCCCCCCTGATCCCCCTTTTCTCCAGGCTGAGCCCCTTTCCCAGCTTCCTCAGCCCCTCCTGGGGCTCCAGACCCTTCCCTGGACCCGCTCCATGTCCTTCCCGAATTGAGGAGCTCAGAACTGACCCCAAGATTCCAGGCTGTCCCTCAGCAGTGCCCAGCACAGGGGCAGAGTCACTTCCCTCATCCCGCTGGCCACACCATTCCTGGTAAAATCCAGGTGCCAGCGGCCTCTTGCCCACCTGGGCACACCTGGGGATGTCCAGCTGCTGTCAGCAGCATCCCCAGGGCCTTTCCCATCTTTCCAGCCCCTCTGGCCCAGCCTGTGGAGCTCCATGGGGGTGTTCTGACCAAGGACTCAGCACTTGGCCTTGGTGAACCTCATCCAGTTGTTCCCAGCCCACGGATCCAGCCTGTCCCGATCCCTCTGCACTCTCCAGCAGATCCACACTCCCACCCAGCTTGGTGTCAACCTGCAAAGTTCTGTTGACCTAAAGATGGAACCCCACGAAGGGGAGACCTCAGAGGGGCTTGGCAGATGCACAAACCTAAAGGTGCTCACCAGACTCACGAGCTCGGGTTTGTGGTGAAATGTCACAACAAATGACCCAGAGTAATGGGAAAATTAATGGATCTGGGATGAGCTGGAGTGACCTGTGCGGGCTGGGGAGAAGTTCTGCTCATTCTGCAGCATCAGGGATTCTGGAGAAGTTTCTTTTCCAACAGATCTTGGGTGAATCCCTTCTGCTCCCAAGAACTTTCTAAGGGTGCACCCGTGTGGGGTTCTTGAGGAGCTGGAAAACATCCCCTGGATTGCCCCTGATTTAATTAGTTTAAATGAAAACAGAAGAATCTCCTCAGATATCAAATAAACACCCACAGCTAGTCTCTCTCCACTTCTGTAACACAAAGCTACCAAATTTTATGTCTAAATGAATTTCTCAGACATGGCAGATACAACATCCCATTAGGGCTAATATGGGAAAAAATTAGCAGAAACTTCAGCAGATTTCTTTTTCTGCAAGTTGTTTAAATTAGTCACTATAAATACGAAGTTTCCTTGAAAAAAGAAGGAAAAATAAAGATTTCTAATTTATTTCCATGTTAGCACTTGCAGGCCTTGATCCCAGCAACAATTAGGCATACGGACGCGTGATTAGTCAAAATCACTGCCATACATTTGGAGTATGGAATATTTACATTTTTACTCTAAGTAGACATATGGCAACATTAAAAGATTAAGATCTGTCAGTATTTTAAATATGAGCTTGTCTCTGAGAAAAGGAGGGAGGAAAAACCCTTGATTATCACAGGCAGAATAGTGAAAACTCAAGATGTTTTCAGCCCTTTTGGAACCCAGTGCCATTTTATTCAGCCTTTATCATATTCCTCTTTAAGGGCACTTTTAAGCTCCCAACCAACATCATGAGGATTTTCTGATGATGCTCAAATTTAACGTGACGCCTCCAGATGAACAGAGATTATTTTACCTGTGTGTTTTCCCGTGATAGATCCATTTCTTCCCTTTTTTCTGCTGTTTAACTTCAATACCTTACCAGAATGGTCCTGCCTGTAGAACAACTCATATTTTAGAGCTGATAAAAATGCACGAGGTGTAGAAAAGCTCTGGGTACAACTGCACAGCGTGGAGAGATCAGACCCACAGACATTTGCTTCCAAGGAAAATGCAGTTGCAGCAACTGCATAATACATAAAATATTATCTATAACACATCCTCCTCCTTTTCCTGGGCGCAGGAGGAGGAAGCTCCTCTGGATGTCACAAGAATTAGCTGCAGACACATATGGAAATTCCATTTAGGATAAGAATCAGTGACAGGGAACAGCCAGGAGGGACTATTTGTACTGAAATACAAGCCATTAACTTGAGCCAAGCTAACAGCAAGCGACTGCTCAGGCAAGTGCCGGCTGCAGATAATTAGTTTAGAACCTATTGGAACATGAATATTTTATCGTGCAGCACAAAACTCGTTAGGGAGAGGAATTAAAGAGAGCCAGGACGGCTGGAAGCACGGCAGAGGTGATCTGTCAGGTCCCTGGGAAGAGCTTTTCCTGGAGAAAACAAGTTCAGTCGTTAAACCACACCAATCCATTAGGAACTGATCTGGTGGAACACCGGGAGTGCAGGGAGCTGCCTGGATTTAGCGGCTTCGCTCTGTGCTGCTGGACACAGCGGAATTTTGGGAACCACCCCAGCCAGCACCTTCCTCAGGGACATCGGGCTCCTTTTCCCCACATTCACTGCTGGGATGTGAATTCACTTCCTGGGAAATGGAACAATTTGCTCCTGTGCTGCAATTCCACATCCCAGCATGTCAAAGGCTGGATGGGGCATTAAAACCTGTCCTCTCCATGCTCAGTGAATTCCTCGGAAAGGGGAACATTAAAAAGGGATAAATGCATAATTCAGGCAATCAGAATGGTCTGGGTTGGAAGGGAATGGTCTGGTTAAAGCTCATCCAGTTCCAGTGTGTATTTGATACACTGGGTGGAAAGAAAATCAAAAGAAGTTAATTTTATGGGACTTCTCTATTTTTTCCCCAACAAACAGAAAATTAAATACAGATGCCCAAGACCTTGAGGACACTGAGCTGTAAAAAATGTCTTGATTAGCTAAAAATGCTGAATTTTCAGCCCATGACTAAAAGTGTTTTGGCTGGAACTGAGCAGGAAAGCTTTTAAATAAAACAGGAGGTAACGAAGTAAATGCACACATCTGAATTTTCCCATTCCACCTGGAGTTACTTGGGAAGAAAGGCCCTCAGCAACATCCTTGTGTAGAAAAAGTAAATCTCTTCTGATTTGTCCTCAAGTTGTTACCTGTTACATCCAACTCCTTAAATCCATCATCTCCAGCCTGAACACCATCCAATATTCATTAAAAGTGTCTCTGATGCACACACTGGAATGATTTAAATCCACCTCAAAAACTCCTGGAAAGAGCAGAACTTCTGATCTCTGGTGCTGCTTCCCTTGGATTATAAAATATTGCAAACCTCTCACTGCAATCCTGACACTAGAACAAAGCCTAAGAAATATGAAACAATGCCCAAATGACAGATTATTACAAAATCACACATGATATTACTTTAAAAACCCCTAAACTGCTAAAATTTATATATATATTTATTGTAAAAAAAAAATCCCTACTAACACAGGATGCAGCTGATACAGAATCACAGAGTCCTTACAACACCCAAAGCAGTAACAGAAGTGCTTGAGAAAGAGCAAAGAAATGTAAATTTATATATTATATTTATGTTGTAAAAAAACCCCCACCTTAACAGAATAAATCTGTGGCAAACCATTCACAGGATGTACTTTCCCTGCTTTTTAAAAATTCAAACCTGCTCCTATTAATCATTAACTATTAATTGCTACATCATTATTTCTGGTAGATGAAGACAAGTTTAAATCACTCAGCAGCAATACTTTTAATGACAACCAACTTGTTTAATTCCATTTTTTCTCCCCAAAGCTGTATCAAAACAAATCATTTTGTATTTCTGGAGACAAGAACACGTAGAGTCCACCTCACCCCAGTAATGAGGTGCTGGAAATACTTGTCCCTGGATTACTGAAAAGCTCATTAAATCCATTTGTTTATTTTTTTTTAGTTGTTCCAGTAATTGCTGTGACAACAGCAAGCCCCATAAAAAACTGGAGTGGTTCCTGATTTCACTTTGCTTCATCTCCTGGGCAAAGCCCAGCCCGAGTACAGGTGGCAGAGCCCCAGCGAGCGTCCATATGGAGATCCATCTGCTCTGGCAGCGCCTCCGGGAATGACGGAACGCCGGGATGGGATCGCGGAACGGCCCCAGGATCCCGCCTGACCTCGAGGAGTTGGATTTTCCTCTCGTGCTGCAGAGAGTTCTGTGCGAGGCACTGAGCATAGAGGAGCCCATTTTTAATCTTTCCTCAAATCCCTGGAGTCGGGAAGAAGGGACGGAGCCGAACCGAGGCGGGTTGGAATGTGCTGCTAGCAGTGAGCACCTACACAGCCCCTACTACACAGATACTACTGCCCAGAGCTGGGGCTCACTGCTGGGAACTGCCACGACAAAGCCACCACCACTCCCAAAACAGGTCCAAGCTCAGCTCTCACGCAGCAGCTCCCGGGATACGGCAGCGTGGAAGAGTTGGGACGTTCTCCCTTACAAAGATCCGTGTCCAACCGCACTACAACACGTTGAAACTCCAAACAGGAACTCGGCTCGCTCGGGCTTAACACATCAATGGTTTTGATGCATCTGACTTTAATCTCAAATAGGCATTTAACAGGAACCCTTCCCACAGCTAAAAAACTTCCAGACAAAGCTGGGCCTCAGATCGCGCCGCTTTCATCGGCGGCACGAGGCAGGATAAGAAAGCACCGAATGAAGCACAAGATTTATCCCTCTAATAACCTAAATCTGATCTCCATGTTCTTTCAGGCCCCTGAACGCAGAGATAACTGAAACGTGCTCCTCCAGAAAAATAAACCAGGAAGAAAGATAACAGAGCGGCTCTTTTAAAGACTTCAACCCAGCGGATCAATATCCTGTTGCTTAAGAAAAGGAATGTAAAAAAGAAGGGGCTTTAATTTCCATTTCAAGACCAGGGTTCAGCATCACCCACCATTCAGCAGCAGCTAAAGTGCTTTTTAATTTTGTCCTCGTGCCAGAGCATTCAGGGAACAACAAGCAAAAGGACAAAGCCAAAGTTCAAAGATTGAAGGCACAAAGCCGAACTGAGGCTCTTGTGTGGACGGGCTGCCAAGCTCTAACCTCGTTTAATTTGTTGCAAGGAGATGTATTCAGAAATTCCTGTTAATGGCAAAGAAAGAAAAGTGGGACAGGCACTCGGAAATCAAGATGCTGGAATGGGAGAATTTAGGAAAATGGGTTTCACACAGAAGGGTAATGAGCGTTTGGTGGGAATCACAGGACAGGTCATTGCGCCATGAGAGTTTTACGAGAAATCCATTTCTGCACGCGCTGAAAGGATTAGAGAGACTGGGGAGAAGAAGTGAAAAACAAAGAAATGCTCATTTTTCAGGTCACTTGAGCTCTATGAAATTCTCACCGGTCCTGAAATGAATAGGTGGGATTGTCCTATATTCTCATCCAACCACAGACAGGAGTTTACATCCAGCTTCTCCCTAAAAACCGTATTTGGGACAGCAGAACAGGGCTGAGGAAGCAAAGCACATCCCAGCTGCTGTCTCCCGCTCCACAGCTGCTTTTTTTAGTGACTACAAAACAGCTCTGGAGCGCTCATGGAGCGTAATTTGAATTTTTCAAGGCATCAATAGCAAAAATAGGTCACAATCCTACAGAATCCATTGGGAAAGGTTTCAAAGGGAATTGAAGAAATGGAGTGCTGAGCCAGGGCAGTCCATCCTTCCGCATTCACTCAGTGCTGGTTGGATCAGGTACATTCCAAGGATCCTCCTCTGGCGGTGGAGGTGGCATTGCAAGGTGAACTGGATTCTCCTCCTCCTCCTCCCCAGAGTGGGATCCAGGTTAACCCTTGGCTGGGAAACTGGGATTCCGGATGAGCGACTAAACCAGAAGAAGAGGGGGAATCACTGCAAGGTGGAATGAAGCTCAATCCTCTTGCACTCTTCAGGCACAAGGAAGACAGAGAAGGCAGGAACCATCCCACAGGAAGGAATTCCTGGCTGGGAGGGTGGGGAGACACTGGAACAGAATTCCCAGAGAAGCTGTGGCTGCCCCTGGATCCCTGGAAGTGTCCAGGATCAGGCTGGATGGGGCTTGGAGCAACCTGGGATTGTGGAAGGTGTCCCTGCCCATGGCAGAGGGTGGAATGAGATGATCCTTAAACTCCCTTCCCACCTAAACTATTCCATGATATCCAAGAAAGGTAAAATAGTCAGGTTATAAAATACAGCCTTTGCTGTTGCACATAAATGAGGTAAATCCTTCTCTCCTTCTTTTATTACTCTGGAAAATCAACATTAAGATACTTCAGACAAGGATTACAATGAATAATTAGGAATATTTCCATAACACTTCAAAGCCTTTATATGAGGATGGTATTTAAGAACAAAGTCTTTTGTTAACTTTTAGTATTGTTCACTTAGGAAGCTGGAATTGGTCTGAGGAAAACAGGGATGGTTTCCATAACACGTGGAAACCTGGAGACTAAATGAGTTTAAGAGGAGATGAGAAAAACAGAGCATAACCAGGAGGCTGAAAATACATAACTAAATCGAGATTGCACTGTTTGTAGAAAGCCTTTGGGAATTTTCAGTAATAAACACAACTTCAGCTCAGCAATTAAAAGAAGTGTTTATCAAAATAAAGTAAGTTCTTAAACTTACAATGTTCCTTCAGCAGTTTCCTTGGGGAGCAGAGATGTAATTGTGTATAAACAGCTGAAATTACTCTTGTTTGTAAATTGTGTTGTTGCTTTTCATTTCCCCTGTGTGGTGGTTCCAGGAAAACCTCAGCACCAATTCATTGATAAATGACCCCAAAAAATGGATGTTTTTCCCACCATAGGTGGATACCACTGAAAAAAGACAAAATTATTTGGGTTTTAATCTATCAAGATGCAGCTTACCAAAATAAAGAAGTGTATCACAACACCACCCAGAAATTAGTTTGAAATTATTAGAAAGGGTTCAATTAAAGCCTTACAAACCCAGGTACCAACATATCAATAATCCCATTATTTATCACCCAGCTCTAACAACATGAAAGATATAAAATACTGAGAAAGGAAAACACTTTACACCTGCCCACAGCTACCCTGATTTTTCTGCCTTCCAGAGTCCACTACAACCTTAAATTGTTGCTCACCAGCTGAAAAACCCAAACCTGAGCTGATTTCAGAGCCAGACAAGAACTTCATAACCTGCCTTTGGATCTGCTGAGCTCCAGGGTGAAGTTTCCACCTCAGATGCTGCTGTGGCCATGGGGATGATACTCCTGATTTAAAAAGTCCAGTTCCAAGCAGCTCCTGTGATCACTTTCACTGTGGATCTTGAGTCCAAAGGCTTTCCATGGCTCTGGATTCTTCAGGGGATAAAACAGGCTCTGCCACCCTCCAGGTCTCCTTCCAACATCCCTTTTCTCACTCTCCTCCAGCTGCCCAGTGCTGCTAAAGCTGAGCTTTGATCCATCTGCTGCTTCAGGGGGAAGAATTCGGAGGCAGGAGATGCTGAACTCTGACAAATCCCACCCCGGGGAGCACGTTACTTGATTTGATTTTTAATATATCCAAAACACAGACCCCGAAAAGAGGAAAGCACAGGAGGAAGCAAGGGGCTGAGCTTCTTCCTAACGAGTGGATTCTTTGAGAAGCGACTGCGTCAGGACTGGAACTGACACCAGGGTAAAGAAGCCACCAGGGCTTTTGGTTTAAGGACTCCAATTAAATCCAAACTTCACTAATGAAGAGTGCACACAGCAATTTGTTCTTTCCAAAACGTGTGCTCTGCTACGTGGCTGTTTTTAAGATGGAACCTGCATTTTCTTGATTTTATTTGCTTTCTGGTTGTCTTTTGAGGGTACAGCTTGGAAATCAGACCCTGGGTCGCGTGGGCTCTTGGGAAAACAAGAGTGCCCTGGCAGGATTCTGGTGCCAGAAGCAAAATGCTGACCTTTAACCAGGCCTGGTGACAGCTGAAGAGGATGGAAGCACCTTTTAGCTGCCATCCAAACCAGCTAAAGGTTAACTGTAACTCGCCTTGACAGAACAGATCTGCCACTGACAAACACCCCAAGACAGGCTTTTTTTCTTCCCGTTAACAAGGCTGGCACTAATTAAGCCTAATGCCACTGAAGTCTGTGCCAGGACTGACTCAATTATGCACTAAAACTTGGTCAAAAACTCTTGAGAAAGCACTCACTGCACACAGAAACTGAGGCAGGAATTGGGGAAAAGATGTCTTGCAAATTCAGCAGCTCAAGTGACTTCAGGCAGAAAGAGCCTGGGCTGGAGAGCAGAAAATGCATCACAAACCCCCTTGCTCAATTCTTACTCCTTTACTGAGACTCAAATGCTCACATAACCACGGATATTTGGAATCTCTATGATAATGGTATGGAATTATCTCATAAATATACTGTTCCAAGTGTGGAGAAACTTAAGGGATCACAGGAATTTAATCTGGTGACGCCTGAGCAGTTTCATCCTGTCACCTCTCCTGTTACACTACTGGGCACCGCTGCTGGTTAACTTGCAATTTCAGCTAATTACTAATGAATTACCAACATGTTCGTTGTACTGGATTGGGACTTTCTGTGCCATTTGAGGAAAAGCAAATTATTCTTTAAAGGACAGAGGATGGCCCCACAGGTAGGCAAGAGCCTTCTGTGAATTCAACAGAGCACGGAATGAACTGAGGCGTAACAGCAGCCCCAAGATTTTGTGGTGATGCTTTGCACTTCTCATGGAATCATGGAATGGTTTGGGTTGGAAGGGACCTTAACGACCACCTAGTTCCAACCTGAGCAACACAACGTCTGTGCTTCCAAAATCACATCCCACCATCATTCCTGCTAAAACACCTGTTCTGCTGAAATGTGGAAGTTTTTGTCTGTCCACAGACAAAACGAAAAGACAAACAGAGCCCACAGAAGTGACAAAGGTTAGGCCGGATTAAAACCCCAAAGCTTTATCTTGGACCTTTAGAACCCTGTGTGGATCACCCTGTACAAATTCAGGCACAACCTACAGTTTGCAGCTGTAACCAGACCAGTTTGGGTCCAAACTGGGACAAACTGGTAGGAATGGGGCAATGCAGAGATAAAGGGAAAGAGCATGGGGGAAAGGGAAGAAATCCAGGCAATAATCAAACAAACCCCAGGGTAATGAGGCAGTGAAGATTTACCCCAGGGATAACCAGGCAGTGCTCTGCACTAAACACATTTGTTCATCCTCCCTCCTTAACGATTCCCCACCTTCCCAATCTTCCCAGTCCTAAACACCAATTCTTACCCACTCTGTCTCATTACAGCCGAGGGCTTAAGCTGTTTGTTCCAGCAATGCTTCAGCTGAAATCCAGGTTTCTGCTCCAGATGAGAGTGGAGCAGATATGGGGAGTGTGTGCAGGTGTTAGTGTGACTCCACAGCACGAGGACAAACCCAGCAGAACAGAGAGTCCTTGATTAAGGCCTGAATGAAATGATCAGGGCCCATCAAGCACCCCGCTGATGAGCAGCTATTTGGCCACACACAGAGCTGTGATTTCCATCCACTTTAATAATCAGGGAGTTGGGATTTACTGTTAATGTGACATTGATGAAGAGAAATGACGCTAATGTGACATTGATGAACCGGAATGACAGTTCAGGCTTGATTAAAATCAGCCACAGCTCTTCAGCACAAGACCAACCAGAAGGGCTTGACACGTAACTCAGACCTTCCAGAGCACAGGGAGAGGGTGAAACAAAGGACAAGGTGAGGGGAAAGGAGCAGGGGGATGCTAAAAAAGCCAAAAAATGTTCTCTGATTAAATCCAGGATCCTTCGATGAGGTACAACATCTCAAAGCTTCCCCTGCTGAATTAACAGACAAAAGTCAGAGTTAAAACATTAATGTGGAGAAGAGAAGGTGCCCACCTACCTCATCCTCACATTTACAGCTCCTGGGGATGCCACTCTGCTTCAGCAGGTTCACAGAATCCCAGGATGGTTTGGGTTGGAAAGGACCCTAAAGATCATCTTGTTCCACACCCTCCACTAGAGCAAAGCTCACTAAGCCAAGGCTGGAAGCCCAAGGCATGGAGACTTCTCAGGAGCTCCAAAGGAAGCCAGCACTGGATGTGGAATCAGCAGAGAGCAGTTCTGCGTGAGAATCAGGAAAATAAAACCGTGACCTTAAATAATCCAAGCCCAGCCCTTCAAAATCAGAGTTGCAACAGCAAACTGCAAACCCTGTCTCTATAGGGAAACACAGACTGGCTCAGCAAAACTGCCAGAAGGACGTTCTGAGGAATGGCAAGGAAAAATTCAAGGAAAAGTATCTGCTCAAGTCTGGATTTTGTTCACCAGAACACTTCCATAAGGTTTACACTTACAATGGCCCCTCACGTGCTTTCACCATGAAGTTAAACTGTTAAACTCTCTCCACAGGGAAGTTCCTGAATGCTGGGAATACTCGCAGGATAAGAGCCTTGTTAAAAGCCCCTGAACCAGCTCAGAGCACCCAGCACTTATACAGGAGTCAACAGCAATCACCCAGATTTTCCTTCCAGCTGTGAATGAGTTGAAATGGCCCCAACCTTCTGTAGTTACACTCCTTGTTCCTTTTGTAAACAAAATATTCTTTCATTCATGATATAATTTCCTAGATTATCCATTATTAAAATTCCCTCTCTCCAAAACGAATTTACATCTGAATTATCTCATTACTTCTGAACAAGCCAATTATTGCCTCTAGTGAACAAAATAATTAGACTTGTGCTCCCTGCATTCGAGATCTTCTCCAGCAGTCCCAGAACACAGGAGTACACAATGCAAAGATACAAACACACAGAACAAATCGATGGAGCAGCTTTTTTTTCCCTCCTGAACATTGTTTACCAACATGAATTGGTTCATTTTTAAAAATATATACACTCAGGTATTGAGTGCACGATACAAAACTGAAATTTAAACTGTATGCATCAGTCAGGTCTGAAAGAGCAAAAAACTTCACTTGGTTTGTTTCTCCACAACTGGAGTCAGAAGCCTTCCCTCTCCTCCGACATCTGCGTTGCCAAAAAAATCATAAAACACTGCGCAAAAAAAAAGGGAAAAGTTTCCTAGAAGTTGGTGATGGGATTCATGGAATCTCAGGATGGTTTGGATTGGAAGGGACCTTAAAGCTCAGCCAGTCCAACCCCAGCCATGGCAGGGACACCCTGTCCAACCTGGCCTTGGACACTTCCAGGGTTCCAGGGGCAGCCACAGCTTCTCTGGGAATTCCAGCCCAGCCAGGAATTCCCACCCTCACAGCCGGGAATTCCCATCTAACCCTGCCCTCTGGCAGTGGGAAGCCATTCCCTGTGTCCTGTCCCTCCGTGCCTCTGTCCAAAGTCCCTCTCCAGCTCTTCTGGAGCCCCTTGTCTTGGTGGAAGACAATTTAAAGAGGTGAGCACTCTAAAATAAGTTACCTCCCCTTAAATTCAACCAATCTCCTTCCACGAGTAAGGAGTGACTGTGAGTCGATATAAGTGTAAAAACAACACTTTACCAACAAGCGAAATGGCAACAGGCAAAAACAGAAGAGTAAAGAGTCATTAGATACAAACCCACGAAATCTCAGGAACCCCACGGGAGCAAAGAGAGCCCAAAATGGCGGCCCTTCCCAAGATGGCGCTGCACGGAGGGAGACAAAGGGGAAACGGCAGCGCTCCCTGGCAACCGCAGGGCTCCAGGGGATGCCGTAGGATTTCGGCTTTTCTGTTTTTCATTTGTTTGTAATCGTGCAATTCTTTAGTGTAGAACTCTAAACTCCATTTACAGTGTGAGCTGCTGCGTTCCCATTTCGGTCAGACACGACAATCCCTCCCTCCCCAGGCCTGGGAATCGAGGACACCTCACTGCCTCAGGCCCCGAGAAATGTAAACAAAAGTGAGCTGGGGGGGAGCAAAATGGGAGTAAATGACTTCATTAGCTGAAGCTGTAATTGGAAGATTAACCCCCCAATATGCAAATGGACCAAACTTATAAAAGTGTGCAAACCCGTGACCCGTGGCCCATTTTTTTGGCTTTGTCTGCCCAAAATGCACCTGAAGGCCCTTCAATAAATAGAAGTGCTTTTTATTTCCTAAATTTGGTCTGGCCTCTGTTTTTAGGTAAGCCTGAAAAGGCATCAGAAGGACAACGGGGAAATGGTGTCAGCTCTCTCCCTCAGGACAGCGCTCCCCGGCCAGCCGCAGGGTTAGGAGATAAAGGGAAAAGGATGGCGGCAAAAAGAACCCTCCTGGGAAGGTTGGGGATGGCAGAGAAGTTCCAGTGGCAGATAAATCCTTGCCAGCACGTGTGGGGTCAGCGCTGCTGCTTCCTCGGGTTACCAGGACAAAATGCACCCCCCAAAGGGGAAGAATACAAGGGATAGAGAAAAACATGGCGGGATTTCCCACAAAACGTGTCCACTGGTCATGTAATCCTGGGAGAGAGGTATAAACATCTCCTGTGTGAGGGAGCGTCCTGTTCCCAGATGAGGACAAGAAGAATTTTCCCAGTTTTCACACCTCGTTGACCTGCACGTGGCCCTGGAGGAGGAAGGTGAGCGATGCTGCGGCAGCCAGGCTCACAATTCCATTAAGGACTCCCTGCCAGCTGCCAGGATGAATCCACGGCCTTACCCTCAAGAATTTCTGAAGCAAAAAAGGTTCATTTTTATCTTCTGTATGTAAGTTAACAAGCAGAGAAAATCAGATCCCTCACATCTGCTTCTGGGGCCTCTTGGATAGTTCAGTGATTCTCCGCATGAGCTTGAGTAGGGATTTCTCCTGCCACGGAGCACTAACAGCACAGTAGACAACATATTGAGGGGAATAAAAACAATGCAACCCTCATTTATCAGCTCAAGGAGAAGCTGTCGAGGCAACTGGCTGAGAATGACCCACCAGGAAAGGCTGAGAAACACAAGATGAAGAGGTTTGGGTTTTGCCCTTTGGTTGGAAATGATGCTCAACTCCAGCACCAAGTGTAGAGAATTGAGGGAAAGCTTTGCCTCCCCTTCCTCCTCTCTGTCCCCAGCACTAATTGTGTGCAGTGTTTGACAGGATTTCATGGTCTGGTTTTGCTGCCAAGTGAGGTTTGAACTTCTCTCCTCGGCTTGTGGCCTCCCCCACACAATCCAAGATCAGTGCACAGCCCAGTGCATTACGTTTCCCAATATAAATAAATAAATAAATATAGACCTTTTTTTAATGCATTATGTCTCTCAAGAAGTATATTTTTAATTAATGAGCTATTTCAAATGGAAGATGAAAAACGAAAGTCTCCTTTTCTTTTTTGGAAGGGTGATCCAATAACACTGACAGGACCAGATGGCTTCCTCCTTCGAAAGCCAGACAAAGCAAATGCATCCATAAATGTCCAGAATGTCAGAAGCAGGCATCAAATCCAAAAGGTCCGAGTAAATACACACAGCTCTTGCTTCTCAGAAACCAAGAGCATTTGCTAGTCCTGTCAAAGAACAGATTTAGTATTTTTTCCCTTTCTCCAAAACCCTGAAACTTCCGAGCAGAGCTGAAAGCACGGACGTGCCTTGGTCTCACCGGGGAAATAATTCTGCACAGCTGATTCGATCTGTGAAAACATTCACCCAACAGCAGCAGCTGGGCTCAAAAAGCAGAGGATTTCTCTGTAAAAGCCCAGCACTAACCATCTCACGGGCGAGCTCTGTTAGAAACCCTAAAAAACCCAAACACCATCGGTTTGTGGTGTGGAGAAAAGCCAAGATCGCAGTCAAGCAGTGAATCCGAGTGTCAGCTCAGGGCTATCTGCTGGGAGCACAGAACACCTGCACGTTCCTAATCCACCTCCACGGATCAGGTAACTTCTAAATAGTTCAGGTGCTCCTGGGAGCTGGTTCAGGGCACAACCAAAACCATTCCAGAGTAAGGCAGGTGCTTGTGTCGCTGCCATCTAAACCGTTTCTACCTTCAGACTTAATTAGGTGGGAATACAGATAATTTCCTGATGTGTTTTCCTGAATAATCCCTAACAGCAATACCCACTCAATTTAATTTGAAACCCACATTGTGGGAAGAAATCTGGTTCTGCCTGAGGGCACTTCTAGGGAAGAGCAGAACAAACCCCACAGGTGTGAAAGGCTTCTGCTCCATGACCTGCCAGCCCAGCAGCCTCCTGTTCTCCTCTCCTGCTCCAAAATAGTCATTTCTTGCCCCCAAATACCTATTTCTTTCCCTAAAATACCTATTTCTTGCCCCAAAACAACCTATTTCTTTGCTGTCTCCACTTCTCCCTTGTGAATACTGACCAAAACTTACCAAAAGCGTATTTATGTGTTTTATATAAAACTTGTTAAGTGAGAAGCCGTAACATTACCCTGGATTTTGAGCAAATTTCCACAGAAAGCAAGGCCGATGCAATTCTGTTTATTGAGGCTCCCCAGTCACCAAATTCTATCAATCCCAACAACTCTGGGGTCCTCAAAAACCCAAGATCCCACCCAAATCTCCCCTTTTCCAATGGGAAGCCATTCCCTGTGTCCTGTCCCTCCAGACCTTGTCCCCAGTCCCTCTCCAGCTCTCCTGGAGCCCCTTTAGGCCCTGGGAGGAGCTCTGAGCTCTCCCTGGAGTTTTCTTCAGGCTGAAAAATCTTTGGGGGAAAGGGAGGGAATGAGGGAAACGGGAAAGGAGGAAGCTCAGCAACAAATAAAATTAACAAGACCACACTGGGAAACAGTTTGGAAGCCAAGCAGAGCCCTCTGCTCCAGGTAAATATTTCTGATTAAATCCCTGCTCTGCTCCTCATGGGAACATCAGCAACTGGACACTGAGTGTGCCATATGTGGCTATTTTCAAATTAAAAACAAAATCCCTTTTTCTGCAAAAAAGAGAAGTTAAAACACTTCCATCCTCTGGTTTTCTGAATAAGCACGATCCAAAAGCATTAAGTGGGTTAAACACATTAAATAACTGTAATAATCTGCTCTCAGAGTGCAGAGTAATGGAATCTTGCAGTAAGGCTTGGAATTAACCTCCTTCATTTCCCTGGTATTACATCCACCACATCCATCCCCTCATTCTGCTTCACAACTGCATCATTAACTTCCCATCCAGACATTCCAGCCTATCACTCCAGCTTGCCACTTCTTCATCCAAATGTATTATAATTTGCTTATCCACTGCCATTTGCATCAACTTCCTATTAAAACAGAGAGAAAGAGGTTTAAATCTTCTTTCTCCACATTTAATTCAATTGTCTGGCATTACTTAGTTTTAATGACTCAGTGCACAGGACGTGGTTTATGCTTGGCTTGGACTAATTCAGAAGTTTCTACATCCAGTAAGGGGAAAAAAGACTGAAAAAAAGGGATAAAATGAAGCTTTTTTGGTCCTGGCAAAAAGGTATTTATGGTTGTACCCTAACACAACTGATTTCCTATAAGCTGAGAAAGAACTGGCTGATGCATCATCTAACACATCAACCCAACGGGGCTTTGCTCAGAATATTTCCAAGAAAATCTCCCAGACCAGGAAAAATAAAAAACAAAATCAGCTGGGATTGATGTGGATTTCCTATATTCCAGTGGGAAAAGAGGGAAATTCATTCCTATTGTTCTGTGATTTAATTATATGTGATTTTATAGGTTCCCTACTGGAATTAGATCATCTTTAAGGTCTCTTCCAAGCCAAACCTTTTCATGGTTCTGTGATTTTATCTATCAAATACAGAGTTAACAGCCAACATTTAAAAAACCCAACACAATCATTGTGGTTCCCTCCTAAAGCTGATTTTGTGTAGCCCTGAGAGATCAGATTCATTTACTAAACCAGGCCAGAAAGGAAGCCTGGGACTGATTTTTACTAATGAAAAGATGATAAACCAAGTGTCCCCTGGAACAATTACACTAATGAGATTTTGAGATGTCTGTTAAGGTGATAGGGATTGTGATTTTATAACATGGAATTACAAAATGCAAAAGAAATGAAAGAAATTTTCAACTAAAATCTATTTTCTTTAGTCTTTTACTAGAGGGTTCACAGTGCACTATTAAACTAGGAGAACACAATATTCCAATGAACTTGGTTTTAATCACTTCTGACTCAGGAGAACGTGAACAGAGTCAATAAGTAAAAGAGAAGGTATCAGAAATGGCACCTTGGATGGAGGTTACAGCTTTATCTACCACACTCCAAATGCTTCAGAATTCCCTTGAGACATCTCTCAAGGCTTGGAATTCCTTACCTGGGACAGATCCATCCTTTCCCATGGCAGAGATGCCCTATCTACACCCAACCCTCAGGGATTTGCTGGCTGTGTGTAAATCCATCCTAACGAGATCCACACCGTTAATTCCCTGAATTGTTGTACAGTGGGGGGATCTCCCTTGTCCTTTTGCATCTTTGCTCTCTGTGGAAATCATTCTCAATCGATTCTAACTCAATTTCCCTTTGGATGTTTCATTCACAGAGTACAGGAGTAAACCCTAAATGTCAATTCCCATTTCTATAAATTCAAATTGTATCATTTTTGGCTGATACCTTTGATGGTGATTCTTTGAGTGAGCAAAAATCCGTCCTTCATGACAGATGTTTAAACTACTACAAATCATTTTTTACCATAACACCACGTTTTCTATGCAAGGACTCCACTTTTGCAAAGGAGTCAAAGCAGAGGCAGGGAAGGACACAATTCTGAGCTCTAGAACTCCTTCATCTTCCTTTTTGTAGCATCTTTTAACTGGAAATGGGAATGAGGCATTTGCTCCTCAAGCTCCCAGACAAGAGATGCTGTATTTTTTCCCGTGCCAAGCAGATTTATCTCTGTATTTCAGATCTCTATCACCACTCAACAGAAGGAAAAATAAAGTTATTCTCCCCTTTCTGCTTTGTAGCTGCAGCACCTGAAATAGGAAAAGCATCTTTTGTCATACAAAGGTAAAGGCCAAGCTCCAGCGGGCGACGTTTTGTTAAATTCCTAAATTGGATCCTCCAGTTACAGAAGTTATAAAAATAAACCCTTCAGAGACACAAACACTTCTTGGCTGCAGGAGATCAGGTGGATGTGAGGTGTGCAGGTGGCACAGGAGCATTTCCACACAGCCCCGTGGCTCAGGGTACCCCCACCCCAAAATCCCCGTGCCAGCGAAAACACAAAGCCCCGCGGCGTGTAATTCCATAAAAAGAGTTCAGACACACAAATGTGTGAACTGGTCAAAAATTCTGGATAAAAAGCATAGGTTCTGATAAAGAATTAAGGGATAATCAATAAAATCAATTATATAAACTTCTATAAATGAAATGAGTTCTTGAAACAACAAGAAGGATAACGAGGTATAAATATTTGAATAAAACCCACTCCTGGCTTGTCTCTGTAATACTCTGTTCTGAGAATATTCCAGCAGCAAGGCAGGATATAATGACAGACACAATGGGAGGGCAGAGAGAAATGCCCAGTTTGCTGGGACTGATGGAATAATGCCAAAATGCTCCAAGTGAGACCTGAGGTGTTTGTGCGAGGAGCTCAGTGGGCTCCTTAACACACCTCAGAACAAACATTTGGCTTCTTCACTTATCAAGCAAGGAAGGGCCTTTCATTGAGGCTTTTTTTCCCCCCCAGATCCATGAAATACCCAAAGCCCCACCAAACTCCTCAATTAGGGATAAGAGAGTGAATTAAGTGTCAGAGATTTACATGGAAATGCATCTTGCAAAGCATCATCTCCTCTTTACACACACACACGCCCCAGCCGTTACCACTAATGAAGTTCTGAGCATTTCCCTCTTCCAGGGAACTAATTAGGAAGTAAAGGTTGCAAGAAATTCATGGTTATCCACATTTTAATGTGAGAGTTGCATTTAGGAATATCTGAAGTTTGGTTTAAGTCACAGAGGGGAACCATGTAAGAAGTCAGTGGTGGTGAATTATTTTCATTTTCTGCATCAAAATGCTTCACTTACACATTAATTCATATGGAAAAATAATAAAGATAGAAACAATGCATGGAACAATACAGCCTGTTATTCCAGAGGTGGGATTCCAGGATGGGTCAGGTTGGAATGGACCACAGTGGGTCATCTGGTCCCACTCCCTGCTCCAGCAGGGCCATCCCGGAGCACAGGGAGGTGTCCAGGTGGCTCTGGAATGTCCCCAGAGAGGTCACTCCAGCCCTCTCTGCTCCCTGCCCAGAGCAGGAGCTGTGCCCCATGTCCAGGGGCAATTCCTGGCCTCAGCCCCTGCCCGTTCCTCCAGTGCCATGGCTGTCCCCAGAGCAGAGCCTGCTCCATCCCTTGGCACCTCCCTTTGGATATCGATCCCCATGGATGGGGCCCCTGTGCCCTGGGCAGCCCCAGCACCCTCAGCCTCTCCTGGGCACAGAGCTGCTCCAGGCCCTTCAGCACCTTGGTGGCCTCGGCAGTGCTGGGGGAACACCTGGACTCGATGATCTTTGAGAGCTTTTCCAACCTAAATAAGTCTATGATTGCATTTCCCATCACAGCTCTTGAACTCTTTAAGACTTTAAAGAGTTCTTTCAATTTTGTTTGCTTACGGTTCCAATAGCTTGAAGCCAACTCCAGATAAATCCTCATGTTTCCACAGCAGCTAAAAAGGCACTGATTTCTGCACAAACACCCACTGGGCACATCCCTCCTCACCCTGGGGTCAGGCCAAATTGGCATCTCCCCTTGCTGGGGGCACAGCCCTGAGTGCCATAAACCACTTATTAGTGGAATTACAGCTTTCCCCCATCCCATCAACACATCCCCCGTTATGAAAGGACTGTGTGAGGGAAGAGGCCATTTGAAATCACCTCCACGTTCATTAGGCAGACAAAGGAAGTGCCATTTGTTCCATTTGTTCCCACATTCCTCGATGCCCGTTGAGGTGCAGCGAATGCAGGGCTTAGAGGGAGCTCATCCAGTAACTCCTGGTGACAATTAAGTCAAACACAACCGCATGATCAGTGCAATTAAAATCCCCAAAGAGGAGCACAGATGTACTCGAGGCCCCCAGTCACTTACAGGATTTTTTGATGTTATGTAAAAATCCAGCTACTGAGCAGCAAGGCTTTGGTATTATATTATTAAGTAATTACAGTGAGATATGAAAACACTAATGAGATCTGTGGCGAGGATTTGCTGCACCCAGCGCTTCGAGGAAAAAGAATCAGCCTGGCTTTCTGCAGCACACTTGGAACAATCTCCTGCAGGCAGCTGCACGAGTTCTATGTGGAGAAAACACAGAAAAATCTGGTTTCAACAACCTCTTTGCCTCTGTGGTGACTGCAAAACTCAAAAGACTGGCAAGGGAAGCAGGAAAATTTGGGAAATTGATATCCAGAGCATGAATTTCAATGTAGGCCCTGGTGTGCAAATGGATGTGGGGAACTGCAAACACCGCTGGGAGCATGGAACACCCTCCCTGCCCTCTCTGCCTTAGGAAATCACACAAACGTGGACATTAATGACTATAAAGGGTGACCAATCTTTGCCTGGTGCATAACCAAATGAATTCTCGGGGAAGAAGCTTCACACGAGCACTCCTCTCCCAAAATGAGCCAATTAATGTGATCCTGATGGCCACTGGAGACACAAAACCCAAAGGACTCTGTGACAGCATCAGACATTTGCTGAAACTCTGAACCTACTGATGGAAAGGGACCCGTTGTCATAAGGAAAGAGGGGCCTCACAATTTTATGAGGAGAGAGGGAGTATCCACAGAAGAAAAGCCATGTCAAAGCAACAACCCTGGGACTCCTGAGAAGTCCTAACGCTCCAAAACTCTCCGGGAAACTGAGGCAGAGAAATGTCTCTCCTTTTGCCCAAAATCACATTTTCTTTCCAGTTAACTTGGAAAGAACAGCCTTAGAACCCTTCCAAAGCACCTTCCCTGCTGCTTCAGCCAACCCAGAGCCTTCCAGGAGCTGACTGCCAGCTCTGTCCACTCGAGGATGTGCAAGACCACCAAATTTATAAGGTGCAGAAATAACCTTTGAGGCCTGGAATTAACCCCAAAGCCCATGTCCCAAAGGAAGCTGACCACAAGGATCGCCCCACGGAGCCTCCCCTCCTCATGTAATTATTAGCCAGCTGGAGAGGTACTCAGGGCCAGGCTGAGAGGCAGGTTCCTTTTTCCCAGTGCTAGGTGGTCCATTCTGAAGTTTTCTCATTAATGCATCCAAGTTCACCCCTCTCAGGCCAGTTAAAGTGGAATAATCACCAAAATGAGCTCCTTTAAAGATGGATTCAATGTGCATATCATGTCCTTCTATGACTTCACCTGATGGACCTTTGAATAGAATTTAAATTATGAGGCTGTCATCCCAAACCATCACAGGGAGCCACCCACTCCGGAACGGAAAATTCCATCCAAGCTTCAAAACCAACAAAAATCCAGGAGGTAAGAGATTTAAAAACCCATGGACAGGAGGATTCAAAGCTCTGGTGCTTTCCTAAGGGTAAAAATCATCCCTGTGAGGGTGGGGAGGCCCTGGCACAGGGTGCCCAGAGAAGCTGTGGCTGCTCCTGGAACCCCAAAAGTGTCCAAGGCCAGGCTGGATGGAGCTGGGAGCAGCCTGGGACAGCGGGAGGTGTCCCGGCCCATGGCAGGGGTGGCACTGAATGGGCTTTAAGATCCCTTCCAACCCAAACAATTCCATGATTCTCACAGGCATTCCCTTTCCAGCCTCTACAAAAACACCCTTTCCCCTGCCCATCTTCTCACATTATTACTGGATGCAAAACCTTATTGTAGGAAACTCTCCTCACCTGGAAAACATCCGTATTTCTGTCTTCTGGTAAGAAAACATTCTAACCCTGTCCCTGATACATGAAACAAAAACTCCAACAGCAATTTACACACCTGGCCCACAGAGCCCTTGAGAAACCGTCAGCTTTTGTCTCTTCAGAGCCCTAAATCACATCCCTTCATTGATTAAAGTTCCATCTTCATCCCACAGAAGAGAATCAACTCCTCAGCACACATTTATCTCCTTACAAAAGGCAGGGAATAATGGGTCTATGAAAGCTGTTGCCTTTTTTTTGGCAATAATTTCTGATCTACCATACGCAAATGGAAACACAGGAGAGCCACACCTCCAACTCCTGTGTGTGTAACATGGATAACAACCAACATTAAATCAAATGTGTAACATTTTAATCCTTTAATTAGGTAAAAATTACTTCCTCCCCAACAGTTCTTCCTTATTAGGAAAAACTCAAGACATCTACAGATCCTCCAACTGTTATTCCAACTCGAAGCCACAAAAGTCTTCGGAGCATCTGGCGTGTTTTGTGCTCCGTGGCAGCCTCGTTCTCTTTGAATTGAGTGATTTATTACCACCTAACCTCAGCCTCTGATGAGATTATGCTGCCAATTTGTGCCTCCTTTTCAGAGAGAGGGCTCTGGAACCCGGGCTTTGGGCTGAGCGTGGTGAATCTCAATTAAAGGCTGACCTTTACAAGACGAGGGAAATGTTAATTCATGCTCACCTAAACGGCTTTAGCCCTCCTTGAAAGCAGAGTTTTCTGAGCCTGCCCACTCCTCTGCCACTGCAAAGTTCCATTTCAATATTATTAAGATAAAAACCTCTTGGCTGCGAGGGAGAAAGCCCAAATGCTAATACAGCTGCATTTGTTATGCTCCTTGAAAAACAACGATGATGCATTTTGAAGGGATTTCAGACCCAGATTAGAGGCAGCAGAATGACAGGGCCAGAGATTAAACATTCCTTTACCCCCTGAACAGGTACGAGAGCAGCAGCAGCTCCCTCCACGCTCACCCTGAAGGTCTCTGTTGGAATTTGCCATCCCCTGTGATGTGGAATTACTTCCTGGAGAAGTCTCAGCTTGAAAGGTATAAAATTTGCAGAAGAGGCAAGAAAGCAGCTCAGTCCCCACAGATAATTGCATTGGGCTGTTTCTTTAATTAGGATTATACACTCCATCAAATGGGAGAGAGAAAAGGAATGTTTCAGCAATGTATTTATCAAGGTCTTGCTAAACGAGCTGGTGAAAACAAAGAAATTTGACCTGCAAAAATGATGGATGTGGAGAAACTTCAATATGAAAAGAAGAACTCGATGAAAAATTTGAATGTCAGCAAGATTTCAATATGAAACATAAACATCCATAAGCATCTCAGGACTCTACACTATCTAAAAGGCCAGAAGAAACAAAAGAAAAAAAAAAAATAATGACAACACAGTGTTGTTAATCACTCTAGAAAGAACATGGAATCATAGAATATCCTCAATTGGAAGGGATCCACAGGGATCAGAGTCCAAATATATTGTGAATATGTATATATATATATATATAAAAAAAAATTTCTTCCCAAAAGTATGTGTGTGTATATATATATAAATAAAAATAAAATAAATCTCTTCCCAAAAGTATGTATATAGGAATTGTATTGCAGTTTTGGCCAATCTGGTGACTCAAGATCCCAAAAAATCAGGATTAACGGATCAACTTCCACCAGCTTGAATTCTGACCCAGCTGATCTGCACTGCCATGGATATTTTATTCCTCATTCCACAGTCTAACTCCACAGTGTCTAAATAAATGGTTCACTACTGACATTTAGGCAAAAGTACAAATTCCATGGCTCAGTACTTCCAAAAGCCTACTCCTCCTGGAAAAAACTCCAGTAATTGATATAAAACAGGGTATTATAGTTCACAGGCATAAACATTTTCCACCTATTCTGTTCTAATCTGCATAATACAAGATAATTCCGTGTTGTCTTTGTAAATTCACCACAAAGCCCTCAAATGCTTCAGTAATCCAGATTCAAAGCTGGAAAGGAGCTGTGAATAAGTGCCTTGAAAATCAAGGATTGCTTTGCAAACGAGGCACTGGGACACAACGAGTCCCAGAAAACCTGGGACTTGTAACAACACAACACAACTGGTCCTGCCTGGAGCAGCTTCCCAGCAAAATGAGTGAGACTGGAGTATTTGTGGGGTGTTTTATAAAATGAGGAACGTGTTTCCTTGTATCAACAGGGGAGAGAAGCATGGTGGAAGTGGGAAAGTTGGTGAGGATGGAGAATCCAGGTTGGTGACTGATTCCAGCATTGATTCTCCACCTCTATTTGAGAAGCTCCTCTCCTCATACACCCCCTTCATGCCCCGATTTTTGGTTTTCCTGTTCCAAAAGGGCCATGTGGCACCTGAGGGGTGCTTGGGCTCTGAGGTGAGAACAGTGCCAGGGGCTAAAGATTAAAGCAAGAGGAGCCTGAGGTCAAGATCGAGGTGGGGAGGGGGCTGGAATGGAATTCCCAGAGAAGCTGTGGCTGCCCCTGGATCCCTGGAAGTGCCCAAGGCCAGGCTGGATGGGGCTTGGAGCAGGCTGGGATAGGGGAAGGTGTCCCTGCCCATGGAAATGGGGTTGGATCTGGATGATTTTAAGGTCCCTTCCAACCCAAACCATTCCATGATGCTCCCGGGCACCCTCTGAACTGGCAGCAAACATCACCCTGACACCAAAATTCCTCCACCTGCCTTACCTTGCTCAAAGTCCCCGACACGAAGCAGAGATTTCACAGCCCAAGCCTGACTTTCAACACCCCCCATCTCCCTAAGAAGTGACAAGAATGAAGTGGGAAATCCAACCCCCCCAAATGTTCTCCAGGATTAGCAGAGATGCCCTGATCCTTTCTCACAGACCCGACTGCTGGCCGAGGTCAGCCTTTAATAAGCAGCAATGCACATGTTTAGACACCTGGAAGGGATCAAAAACATTGTTAAAATGGAGAAAAACAAACCCACATGGATGGGAAAAGGAGGGCTGACCCCACCCAGCAATGGGAACCTGTTGCTGTAGATGAAATGCCAAACGTGCTCTGCCCAGCACCAGGAGCTCTTTGCACTGACAAAGCAAAGGGACCCTCCTGCCTCCTTTTTTCTAGGTATCTCCCTCTGAATTGTTGTAGCTTCAATAACAATCTCCGAGGAAAAATCAAGAAACAAACGATGTTCTTACACATAATCCCCCTTTTGCTGTCAAGGGCCCGACCCCAGTTTGATAATCTCATTTCCTGAGGATCAAAACGCTGGAAATTTAAGCTTCCTCGAGTGTTAATTGCGGCCCTGCTCCATTGCTAATCAAAAAATTGGATGTTTTTCATGAAAATGCTGCTCTAATTAATTCTCAGTCATAAAGCAGCCTGGTTTTAACAACCCCTCCTTGATTGGGCAGCCTTTGAAGAGGCCGTGCTGCTAATCCTCTACAGCGGGACAAACGCACGCCGAGGAAATTGGGAATGGCTTTCCAGGGGCTGGGGGAGCTGATTGCATCAGAGCTGGAAAAGCCCAGATCAACCCTGCTCTCCCAGACTCTGATCCTGCCCATCACGAGGAGACAAAAGCAGTGGCATGACAGGAAATTCGGGATATCACATCCTCTCCCTCTCCCTGGCTGATTTTTCCGCTGGTTGATTCCCTGTCCTTCCTTAAGGAATGTTTTTAACCAGTACAGGCCACTTGTCACGAGGTCTCCTTTAACCCAGACAGGAATCCTCTCCCCCTCCCCACCACCTCTGACTGACAACACATTATCAGACACATCTCGGAGAGGTGCTGAACCGAATTTTCATTATCCCAAATGTCAGCAGTGCTTTCTGTCACTGCTGAGCACAGCTGGCAGCCCTTGGGTGAATCCAAATGGAACAAGGCACCGACAAATAACTGCATTTTCCCTGGACCTGGCCTTACATCGTGCCCTTGTCATATCAGATCCCGTGTGCCTCTGCTGCTGCTTCTTGGTGTCAAAAATCTTAATTAGCGGAGTTTCTCGTTGATTTTTTTCTTTCGTTGCTTAAAACCTCACGGTAAGGAAGTTTTCAGGCTTGGGTGGAGAACAGATGAGCAGCAGAGTGGTGAGTAACACAAACCCACTCCCCAGATTTAGATTTGTACCAGAGGGGCATTCAGGGCTTTGCATTTATCCCCCAGCCAGCAAGAAAAAAAATCTGTGGAGTTTCTAAAAATTATCCACTATAATTTATTGTGTTGTTAGGGCTTTGTTTTACTGCCACATTTGCCATCCTTTGCCAGAGCTGAGCACTCTGGGAGGCTCCAAGAATCCCAGAATGGTTTGGGGTGGAAGGGACCTTAAAATCACCCAGTGTCACCTCCTGCCATGGGCAGGAGCACCTCCCACTGTCCCAGGCTGCTCCAAGCCCCATCCAGCCTGGCCTGGGACATTCCAGGGTGTGGAAATGCTCTCCACTTCCAGCTAAACTGCTGGCCAGCTTTTAGATATCTGAGGGCTGCATATTTGAAGTCCACAAGAGCCTCCTGCATTAGATTTTTAGTTTATATAAATAAATTGATATAATACTACTCCCAACAAGCGAGAAATAATTATGCAAATGTTCTGGGTATTGAAAAACACCTCTGAAAAACTGAAACTTAACAGAGTCTCAGAATGGTTGGGTTGGAAGGGACTTTAAAGATCACCTCTTTCAATTCCCCTGCTGTTCCTTCAAACTTAAGTGACTTAAGAAAACCAAAGAAAGGGGAATTTATCCAATTTTAAGAATTTTTTAAGTAGGAAGAAGTTCACTGCATCCCTGGAATGCTCTGGACAGAAATGGCTGAAATAACTTCATAAAAAAATATTGAATTTTTACTGTTTCAGTTCAGCACACAGAATGTGTCCAATAGCTGTGAAGATTCAGCTTTGGGGCACAAATTTCATTCTCTGGTCTATTAAAGACTTTCTCTGGGAAGACAACTGACTTTTTTTTCTGCCTTCCTTGTACAACAAGCCCTGTCCCAAATTCCAGTGCCAGCAGAGCACAAACTCATCCACAAGATGCCAAAGCAGCAGGATCAGAGACAGAACTGCCCATAAAAACCCCAAAATAAATTAAAAGGAAGGGAAAAAACAAAGGCATGACAACAATCCAAGCGTATTTTCTATCCTTTAATGGAACACAATTATTTGTAGGAGTCATTCCTCAAGGAACAGCCCGTGGAGCATCCCCTGCCACTGTTTGTCTGATCACAAATTAATACCTTCAATTATCAATAAAAACCAGTGGGATCTACCATGGGACTGAGCAGTGACTCTGGAATTCTGACCCTACTCCTGCTCCCATCATCCTTCCCTGGACAATGCATCCCACAGCGACATTCCCAAAAAATCCCTGATCCACAAAGCCACGAAGAAGTTGAATTACGGCAGAAGTGCACTGAGCTTCCAAGGGGGGAAAGAAAGAAAGAACAAACCTCAATTTTGGGAGGTGCTGAGCAGGTGTGGAGTCCATTCACACCCTTGGGAACCACAGGAGCTCCAGAGCACTTCCCATTCCTTGGTCAGCACCAGGCATGCAGGCCAGGGCAGAGGTGACCTGGCTGTGACTCTGACAGAGTGGCACCTGCTTGGAATTACCAACCAAACCCAACCCAAACGGTGTGCACAGTTCCTAAATATTTCCCTTTGGATAGAAATCTTTTCTGGAAGCCAAGTGCCAAAGCCAAAAGAGGGGCAAGTGATGAAGTGGCAGCTGGTATCCTGTGCCGTTCAGAGATTCGTGGAATGCTTTGGGTTGGAAGGGACATTAAAGCCCATCCAGTGCCACCCCTGCCATGGGCAGGGACACCTCCCAGTGTCCCAGGCTGCTCCAAGCCCCAGTGCCCAACCTGGCCTTGGGCACTGCCAGGGTTTTCCAGGGGCAGCCACAGCTTCTCTGGGAATTCCAGCCCAGCCAGGAATTCCTTCCCAATCTCCCATCCAGCCCTGCCCTCTGGCACTGGGAAGCCATTCCCTGGGTCCTGTCCCTCTGTCCCTTGTCCCCAGTCCCTCTGCAGCTCTCCTGGAGCCCCTTCGGGCCCTGCAAGGGGCTCTGAGCTCTCCCTGGAGCCTTCTCCTCTCCAGGTGAGCACCCCCAGCTCTCCCAGACTGTACCAGTCCAGAAGGAAATATTTCACATCTGTACTTGCCCCCACCTTTTTTTTTTTAATGGCAGTTGTCAGAGAACTTGTGTGGCCAACTTCAAGGGAAAAACACATGGCCAAAGTCTTTCTCCTGCATTTTCAGTGGAACAAGACAGAAGAATTCCAGCTCTAAATCACTTGCAGCAGGTCCCTTTGTCCCACTGAGGGATAATGCAAGCCTCATGCTCTGCACTATTTCAGTCCAAATGAAAGGGGTTAATGACAAAGCATCACTCTGATCTTGACACATTTTTAAGGCTATTTAAATTAAATTCTTATTTCAAAAAGTTAGCGTGAGCCAAACTTTTATAAATTCCTTTCTTTTCATGCATATGTTTCTTTGAAGATCTTTTCAGGGAAAAAGATTCCCTAACAAGTCACCCTCCCCCTGCTGCCACTGAAAAATCATCCCTGTGGATAAGGCTGCTGGGAACAGAAATTGTGCAGCGTTCACAGAAGACACGGTGTCACATGCCTGCTTTCCACTAACCTGATTGAACAATTAAATTGTATTTCTCTTTAAAAGGGACAAAAAAAATTATATAATAAAAAAAAAA
>WEKY01025113.1:0-12181 GCA_013390045.1 Picathartes gymnocephalus | reverse complement strand
AAAAAAAAAAAAAAATCCAAATGCAGATCTGGCTGTGGTCTGGGATTCGGGAAGATTAATGAGCAACCTAAAAGGGAGCAGCAGCTCATAAAAGAGACAGAGGTTACTGCATTTTTAACGTGAAGTTCAAAGGGAAACTTTTCTTGATGGTTCAACTGCAAAGAATCTCAGCAAAGTCATCTCATCTATTGTCCCCACTGCCTCCCCACACTGACTTTTTGTCACCTCTTGCATCATGTCCAGGCTCTTCCAATTGAGCTGCAAAGGGCAGCAGGATCTTGGCCCTCTCCACACTAATTCCTGTTTCGTCCTTCACTTCTTTGTCAGCTCCTGGGCTTTGTTCTTCACCATCCCACGCTCCCTCAGCAGCCTGAGCAGCTCTGCTGCATCCTCCTCTCCTGGAAACGCTCCCAGTGTCCTGCTCATCCCAAATGCTGCCCCAGGATTTGTGCTGTATCCATAAGGAATTGCTCTTCCATGAAATCTGGCTCTGAACAAGCTCTGAACCCAGGATAGGAGCTCCCTAAACCACTCAATTTAACAGGAATAACCACAAAAATCCCCAAATCTCAGCCACAAGGTGCCTGGAGGAGGACATGGATATGGAGAGAGCCAATTCTGTTCTCTGCTTGTTTTTAAAGCCACGTGGACAACTGGGAATGACAGAAGGCAACAGGACTCATCCCAAAGGGACAGGAAATTCTGGAGCAAGTGCTGCAGGCCCCAAAAAGCTCAAAATTCTCAACAGCTGCAAAATTGTTGGCTTTGAGCCCACATTTATCCCACAGAGTTTGTGACAGAGAGCTCATAACTGGGGAGAAGTAACTACTTAAATCCTGCTGGAATAAAACCTGGTAATGGGATGGAACTGCTTCACCACATCCCACTGACCTGGGGACATCTCCCAGCCAGTCCTGGGCACGTGACACTTCTGAAGGTGAGAACCTGAGCCGCAGGAGGCAGAGAGCTGTGAGCTCTGCACCTGCCAAGGGTGTGTAAAAGCTGAGATCCCAATTCATCCGACAGGTACCCCCACTTCCCCTCATTCCCACATGCTGTGGGATCAGGGTGTGGGCAGCTGTCACCCTCAGCAGGTCGGGGGCTCAGGTTCTTCCTTCTCAGAATTCACCACAGAGCCATGACAGCCCTGATCATCAACGCTGAGATCACCTCTGCAGTCACCCAAGTGAATCAAGCTGTCCCAAGAACAATCTCTGCCTCTCAGGGGGTTTTTTTTCACACCCTTGTGGGTTTAAGCTGTTGCTGAGGGCAGGTTATGAAAGGAGGAAGGGAACACGAAGCCATCCAAAAATTCTCTTGCAAGTTACAAAACATTCTCAATTAAAAGCCAGCTGAAAATTATCACGGACAAGAGTTCCTGGAGAAATTCTGCCCTTGGTCATCGCTGTAATATCTGAAGAGCATAAATTATTTTCTTGTTATGATTAGCCCAGGAAGAAACTGGAATAGGTGATACAAAATAATTTAGTCCTGCTCTCCATGGTCATGAGAGTCTTAGGATATTCCCTTGATGTTGCTGCCAAACCCAATCACTGGATCACTGAGGAAAAACACAGGAATGATGCCATGGCTGGAACAGGGAACACTTCCCCGGGCACACACAGCACTTGCCATGGGCAACATAAATCAGCAAGAGCAGCCCAAGGCCCCAAATTCACCATCTGCAAAAACTCTGCAACTCTTCAAATGTACAAAACACAAAAACTTGGTCACTTTAGTCCCTCCAGCTTCAAATTTGAGTTGTCTGAGCTCAGCTCCCAAAGCAATGCCGGGTAAATATCACAGTAAGGAAATAAATTGCAGATAAATATCCAAGTATTTGGATATTTGGGTATTGGTAGCTCCAATACCCAAACCCAGTGCTCAAGGTGAGGTTCTTTGTATTTCATCCAATGTTTTACGAATATTTTTTAAGACCTTGACCTTTAGCTGAAAATGCAGAGAGAATAAAGAGAAACCCTTCACAACCTCATAATAAACAAGAGCTTAAAACCTGGAGAGCTTTAGAGCAGAGATCAATACCTGCCAGAGGCTGGACAGGATATTCCAGCTCTTGCAGAAGGGAATTCTCCCATTAGCCCAGGATCCCCTTCCATACCTTGCAGCTCCCCACTCCTGCTGTACAGCTCCCTCCTCTGCTCCCTCAGGTAGGCACTCATGCTGATGGCATGGGATGAGGATTCAAACCTGGAATTCAAAGGAATTAAATAAATCCAGTCACTCAGCCAGCTCTGGAAGCATCCTTCTTGTGAGCACCACGCAGCTCTTAACCATATAAAATGTAAATATATTATTCTCCTGGAAACTGGGGAGCAATCAATTACTAGTTATTGCATGGCTCTAATAATCCACAAGGACCAATCCAAATATTTTCCAACTACTTCTGCCCCACCTACAGGATTTTTGGCACTTAAAGGCCCCAGACTGGGCCCTGATTGACACCTCAGGGACTCAGGACAGCTCAATGTCCCTGTGACCACAAGGGTCCCATGGCCAAGGGCCTTGTGCCTGACCTGCCTGAGCTCAGTGCTGGGAACTCCCCCATGGCCAAAGGCTGCTGCTCCAAGCAGGCACTTCCCAAAAAAAAAACCAGCCCTGGGAATGCCTGGATGGGACCAAGGGAGCTCGTGGTGGGAACAAAGCACCTTCAAGCAGCCCCAGTGACACCAGACTTGGAGAGGAGACTTCTGTCACAAGAAGACCTCGAGATGTTGATGATTTGCTCCACCACCCCTCATTCCCTTCCCAGTCCCTCAATTCAGGAAGGTGGAATCAGCCTCAGTGCTGCCCAGAGGGACCCTGGGAACACGAGCATCACACCAGAGACAAGGGGAAAGCATTTCCCAGCTGTCCTGGGTACCAGTGCTGAGGTTATTACTATTAATGAGGCTTCTCTGCTTTAATTTGGAGCGTGAGTGTTGGTGTTATTGCCACTGAACTAATAACGATTTATCAAAATACAACGAAGCCTTCAGACTTTAATTAAATGAGATGTAAATTTTTGGCTCTGTGTTCCCCATGTGCTCCCTTCTGGCCCCAGTGAGACAGTAAGAGGATTTATTCCACAGGTCCTCATCCCATCTTTTCCACAACCATCCAGTTTTTCTCCTCTATTTCCCCTCCTCTGCCACCTTCCCCACATTCCTGTTCCCACTGAACTCCTCTCCCCTTGTAACTCCCTTCCCAACGCTGATCCTTCCACCAAGCTTTCAAAATACTTTTGTTTTATTTAGGATTACACAGAATTGCAGACAAGTCTGGGACTGATTTATTGGGTGTTCAACACTTGCTTGTACAATTTATCCCTGTCCTATTTCCCAATTTCCATCTTGAAAATCTGAGCTGGCAACCTGAGCATACCCTTGGCTGCTTTTGGGAAGAGAAGAAAGCCAGGTTTATGGTGGCATGAATTATCCAAATTCACAAACTACCCTTCAACTGGAGCTTCCTTTTTCAAGCCAACGCTGCAACTAAATAAATATTTTAATTTTTTTTTTTTTTTATTATTATTATACCCATTTTAAAGGTAAGGAAATAAGGATTCCAAGCTTCTTCTAAATACCAGCTAGTGATTTCCAGAAAGCAGGACACAACTGAGGAGCTCTCATATTTAATATTAATTAAATGAACTCACAGCTACCACGGGACACAGCAGCAACACCTGCATCCCTCTGTGAGCAAAACACGAGGTGGAGCCCTGCCCTAAGAGACTGTAGAGGAATGAAATGCAGATATTGTGGTGACAAGAGGAAAGCTCCTCTGATTTGGACAGAGCTAATGGAAAGGCAGGGAAAAGAGCCTGGCACGGCAAGCACCGAAGATGGGAGAGGAGACAAGACTAACACTCCATCAACCACGTAGAAACCTCAGTGGGCTGAGAAATTCCATCTCAAGGGAGATTGCCATAGATATGGTGACAGCTGCCAGCAGCCAGATAAGCAAAGGAGAGATCCCAGTAAGTGCTGCTGTCACCGCGGGGACGGCAGCGCCGGGAGTGGTGAGAGATGCTGCTCCCACGAGGTGATTCACCTTCCTTTAAACAATCACGGCCACCTCCTCTCTGCTGACAAACTCTACCCAGCCTCAGACTGCTCCAGGTGAGCCAGAGCCATCCTCATTCCTCGAACTTCAATCCCAAACTTAGTCCTCAAACCCCAAACTTGGGTCCTTGTACTGCCGGGAACAGACACGGGGTGAGCAGCCCTATTTTGGTCCAAGATCCATCTGCAGGTCAGAGTAAATTCCAAGTGGAATTCTCAGCCCAAAACAGCCATAGAGGGTTAAAAAAAAGGGTGAGGGGTAATTATTATGGGTTGACAGGGGAAGAGGCAACACTTAACCTCTAGTAACAGGAGGACACAGGAGAGCTCATCCTGGGAGAGGAAAGAGAGTGGAAGACTTGGATTTCTAACTGGGATCTCAGGTACTGCGAGAGGACATCCACTGGGAGCACCTCTGCCAAAACAGCACTTTTTGGTTCTCCCCAAAATCCTCAAGAGGCCCAAGAGAATGGGCAGCACAGCCAGGTGGTGGAAGAGAAGGAAATTCCAGCACAGCACCCACAAATCCAGGTGTGAATCTCCTCTCCCACCAGCGCTGCTCAGCAACTCCTCACTCCTTTTCCCTGCACAAATTCTCTCTCCCAAATCCTTCCCTTGGCCACCTAGCCTCTCTCATCCTCCTCTCTCTTACATTCTCCTCCCAACCACTTAATTCTGTGCAGTCTGACCGCTGAATTAAAGGAGTTAGTGACAGGATTAAGTGCTTAGTCTATGCAGTAATTACACAGTTATCTTAATTCCCTTTGTCCAGCGCCCTTTATCGCTCCCTCTAACAGGTCCTGAATTTACCATGGACAAAGAGAGGCAGAATGGATCAGTCCATGCTCTGCAGCAGCTCCTGTAATGGGATTCCCAGTCCTGGAATGAGCCCTGGGAAGAGCTCAGCTCTAAAACCCAGCGCTGAATCCATAACAGATCTTCAGCTCCGGGCATTAAATCCCCATCCCGGAGCTTCCACACCTCTCACACTGTGAAACTGCGATTACCAGCAGCACTCCAGGGACCAAAGGCAGCTCAGGCACAGCTTAAAATCCCCAGCACTTACTTAAAGAGAGGGTTTTTGGGTCTCTGAGGTTTCTTCTTGGCGAAGAAGGCGGCGAATTCGCGGCCCGAGCTGGCGTAGCTGAGCTGGGCCGAGGGCTCCGAGGCCGTGCGCGTGTTCTTCATGTCCAGGTACTCCGTCAGCAGCATCTGAAGGGAGGGAGAGAGCTCAGCAACTGGGATAAAACAGCATCAGCATGTCCCTGGAGTGCCTGGGACTCTTAGGTTCTTTGTAGGAAAAACGAGTAAAACTCGCAAAAATTCTACTTGACAGAACTGTGGTTTTATTTTCAAAAATGGGATCCCGAGGACTGGCTCTAATGTGGTCAAAACTTATTTTATGTTCCTTAGAATGGTTTGGGTTGGGTTCAAGATCATCCAGTCCCACCCCTTGCCATGACCACCATTCCAGGTGGCTCCAAGCCCTCTCCAACCTGGCCTTGGACACTTCCAGGGATGGGTTTTTTGACCGACTCAGTCTGCTCCAAGCCCCTGATGGTCCCGAAAGGAACTTGCAAAAACTTCCCAGCAGAGATTCCATCCATGGCAGCCACGGGGACAGGCTGGGTGAGCTTTACAAACTGATTATAAACATAATTAATACTCTTAAAAACGTAAAGGTTTGCAATAGTGAGATGTTCAGTTGAAATACCTCCGTTTATAAATGTATTTATGTGCTTAAACGCTTCCTACATATTTATATGGAGAAACAGGAAACATCCATGCATGTGCTGGGGGTCACATGTGATGGAAAATACCCTGGAAAAGCTGCAAAAACTACCCTTCAACAGCTCCCAATGCAAACATGCTTCTTCCATCATTGGAAATATGAATTCCCAGAGCTGCCAGTGGAGTTTAGGATTGATTTTCCAATCCCTAATCACTCAGTGAGGGGCTGGAGGCTCCCTTTGTGACACGAGGGTCCCCCCTGAGAAACCTTTGTAGCCCAATATTTGATATTATTTAAGATGCAGAAGTAAAACCAGACTCCAAGTGATTCCATTTTAATTTCCTTGTTTGTGAAGATGAAAAGAAAGCCCTCAAAAATGAACCTTTGTCAGTGCATTCCAAAAATCACTATTTATTTTCAGGAATTTTTCCCTCCTCAGAGGCTGTTGGGAATGTGTTCCATGTGAATAATTAGCCAGTCAAAGCCCATCAAAGGGAGCTGGAGGTAATGAAAAGAATTCATCACTCCTGTGCTGCCTAAGTTGAAACAAATTACACAGGAATAAATATCCAGGCAAATGGAATCATGCCCCTAATTAGAAACAATTTGGGATGGCTTGGGAAAAAAAAAATAATAATAAAAACACACAGAAAATCTGATTCCTAAACCATCTCAATTAAAACTTTACCTGAGCCCAGGCTTTGAAAATTCGTGTTTATTGGTAAAAATAATCACTGTGCTAATTTTTGACAGTAATTTACCAAACCCGTTTGTATTCATCTATTTGCATTTCATCTTCTCCACTTAAATTAACAACCCGAAAATCGCCACAAAAATCTAATTAAACTCTCAAACTTAATCAAGTTGAAAAAAGAAAGAGAAAAACATTAAGCAATTTGTTCTTCCATTATGGAGGAAGCCTATTTATGATGGATTCCACGATTCTGGTGTCACTTTATATCCAGGAGTAGGGAATATTAAGTGTGAAATCCAGGATTACAATAAGCCAAGAGAAGTTGGGGTTGGGAGCAGAATGAATTCTCCCTGCGGGTAAAAGGTAAAACAAAGAACTAGTGGATGAGTTTGCTTTAAGATGTTTGGAAAATGCCAAAAATCGGGAAAAATGAGAGAAAAATGTTGATTTACTATTAATTTGCTTGATTAAACTATTTCCTAGATAGGCAGGGGAGGATGGTTGGATACAAGGCTCTGAAAAAGTCAGAAGCTGTAAAAGTTGATTTTGATAATTATCCTCAAAATTAATTGGATTCCAGAATGGTTTGGATTGGCAGGGACCTTACAGTCCATCCAGTGCCAGCCCTGCCATGGCAGGGACACCTCCCACTGTCCCAGGCTGCTCCAAGCCCCAAAGTCCAACCTGGCCTTGGGCACTTCCAGGGATGTGGATACCTCTGAGAAGATGGAAACAGGGAAACAGGAACTGGGAGTTCAATTTTCAGTTAAAAAATGGAACTGTAAGAGAAACTGGACCAGGCAGATCAAAGCTCTTTCTGCTCCAGTGGCCTGAATTCAACAGTTCCACAAATTCTTCAGGATGGAGTAATTAACTGGAAACGTGGCTGAGCAGTGACAGGATGGAGCCGAGGGGACAGGAGGGATCTCCAGAGACAGGATCCAGGGAGAGCTTCCAGAACATTCCAGGGCCTGCAGGGGCTCCAGGAGAGCTGGAGAGGGACTGGGGACAAGGGACAGAGGGACAGGACACAGGGAATGGCTTCCCAGTGCCAGAGGGCAGGAATGGATGGGAGATTGGGAAGGAATTCCTGGCTGGGCTGGAATTCCCAGAGAAGCTGTGGCTGCCCCTGGAACCCTGGAAGTGTCCAAGGCTTTGGAGCAGCCTGGGATGGTGGGAGGTGTCCCTGCCCATGGCTGGGGGTGGCATAGGATGAGCTTTAAGATCCCTCCCAAAACCACTCCACGATTCAACACAGCACATTTGGCTTAGAACTGCAGCACAAAGATTAAAACTCTGTAATTTTTCAGCAATATTAACACACAGGGCAGGCTGAAAATCCTGGCAGCAACTGGCCTCCAAAAACAACCTCGAATTTCCCTTTCCCACTGCACTGAGAGATTCCTGGTGTTCCCCCAGTGGCCTCCATTTATTCCCTGTGTCTGGACAGCCCCAGTTTTCCTCTTGTTCTGCTCTCATTGTCCTCGTGGAGGATTTTAATAAATCTCATATTTCAGTGTTAGAAGTTGTGGCCTGGCCCTGTACTTATTAAAAACCACAGCATGACAGAACCTGAAAATCCACTTTAAAAGGCAAGAACACCCAGATATTAAAAATATCCACTTAAAAGCCAAGACAAACCAGGCCCTTCCTGCCCATGTAAGCAAAAGGAGCTTTCCTGAAGCAGCCAAGTAAGGGATTTCCTGATTTGGTCCCGCAACACCTGATTAGGAGTTGCTGAGGCATCAATCAAAAACCTCGTTAGACATTAATCATGTGGCTGCACAGCAAGATTTATGAGGGACTGTAAAGTTTGCAGCATCCCATTCATCTGGAACAAGGACTTTGACTTTGTGCTCCGTGGTTGAATCCTGCCATCCCTGGGCTGTGTTTACATCCCTCAAACAAATAAAGCTGTCCATAAATGCAGGAGAACAAAGCACCCTGTCCCAAACCGCTCTTTGGGAATGAAAATTAATAGCAAGCGCTTTATGAAAAAAGCCATTTTTATGGATTTGGAGGCATAATTAAATTCTCCAATTCCTAAGGGTCAGGGCAGTGTGTGCAGCCTGTCTGTCACCCTGAGCTGGTGACACTCGTTCTGTTCTGTCCTTCTGAGCTGGCACAAGGACAAATCTGCTCCTGTGCCACTCCGGATCCACATCTGCCTTCCCTGGCTGAGCCCCAGGACAAGCTGGATCAGTTTTTATGCCTTATCATGCCCAAGACTGACCTGTGATCAAAGTACGGGCAGTAAAACCCAGCTGGCCAGGGTGACAGCTGAATTCATTCATTTTTTGTAACTTTTGTGAGGTTTTAGATTGAAGGCTTGAGCTCTGAATAAATTCTACTGTATAAATCAAAATCTTTAATTGGTATTTCACACCCTCACAGACTCTGAATTCAGATGGAAGCTGCAGTGTGGACACTTCTCCATCACCAAACCAGTTTCATACTCCACACCATCAACCCTGATTTTCATAATCCTTTCTATACTTGGGGGGGGGGGTCCAGAAAATCCAAGGAAATCCAACACAACACGAATTTTTCAAGGGTGAATGAGAAGCCCAGTAATTACTGGCCTCTCCACCTCATATTGATCAGGGACAATATCATAGAAAAGATGATAGAAGATTCTATTAAAAAAGAATTAAGGGGGAATAATAGAATTCATGTCCAGCAACATGGATTTCCAGATGATGGAAAAGTCCTGGTTAAAGTATTCTTATGATGGTGGCAAATGTAGCTTTAAATAAACAGAAAGAAATAAAGATTGATGTCCACCAAGAATGTGACAAAAGCCAAAACACCAAAAGTCAACAAAGAAATCCAGGCAGGTGCAGGACAATGTTCAACCAGAAATGAGAAAAGCACCAACACTGGATTTTACAAACTCCCAGAAATCTTAATTCCGATTTTGTCCTCTGTATTCCAAGAGAAATACAAGACTATTCCAGACTCCTTTTCTTTGGTTGGATGGAAACCTTCCCATTTTCAGTCTCAATTAAATCCATCTTAATTTTTAAAACAATCATAGTTAGAAGCTGAATTGATGAAAACACATGAAAAGGATCTTTCCCAGAGAAGCTGTGGCTGGCCCTGGATCCCTGGCAGTGTCCAAGGCCAGGCTGGATGGGGCTTGGAGCTCCCTGGGATAGTGGAAGGTGTCGAGGTTGGAACTGGATGATCTTTAACGTCCTTTCCAACCCAAACAATTCCATGATTTTTTTAAGCGTGGCTGCAGCAAACTCTTTCCAGACCGAACTTTTCCTTGATTCACATTCCCACGGAAAATTACTACAGAAGGTTTATAAATTATAATGTTTTGGGAAGAAAAATGGCAAGTAATAAAGTGAACACAGAAAATCACATCTCCTGTTAGTGCTTTTTATTACTATTTTCAATAATATAATCAATGTACTGTAAGGATTTCAGTGTCAGCAGAGGAAAATTTCTACCTGTACAGAAAGTAAAGGAAGTCTTCATCTATGGGTAAAGTTGACTCTGGAAAATTTGGGGACATTGAAGATAATGGGTATTAATTAATTCATTGGAAATGTCTGTAAAATGCAGAGCTTTGGTCTCACATCTGGAATGCCAAATCAAACCAAGAGACATGGGGATGATAAACCAAGAGATCAGGGGAAAAAAGGGATGGAAGGTGCTCAAGAGCAGCCTGGAAATTATTAAAAGGCTGGAAAACAGGAATTCCAGGAACACAGCAGGCCAGCAGGAGCTCAGCCTCGTTAGCTGGGAGAGGAGCAGGCAGCACAGGACAGAGGGCTCAGAGCTGGGGAAACACCTGCCCTGATGGGTTTTTGTTAAAAATCCAGAGGCTGCAATGCTGAAGCTGGACAGGCTGTGATGAAGGGTTAGGCACAAACCTGCAGAGCATCATTAACCAGGCATATCAAATGTTCCAATTTGCTGTCTGGCACTGGCTTTCCCTTCCTAAAGCCCAGGCCCTCTGTCAAATGGGAATTAATTCCAGAAAATCCCATGGCTTGTCTTACACAGGGGTCAGGTGAGAAGATCACAAGAGCTCTGTGTCAGCTGGGGACCACTCTCAGAATGGTTTTGGGTTGGAAGGGAGCGTCAAGCTCACCTCACTCCACTCCCTGCCATGAGCAGGGTCACCTTCCACTAACCCAGGGAGCTCCAATCTGGCCTTGGATACTTCCAAGGGAAGCCAAATTTCTCTGGGAATTCCATTCCAGGGCCTCCCCACCCTCCCAGCCAGGAATTCCTTCCCAAAATCCCATCTAACCCTGCCTAATCCTTCAGTTTAAAGCCACCTAGTGCCAGCTGTGAGGCTCCTGAAGGGACCATCACCCCTGGACCCAGCAGCTTTAGGGACCATTCCCAGGGGATGTAAGGAAAACAACCAGCAGCTGATAAGGTTTGTGTTTGGGGAATGGCTTTGTGCCATTTGGGAACTTCTCACCCAGGCCTGTCTTTGGCACCCACCGGGAATGAAACTCCAGCTGAAGGCTCTGAGGGAAGAGCAAGAGGGAAAACCCCACCGAAATGACCCTCAGGGTATCTGAGGATGGCTCTGGCATTTTGGTGTCCAACACCAGCCACTGACAGTAAGATTTATTTCAGTTGAATGCTTTGGTACCCTGGGCAGGGGCAGAAACACCGTGGGCTCCTCCTGAGCTGTGCCAGGCTCTGAGAAAGCTCTGGAATTACATTTCAGTGGGACCAAGCAGGAGGAATCAGCAGCTGGGACTGTAAAGGAGAAGAGAGATCTTCTGATGGGATTTCAGCGAGGGAAGGTGGTTAAAAACACAACAGCAGACCGAAATTATCAAATTATGAACCTGATCCCAGGGCTCAGTGGGATCAGCAAACACTGAGGGAAGGCACAATGCTCCTGAGAGAGGCTGGTACCCAGCCACAGGAGATTCCAGGGGCAAGGAAAGCACCTGCAAATCAATCCTGACAGAAAAAACGCTGGGAATTCAAGCTGGGGGCACTTCTGTGATGTACATTATTGTAAATACGGGAAAGAGGCATCATTCCTGAGGATTGAATTGGGGCTGGAACCAGATGATCTCTCAGATCCTTTCCAACCCAAACTATTCTGTGATTCCCAGCTCTGGGGACAGGAGAACTGCTCACAAAATGCCAGAACCAGGCAAGAAAAGCTCCAGTCTGTGGCTAATTACCAGTAATTTGCTATATCAAAAGTCTTGGTAATTAAAATGCTGCAGGAATTGTGTCATTTCAATAAAAAGAGAGGAACAGTTAATTGAATTTTAAGAGCGCTGAGCTCCCTGTGTCAGTTTTATCACGTGGAGAACAGGGGCTGAGCACACACCTGGCAGACACACCAAAGGGGGAACCAAGAGGGGAAGTCTGAAAGAACAAAACTTAAATTTTTAGGGGCTGTGAACACCTGCAATGCTGCTTAACCTGCTTTATCTAATCTTCCTGTTGCACCTCCAATTCATTTAACTGAAACACAACAATAAAATCCCTTCCAGAATTAATTCTTTCAAGGCACCTCACGATTCCACTACTGTACAAGAAGAATTCCTTTTGTTTTTCATTTTTGGGAAAGAGTAAAAAAATCCCGCCTGAACTCTGCAGAAAATGCTATCAGTGCTCCCCTCACTATCAATGCTCATTGTGAATTATTGCAGACCTGGGAATGTGCAAAGCCTCCAGGGAGGAAGGGAAGGGAAGGGA
>WEKY01025111.1:18031-67628 GCA_013390045.1 Picathartes gymnocephalus | reverse complement strand
GAATCCGGGCACACAAGGCATTGTGCCAACTATCAGTCATCAGCCAGAAAAAGGTGGAGCCTCCTGCTCTGTGTGCCCTTGTGTATTGGTGGAAACAAAAGGATATGAACTACTGAGATACATGACAGGTGCTGAGTTCTGTTCAGCTAGTGAATCTGTACCTGCTTTGTCTAGTTCTCTGCCAGAACAAAACTGTTTTAGTATTCCAGCCTTTTTGTTGTTCATTTGGTGAAGGGAATACAGCAAAATATTAGCTTGAAAATGGTTGAATTGCTTTGAAAGTTAGGAAGCTTAATCTCTGCAGAGCTGTGCTTTGGAGTGCTGCTGAGAGCATTGTTGGTCAAATTCTCCTGTCAATGAGCTGCATAAACATAGGAAGGTGTGTAAACTGTAGAAGGAATTGGAGCAACTTTCTTTTTGAGAGATAGGAACTGTTAGGTGGAGAAAAATATGTTCTCTGTAGTAGCAGTAGACAGCCTTTCCTAGTGGGGAGTATGACAGTGAGCTCCTTGTCCTTGTCCTTTTCTCTGGTATTTTAATCTGTACTCTAAGGCAGCCTACACCATGTACCTCAAAGCTGTGGGGCAGGTGTGTCCCACAGTGTGCACTGGGATCTTACTCCTCCAGCTGCACCCCTCAGGAGCTAAAGGGGTGGTACTTTGCTCCTGTCTGCCTTGGACACTGGGTTACCTGCCCTCATCTAAGACAAGGGTGGAGATCCAGGTTTCATCCTGAGCTGGATTTGGAGGGTAGCTGGGCTGTATGGACCTAGGATGGCTTGTTGAGTGTTAGAGAGAGAATCTGCTCCTTTTTGCCTCCCCCACTCCCCACTGCTTGCAAGTCAGATGGACATAAAGGTCCCTCTTCTGGACTATGCCATTGCTCAAGTGCATGTGTGCATTGTATGTAAAATGACACCTAATCATGTGTAAAATAACTTTCAGATGTGAGAGTTTGTGTGTATTCTCGTGCTCTGTAACTTCTGCCTCCCTTGCAGCCTGTACTGTAGGCTTTGCAAGGGTTAGAGGAGTTTGCCAAGCAGAACTCTTTTCTCCAGTGCTTTTATCTTTTAAATGACCTATTGAAAAACTCCCTTTGTCTGTGCATAACGGATTTCTATCAAGTCCCGTCAAATCTCCTAATCCATTTTAGGCTTATGGTGCAATTTACTTCTATCCCAAAACACAGCTCTCCAAATTTGCCAAAGAAAACACTGGGCACTATAGGAAATTGTTTTAAATGAAGGTGTTTGGAGGAATCTGTTAGGAAAGTAAAAAAGTACAAGAAAAGGAAAAAGAAAAAAAGAAAAAAAATGGCAATGTGCTTTTTGTAAATATGTTTAAAAAAATCTTTTATGCTCTGATTAGAGACTTAAGTGGACCCTTGAAACCACAGTCTCTTTCCTTATTGAAATTTTATATCTCTCAGTTAATAAGCACATGAAAGTGCTGGAATTTTTATTTAAAAGCCAATATGAACATTGTAAGATCTTTTCAGACATAACTGAGAAATGCTGCTAAATGAGACTTGCCAAACTGATACAAGAGAAAGAAGATATTTGTCTTGAGCACCTGCAGTTGGGCCTCTCCAAAGCTTGAGTTCTCCGTAATAATTAGTCCTCTGCAGTGCACAGAGAGGCTTGCAGAGGCATTGCAAGATGGGTCTTGACTGCTGTGGAAGCGTTTAGGTGGCAAACTCCCTTTGAGTTTTTGGGCACAAATTATTTGTGTAAAATCTTACAAGGACACAGAAACCCGTAGCTTGAACTAACATACCCGAGTTCCCACTTAGTGTCCTTGATGCCACCCACTTATTTCCCCCTAGTTCAGTAGTTGCAGCTTTCCTGTAATAGTTCACAGGTGCTCTATATAAACTTCAGTTAGGTGCATATGGGGAAATAGGGATTATGGCTATTGTGTTGTAGGACCCTTGCATGCTACTCAAATCTAGCTAGTATATCTCAATAACGTAGGGTTATTACACGGTAGTTGTTCATTCTCAGTAGGAATTTTTTAACATCTTCCCTGGTTACTAGTGGGTTGAAAATTATTTCAGGAGGAGGAAGAGGAAAAAGAGCAGTTCAGGTCAGATAAAATGAAGAAAGTGTTTGACCAGTGACTGTATTTTATGGCTTGGTGCAAGACCCTGAAGGGCTGGGGAAGCTCAGGCTTGCTGGTAGAGTGTCAGTGTTAGTTGCTGTGTTCACACAAATGCGGTATCTTGGCCTTGCTGAACACTCTCCTTTCACAGGCAGTCCTTATCTGAAAACTTGCTTTCCTATAAAGCATAATATGGAAACTTGTGGAAGGATTTCCCTTTCAGAACAAAAGCAAAATCTCAGCAAATCTCTCTGGTGTTCTGCATCTCTTTGTGATTTACAGGTGGAGAAATTGAATCTTTGTGCTGGCTTCAGGTTTAAACTGACTTATTTTATTTTAGCATTTTAAAAGTCACACCTTTAGTTAAACTGGTTCAATCTGGCTATGTAGAGAAGTCCACAGACGGAGCACACTAAATGACTGCCTGAAAAATGGGTAAAATTGATGACTCTATCCTGTAGTGGCTGAATGGGTGCAGCTGGCTTTTGTTTTGTCTTACAAGAAACCTCTGTCTGAGACAGTGTCAGGATTAACAGCCTGGCTGGTTTGTTCCTTTTCTTGGAAAACTACTCCATTTGACTTCCTGGATGCTGTGAAAGTTACTATAAAATCAGAGGTGAAAAAGTTACTTCCCCAAAGAATACCTCATCACAATAGGCAGATTTTTGCAAGGCAAGGAAATTCTTAAAAAAAAAAAAGTTATTTATCACAGAGTAGACCAAGAAAGGTGAAGAAATGAAGGCAAGGAGGAAGAGCAGAACTGGTTTTGCACTAAGTGCTTTTCATGTTCTCTTCCATAAGATGGCAGCATCTTATTTTGTGAACTGGACTGGGAGACTGATGTGAAGGGGTATCTGCTGGAAGCTCAACAAAACAAGCATTGAGTCTAAGGCTCTAATTCTATTTTCTTGGTACACATCCCCTCTAACTGTCCTGGTATAGATCACTTGTGAACCTTACTTTATGTGCAAAACTGTCTTCTGTTGTTTGGTACAGTAGTAATTTTATTTTTTTTTCTAAATACAGGCACAGATGCTTTTGCATTTGTAAGGGTTTAGTGTGCAAGATGTGGGGAGAGTGACAGTGTTGTTTGGCCTATTTTGACATTTTGTAAGTGTTTCATTTTGTGTGGTTATTTTGTTAATAATTGCCCAAAGCAACTTGAGTTCTGTGAACAGAGGAGGTAGAAAAACAGTTGGGATTTTTCTCTCGTCAAATAATTGGAGTTCAGTTTCATGACACAATTGTTTTCAGTGGAATCAGACACTCATTTTCTTTTGAAGAGGGAGACTGTGGAAAGAGGGGATTTTTTTCTTCTCCCTAACAGTAAACAGTGGAAGGAAAAACATATGGGAAGAACTATTTTCTGAAGTCTTCTGACAGAAAGGATTTTATATTTCAGCTACTTCACTTTCCCTTCTAAAGGTTTTCCACATTTCCAGTGACACCCACAGTGGTGTGTGCAATACATTTGTGCAGTTTGACTGTCTCCCATTCTTTCATGCATTTTTCTCTGCAGATGAGCATCGGACACTTACCCTGTTAGTACCAAGTACTTAACAGTCATAAACTGCTGTGATACCCACTAATAGAGGATTCTATTTAAATAAAAATTATGAGTAATCTTCTCAGTGTTTGTGTTAATTCTGAATAGTTAGATAACATGGGAGGATCAAAAAGCAGCCTGTTTTTGCTTTCCCTGGTGCTTACACTTACTGGCTTATGTTAATCATCTGTTTTGGTTTCCTGTGGCCCATTAGTATCCAATCTATCAAGTGAGCAGGAGCCACAGTAACAAAGTTGTAAACTTGAAGACTCAAGGATCAAGAAGACTCTTGCCTTCTGTTAATTATTAAATTAAACTGTTTATGTTCTGTGATTCTGATTTCTGATGTTGATGCACTGTTGGCAGTACAGCCCAAATGGGGTCCACCATGAGTCAGTTCGGACATTACTCCTCTGTGCTCAAGTTCATGCTCTGGCTTGGTGAGGACCGCAAGCCTGGATCTTGTCTGGAAGTGAGTGGGCCAAGCACAGCACGTGTGAATAGTTTCCGCAGACGTGCTAGGAAAGGGATGTGCCCAAATTACTAATGCCAGGAGTCTGATAGTTTTAGTCCCGAAGGAGAATTTGGGTGTTTAGAGGCCAAGAGCATCTCTTTTAACTGTTGGACCTGCTTTTCTACTGAAAACATCAACTGAGATGAATTGCTTTAGCCCTTTATTCATTTCTCTGAATTCAGCCCCAGGTTGAACTAGGAAAAGAAGGACTTTGAACTCACAAAGTTTGGCCAGTTAACTTTAAAGTCTTCAAAGAAGTTATGCTTGGCAAGAAATGTAGTATTTTAAGGGGTCGTTTCATTGTTACTGGTGTGCAGTGCGTGTGTTGCCTGATTTATACCAAGGAGACTCCTGGAATGTGGGTCCTGGTGACTTCTTTCCTTCTTTCTTTCCAATTAACTTTAAAGAAATAAAAAAATAGATGAAAGCAAGTTATTTGAATAATATTTGAAATATATTTATTCTAGAAAGGTTCACATTCTTTTCAACAGTCCGCTTTCTTTCACTTTTGGAAGGGAGTCTTTTACACCTCAGATTATTTGCCTTGTGATAACATCCAGAGACTCTGGTCAGGATGGCTCCAGAGGGCTTGGGGAAACAAAATGGGTGAAATGAAAAGAAATGAGAGCAGTTTGGAGTGTATGGGGAACACTGGGTGTGCAAAGTTGGGTTGTGGCATTGAGCACAGGAACAGATCAGCACAGGGCTGGAGCCTGGATGGGGAGGACCAAGTTCGAAGTGAAATGCTTGGTTTATTCAGTTTAGGTGGAGTGAATGAGGCTGAGAGGGCTGGCCCAACATGTGGCTGAGTGTTACCTCAAGGATGGGGCTTTTTGTGGCCTCATACAGTGCCTTTGCTTTTCTGCAAAGTTTTTTTTACAGAACAAGTTAATGGCAATAATTTTGGTTAGTAACTAATTCCTTGGAGCAAATATCGTTAAGTCAATTGAGTATCAGATGTTGCCACATATTACTTTGTTTTGGTGTTTAGCCACAAATAACTCACGACAGTTTTTGTATTATAATACACCATAATTTACTTTAAGCAAGCATGTAATTCCTAAGAGACTGAGTGGCATTGGGCTTGTGTTTTTTGGTGCACTCTGTATTGAATCCAACACAATGGGTGCAGCTGATTGATTTAATGTCATCCTAGAAGAATTCACATAGGCTGCTGAAAAAGAAAGCAGGCCATGGAAATAAATTGTAACTAAATATGTTCTTAAATATGAGGCTACAATGTACACAGAGCGTGTATAATGTTATCCCCTGCTGAACTTTTTCAACTGTCTTGAAGCCTTAACCTCTTGTGGGATAAAAGAAACAAAAGGAATCCAGTAGAGTAAATACCACTAAACAGTAAATTCTGTGAAATGCTTCTTTCGTGTCAGACAGGTGGAAGTTCAGGATTCCAGTGCAGTTCAGGAGAAATGTGAGATTCATACCTACCAAGCATGAAGGTATTCTGTTTATTGGCACAATGGTTTAAGTAAGAGTGAGAAACACAATCTGTTAAAATCTCTCTACTAGATGGAGGTAACTTTTGGGGAGTTTTCAAGTCTGCTGTATATCAAGGCAGTTTGATAGTTCACTGTCTGTTCATGGGCTGGGTGACAAAAAAGTCATGGAGCTGGTCAATAGACTTAAAATAGGCTGGCCTGGAGTAGTGTACACCAGATACTTGGTACAAATATACCTGTTCCTCTGGCCAGATCCTGACATGACACTAGCGCTAGGTGTTGGTTTGTGCTACAGAAAAACCAATAGAATTTCAGTGTTTTGCTTAATAAGCCAAATTATCCAGAAAACACATGAAGTGTTGATGCTTGTTCCATTAAAGTAGAGAAATAGCATACACAGTCACCTCTGGCTTGCACCACTTCCAGCAAACTGACTTTGTTTTGATTTTGGAGAGGTTGTGTTTTAAAAGTGTCAACTTTTAAACTGAGATCAAATTCAACTGAGAGGGCATTCACCTTTTATTTACTAGACAAACCATGTGATTCCTTGCATTAGGATGTTCATTAATTCTGCTCTAACTATGTCAGAAACCTACTAAAAAGGGTTCAGAAACATTCCATGACAGATATTTCAATGTACTTTAGATGATTTATTTTATTCTATTTCTAGCTTATTATATTTAAAATGATACTTGAATGCATTCCTGAACATGGGCCTAAATAAATCATTTTTATTTCAAAAACAATGGAAGTAACTTCAACCAATACACAGAAGGATATCGCTGAGCAAGTGTAATGCCTGCTACATGGCTTTGTATGCTGCTCTTGAAATAGTACCTATGGCAACTCTAAATCACATTTCTCTGGTGCAATTGTCCCCAGTGCTGCAATAGGATCTGCCTGTTAGGAAGCTTGCAGCCCTCAAATCCCTCTGAGCTCTGGAGAGCTTTGTGTGAGCTTGAGGATCTGTGTCAGGGTGAACTTGGGTGCAAAGTGGAGGCTGCAGTGTTGAAGATGGGGTTGAGAAAATGTAGGTCCTCTTGTAGCATCTTCTGCTCAGGGAAATGACATCTTTGGGGCTGCAAGGGTTCAAGCAGGTTGTATTTACTAGTCTTCTAGTATTTAATTAAAAGATCATTAGAAGTGGACTAAAGAGGCAAAACAAACAGAAATTTTCCTTACCTAGATGGGTCGGTGCAGGTTGATGCCATTTACCTTAGCGTGCCTGTTCTTGGAGAAACTGGTACCAATAAAATACGTACCAGTAAGAAGGCAATTTATGTACCAGAAATGACTACATGTGTTACATAATTAGAATACCTGCTCCAGCTTCTGAAACCTATCACTGCTGGGCCTGCTTTTAATCTAGCATCATCTCTTCAGCTTACAGGATGAAATGTAGCTGGGGAGCCTTATGAGAACCAGATGGGAAGCCTGGCTGGAGGGCTGCCGGGGATGGGGGCTACCTCGCCCCACTCTGAGCCAAGTGTACTGTGTACCTTCCAATGATACCTTAATCCATGATAAAGACAGACAGCTCACTTTTCCAAAATCAAAACCATATTCATCAACGGGAGCCTCTCTCCAACACAGTACAGGCTACTGCTCTGAGAGATGCTGTCTGGAACAGCTTGATACAGACAGAACTAGATGACTACACAGGGATAAGATAAAATCATTCAGCTACCTAATAAATAAAGTTGAAAGATGTTCTAAGATGACACAAATTCAAGCACTAATTTGATTTATTATCCCAGAGGGATGTTTGCTCCACCTTTCAGTCACTGAATCCTGATTTATGGTGCATGTTTTCAGGCTTGATTTTTTTCTCCCTCTTTAAGAAAGAAAACCCTTAAAATATAGTTAGTTGACCTAGTGCTCTCTGTCCAGCTAACTTCATACTGCTCAAATTAATACAACTCATTCAAGACTGTTGTTGAATGGATGGGTTTTTAAGTCAGCAAGGATTCGGGTTTGGTAACTGTTATTCCTACATGGTAGAATACCAGTAGAAGTAAAGTCAATGAACTCTAAAGGCAAATATATTAAAGAATTCTTATACAGCATGATTTTCCTCTTGCCATCAAGGGAAAAGATTGTATCTTACACAGGAACTGAGATGTTTCCATTTCTGTGGTCCTGTGTGGATTTAACTAAAGCAGCAACTAAGAGAAACAGGAGTTTCATAAAGAAAGCCTTGTTGATAATTACAGAGTGGTTGTAAGCGTATTCATAGTCTTTATTTTTCTTGTTCAGAACTTTATTATGGATCTTTAAGTTTCAAATGACTCTTTATACTTTGCATGTGTGAGATAGATTTTAGGTAAATAAACATAACTTATTATTTTGAGACAATACTTCAAATACATATTTTCAAGGGCGTGTTCTTTGTTTGAAAAGGTATGACTCCTATAAATCTATAAATTAAGACAGATTATCAGATTGTAAATAGGGTAAGACAGAGCTACAGGGAGAAATTAATACTTTTTCTAGTTAACAGTTCTAGTTCTAGCAAATTGCCCATACATGAAACAGGTATAAATTATGAATTGGTTGCTCAAGGTTTCCATCATGGTTGGAGTTAAGAAAATTAACTACAAAAACATACGATGCTGTGTTCATTTGCTAAATTGGGGGCTATATTTATATTTGCAGAAGTGAGAATCTTTGACAGCCATCTTTTGAACAGCAGGATGTGTTTATCATCTACATATTCCATCAGGAGCAGAAATTGATTGAGGAAAATGTGAAACTTGGTAAACTAAGTTCTGTCTACAAAGATAAAATACTTCTTTGGCTAGGATTCTGCCTGTTACTTTTTTAATATCTCTTGAAGTCCAGTGGTAGAATTTTAACAGCCCTGAATGTGTGAACAACTTGGTGGTACAAGTAAACTTCAAAAGTAAGGCATTCATTGATCTGGAAGAAAAACTTTAAGTAACCTCTCTTCTTTTCGGGTAATGTTCTCCTTTGGCAAACAATTTGTATTGTTGTATTTGTAGTGTTGAGAACACAGTGTTCTCAACACTAAGACTATGATTGATACAGCCACTACACTGTGTTATATACCATAGTACTTGAACCATTGTGTGTGTTGTGGATTATTTTCACAAACCATTGATTCAAAAGGCTGTGGATTTCAGAACAGCATGTTTTGAAACTTCGAAGGCTTAACAAAAGGCACTCAATCCACCAGAAGAATGACTCTTATGGGCACAGTTTGTAGTGCTGCTGCCTGCAGCATTGGGTGGATATCCAGATATAAGAATCATAGTTCTGTCTTTGCTGTAATTTATTATGTCCATATTTTGCTGGAACTGGTAGCAAAATTAATCATATCAGTCCTTTTTTTTTTTTTTTTTTTCATTTAAAAGGTTAAGATTTCAGAGAGCCAGGCCTTAAGCTGTATTCCTTCTGTTTTGAACTAGAAGTATCTCCATTTGCATATGACACCATGAATTTCTTTGATTTATTATTTTAGTCAAGGAATAAGAAAAACAGTCAAAGCCTACTGTAGGTTCTGACAAATACAATTACTGATTTCTTACACCTGAAAAGCCAAGTACGCATAGTCTGGCCAGTTCAGATTTGTCTAACTGCAAAGGTGTTAGACTGCTCCTTATTCATGCTTCATTTGAGATTCCAACCATTTAAAGAATGTTATCCTACTAGTATATACAATCCATTTATTTTATTGCACATACTTTGTTATTTAATGCCACCCAGGGTTTTCAAGGTGGCTTAGATTAAGTTGAAGGGCAGCGTTAACTATTAGCATCTACAACTGAAACCAGACCTGATACAGTAAAGGGAAAAACATTAATCACAAGATGCCAGTGTGCCAACAGTGGAACTTGCCCTTGCATGGTAAGACAAATCTTGCAGCTTGGTAGAGCTTGGTTTTGGCCTGACTCCTCGGAATGCCTTGAGCAGCAATTGGCCTTCTGGAACTGCTGCACTGAGAAGAGTGGTGGACAGTGGTGCCCAGACCCAAACCCAGTGATGGACTGGGAGGGATGATGCCCTGTGACAGAACATCTAACAGTAGGCACAGGCACAGCCTTGGGAGTAAGTTACACCTAAATCTGAGGCAGCGCAGAAAGGGGAGCTGTGAATGACATCAGCTGCGGAGACTCACAGGGCTAAAAATGGCCTGATTTTTTATTTGTAGCTGTACTGCCTGTGCCTCAAAGAGATGTTTTGCATGGCTTAAGGCAATGCTGAAAGGGGGAGGTGCCGAGGACATGAGTTAGGTCTCTTCTCCATCTGGGTCAATGTTCTCTGCCTGTCATTTTCTTCATATACATTATGTCTCAGTACAAAGAACCCAGTTAGACTGTATTGTTCCACAGAGAGGAAAGCTAAGTTTTCACTATCTAATCAACATTTCCTGAAGAGTTGCCAATGTCTCCTGTGCAGAGTCATGATGTTTCTGCAATAAATCATACGATTACTGACCTTAAACTTTCCCTAGATGTCCTCCCTCCTGACAAGTGACATTTCAAACAGGAATATAAGCATTTAGGACAAGGACAGTGTGTGCCACAAAGCACATTCTTGGTGTTCTGCAGAGAATAATTTCTGAGTTACTTGTGATGATAATTTTGGGGGGATTTCATAATGCCTCAGTAAGTATGCCAGATTCCTGGATTTTGACCAAGAGGTTGTTATAAATAATAAACATCAGTAACATTGCCATCCACTGTAGCTAACTACTGGCTTGCATGCAGATTACTTTGTGCACTTGTATTGCACCCAGACATATACAAAGTTTAGATTTCTCTTGAAAACACTTGGTGTTTTTGTAACTAAGTAAATGAATAAACATATAATATTTCAGGAACTGGCAGAACAGCATCTAGTTCTCATTACCTTCTTTGTTTCTCTCCACCCTTTGGCTCTTACCATAATTGAAGACAACTGCTCTGGCCACTCAGCATCTGCAAGATGAAGTTATACATCTTCCAGACGTGGCACCCGGTTGCCAGCACTTTTCTTACCCTTTGGTATGCTTTGGGCCTCTGCTTTGTCCTCAGAGCCGTCTACCTGTCTCCAAGTCTGCTGCTGATGCTCTTTTAACCATGGTGAGTAGTACTGGATTCCTGTGTTGCTCTCTGCCATACTATGGAAAAGAAAAAGAATGGGGAATGCTGTGAGAGACAATTACATGGAGTTAACAGTATGCTCATTTTATTTGCAAATGTATCCAGAGCAATGTAGTTATTTCAGAGCTCATGTCAAGCTTTTTTCTGTGACAGAGATGCAAGCAGTGGAGTACTCTCTGCCATCATGCCATGGTCAGAGTACCTACATATTTCTGTAACAGCAGCAGTTGATTTTCTATTTTAAGTAGAATGGTATTACTAGAAAATTGTTATTGTTAACATTTGCATACAGTAGGTTAGCTCTTTTAAGTGGCTTTATGCCGTTAAGTAGGAATGTAACCACAATACAGCAGTTTGTCCACAGAGAGGAAAAATAACCCTTCAAATCCCTGGCACCAGTTCCACATTAGAGCTAAATTACTGTAGCAGATTGAAATTACAAGACTCACATTTTTAAATGAGGATATAAACAAATCATGTGCCCAGACTGGCATGGGAAAGGAATCCTAATTTGCACATATGCCTTGGGATTTTTGCACACGCACAAAAACAATTAAAAAATAATCAGGCAAAGAATACATAATACAAGACTGGAGGGATGAGTCTATTATTCTTATACCAGTAGTGTGTGAGAAGATCTAAGCAGACTTTCAGTATCCAGTGTTTTCTCTAACAAGTAGTACCAGGACTGCTCACCACAAATTCCCAAGTAAACCTGTTACAGCAAGTATATATAGAGTCTGCCTAATCTAGAATATTTATGCATAAATATACTCTAGAATAGGGGCCTCTTAATTGACTTTTTTAGCTTTGTAGATGCAATGCAAAACACTAGACAGTCTGCATACATTGGACAGGTCCTTTCCTGTCTCAGCAGGGAGAACATGGGATGTCAGTTTGTCCTGGACTACAGCAGAGCAATTCATCAATTGGAACATTTCTTGTTCTCCATTTCAGGTGGTGTATCCAATAGGATTGTTTTACGAACAGCTCTTTAGGGGGCTGTCAGGTGCAGGCAGCCCCATTGTGCTCTCCCCCACACTGGGTGAGAGAAGCAGGGTAACCTCAGTGGGGCTGAGGGTGGCTGGGCTTTGTCAGGTTGTGCCCAGCTGAGACCACAGTATCCTGCTACACACTGGGAAGGGTTCTTCTTGACTAGCAAATTCAGACTTTGTAAAATTATTCTGTTTTGCCAGCCATGAATAAAACACGTGTTTGAGTGGTGGAGATCTGGCTGTCCTGGAGCGCTGTGTGTTTGGTGGGGCACGGTGACGGCTGAGGCTGGATGGTCAAGGGTTGAGCCTGGCACTGGTGCCCTGCTGCCACCACGGCCACGCTCAGCTGCAATGGGTGTAACAGTTATTTGGGCTGCAAGGCTGTACAGCAGCCTCAAATACTAATTAGTGTCTTAGAGGTAGTGTCAGAATTGTACTGTCTTATTTCCCCTCTGATTTCACAGAATTGTTTTATATATCTGAAACTTTGGTAACTGGTCAAGTTAAAAGCCCACTTTAAGGTGAAATCCATGTATTTCTCAATGTAAAGATTGTCTTTTAATAGTTCACTAACATCATGCTGTCTGGTATCATTATACTTTATACCTGACTTTAAAATATGATGACACTGTGAAGTAATTGTTTGTGTGAGTTAGTAGGAAACTATGAAAAGGGGATGGGAGCTCCATAAATCTGTGTCTAAGCACAGATGAAGTGACTGACCCTGATCCAAAGGCCTTTCAGTTGAGCAAATTCAAGAGTTGTCCCCAGCTGCTCAAACCCAGTTTATGTCTCATATTTATGCCTTTTTTCTTTTTCTATTTTGGGCAAAGCTGCACAGAAAGTTTTTGCTATTGGTTAAGTGTATATGTATATTTTCACTTCCAGCCCAAGTGCTGCCACTGTTACAATGCACCTAATAAGATGTTTTTTAGAATTTGCTTTTTGTTAAAAAAAACCCAAATTTTTTCTGCCCCACCCCATCCCAAACCATATAAAATGTCATGGGGTGGCTTTTCCAGTAACATCTTGAACTTGTAATTCTGCAGTGCTGTCTCTCACCCATTAATGAAACCCATATTGCGGGGATAGCCTTGAAGTAATGGAGGAAGGAGAAAGCAGCTGTATTTGCTATCCTCTGGCTCTGTGTTTTTCATTATGTTCTCTCTTATTTTTGTTTTGGGGTATGTTTTCTGGAGCCAACAACCTCCCTGGGAACGGTCTGCTGCAGAGACCACGCTGAATGCCTGTTGCTGGCTCTCCAAGGGGTGCCAGATGTGACACTGCAACCTGTTAAGCAAAGCACCGGTGTGCTCGTAAAGGAGGAGCAGCATTTTCTGGGGGTGAAGGTTCTGGCACAAGTATTTGACTGAATGTCCGTGAGTATTGTTACTGAAAAACCAACCCAACCAGCATGATAGTGCCAGAGTTAGACTAATGACCCCAGCACTCTACATAGCTGATGACCAGGACAGGTTTATTCCCTCTCAAAATGACACATTGGACTAATATTAGCTAACTGTCTGTAGCCCAGCTGGAGCGTCTCCTTCCAGACACATAATTGGTACTGTCACCTCTCATGCTGTATGGTATGCAAAGCTGATGCCTATGAATTTTGCCCATATGTTTTTTAAGTGCACTGGAGGCAGTCAGCCTTGAATGCTGAACAAATAGTGATGGGTCAATTAATAATGGACTGAAAAAGCATAAAATTAAAGCATGTTAGAGCCCATACATTAGCAAGATGCTTTTTCAACAAGCTGTCAGACAGCATATGTAAGAAAAGTAAAGCTACTGTGGTAGGGACGAAGAGGTTGCACTTAGATAAGTAAAGCACAACTCATCTTTGATCAGGTTTGCAAAACTGGATCCACTTTATTTTTTCCTTACTTTATGCAATCAGTGTCCATCTACAGACATTGTGGTGGAGCAGAGGGTTGAAGGTGACGTGGACAAAAGAGCTCCAGAGAAGAGTTTAATCCCATTCAACTCTCTATAGTAGGCAAACAAATCTTCCCCCTAATGAAAGACTACAAAACTGAAAAAAATTATTAGATACTGGCTACATTTTAAAAGGATCAATATTATATAGGCACATCACTGCTTGATTTTTTGGCTCCCTAGTAACTAATTTCTCCCAGAATGTATCTGCACATTGGTAATGCAAAATGTTTTACTTCACATTAAAGTAAGAGTGTTTATTTATGCAGCTTCATTTCCAATAAAAGCTGTGCTTTACAGTGCATTATACAGAATGACAGTAGTGCACTGAATTGCAAGGTCACACTATAGATCATACTCACTCTGCCAAAAGCCCAGTAAGGAATTTTGGAATAAGCTGTAATAAGGGGCTGAGCAGTGAGCAGAGCCAGAAACAATGCTGGTTAGAAAAATGTTTGGTTTGTTTAGCAAAAGAAGAAAGATGACTTATTAGGAAGGCTTTTCCTACCGTATTCATTCTGGGTCCAGGTCCTGGAAAGAAATCTTGGGATGTAACTTCCTGAAGTTGGCCCTAATCTGTCCTCAGAGCCTCATGCGTCTTCCTCTAACCTGAGGGGTATGGGGCGTGTTTGAATATCTAACCAGCAGTTTATGCTCTGAACTGTTACTTTACCAGACTTCTCCTTTTTCCACTTCGTATGTGAGGCTGCATGTCTGGTGAAAGGCGAAGTGTCATCCTCTGCACATAGATTAGGTGTGTGCTACTGTGCAGCTGAAAGCAGTCAGCTAAATAGTAAAAATGCCTTATTCCAGATGTTTGCAGAAGTAATTTGTCCTCCAGAAGAAAAATTTACCCTAGGACAGAGAGAGTGACAGAAGCAACAATGCACAGTGCAACCACTCTATGGGTTCGTGCATTTTCTGTCCATGGAAAATCATGTGGAGATAACAGATGTCTAGAAGGCCAAGAAGTGCCAAAGCCAGCATGGCAAATAGCTTCTTTTTAGGAAGTATACAGTTTTCAGGCCTTGTTTCAGGTATGGGACAAGAGAAGCAGCACCAATTATGAAAGCAGAGGGTCACAAGAGTAGTTACTGTCACATTCACACAAAACATGAGAGCAAAGTAGAATTTCAATATGTCAGGTTGTTCTCCAGATGCTGTTGCTGAGCTGCACCAAAAGCATTGAGGATGCCTATAGTAAACTGGTCTTGCAACAGAATTCGAGCTGAGCAATGTGGTATTCACCAACAGACACAGCTGGTTATTTTGGGGGGAATAGAACTTGGTCTGGTTGCACTGCCTGAGGAGGTGCATTTTGGACAACACAGAGGTGGTGGTGCCATTTTAGAAATCTTCTTTTTGATTTGTGCTTTACCAGGTTATTTTCTGCATAAGAAAGAAACTGGTGATGAAGTGAGAAACATCCCTGGTACAGACCAACATACTTACCTATTTATTTATGCATTTAGATGCGGAGATAGCACCGGAAACTCATTTGCAGCAATGAAATGAATTGGCAGCAGAAGACATTTCCAAGTCTCTCTTACTGAGTTTGACAGAACTGCCTGCTCCTTCGGACATACTTTGTTAGGGCTCTCATAGCACTGATTGTTTGACCAGAAATTTGGTTTGTTATTGCCTCTTTGTCTCTGTCAGGAAATCACATTTCTCTGGGTGGTTGTTTGTCGGGCTGGCTACCACCACGACCTCCCTGAAAGCTCTCCGAGTAGGGGAGCGCTCCGCTCGGCGGGCGAGTGGGCTCGGGACACACGCAGCAGGGTGTTAGCTGAATGGCAAGGCGGAGGCGGGAGAGGTTCTTGTGTAGACATCCCAGGTGAGGTTTATTAACCTGCTCCCTGAGAGGGTTCCATTGACAAGAACTGAGGCATCTGAGGGCTGCACAGGGTTTTTAACGCAGGGATCAAAGAGGAGGGGATTAGGGGCTTGAGCCAACGGGTGCAAAGGGTAGGCAGGGAGAAGGGTGTAACCCGGGATACAGACAGAGGCACAAACCAACTGGGATACAGAGGGCAGAGAAGTGACTGGAAAGTGAGAGGGGAACAGGGAAGGGGTGGCCAACGAGCCAAACACCAATGGGGTAACAGAACTCCAAACAGACCCATATACGGAGAACACAGGGACGAGGCTGTCACTCTTGCCTGCGCATGGATAATCAGTGGGCAGTAATATTCTCTAGATGGTGCCTCTCCAGGGCTCCACCATCGGGTCAGGCACACCAGCCTCCTCAGCTGTTATCATCAGGTGCCATTGCAACATGGGACTGATGGTCCCAGGGCCTTGTTCCATTGTTGGCAGCACAAATCACCAATCTGAATTCCTCAGCCAGAGGACTTAGTGTCTGCACTTAATGCAAATGTTCCTGATGTATTTGCCTGAATGTTGTCATCATTTTCAGATGAATCGAGATCACTCAGGAGTAAGAAATGAAAAACTGGGATAGAGACAACCAAAGCAGGGTATTGAAAGGTTGGTGATGGAAGTCCATAACAATAGAGAAGTGGTGGACATGAGTTTCTTTACATGGGTCCATAAAGGAGCTAAGTGACATCTGTAATTGATCCAGAGGAGGGCTGCCTCTTTCACCCTGAACTTCAGCAAACCTAAGAAATAATGATATCAGTGGCCCGAAGGGAGGAACTTTAATGAAAGTGTGTTCTACTTAACCCTTTATTGCTATTGTAGTTCTTCACACCTGCTGCACATTACTTCTGTATGCTTCTGAACACAGCAGAGTCTCCAGGGTGTTACACCAGGTCTGTCTCTCATTCTCCCTAGTCAACACACATCTCCACTCCTCTTGCACTGCAGTGATTGTCTTCTGTTTGGAGGCTGTCAGTCTCATCATGCAGAGGGGTTCTGTTTATACCCACCTTAAGGGAACTTCACAGTGCTATTGCCTTTATAGTGAGCATTGCTGCCGACAGCCTGGTTCAAAGTTTATTGACAGCTCTTTGTGGAACCTGTCAGGTTAGTTGTTCTTGTTTCAGCCTACCAGATGGCTGAGGACTACAATATCAGGTCAGATAAGTCACAACTTTGCTGTTTTAGCCCAGTCATGCTCTGGCAGATCATCATTGACTCCACCAAGATTTTACATAAAATAACATTTACAGCTTAACACACTGAAGATATTATCTGTGCTGTCTGGCAATACAAGTGTCACTGTTCTCCCCAGGGATGGCAGAGGAGTGCGGCATAAAAGTCTCATACACGGAGTCCAGTTTTAAGCTCCAACAATTTTATTCAAACTACGTGTCGTTTTTGTAATAGTCGGACACAAATATCATACTATTGGTTAACAATATTAACACACTATACAGCTATTGGCTAGCTAATAATATCTCTGTCAACACCAGCTGCAAGAGTTTGTTTTCATATTTGTATTTTGCCGTTCTCACAACAATCCTAGTAGAACTATGTGAAAAAGTTTATCTCTGCACTAAAGACTGCAGCAAATATGCCTGAGCTTTCTCTGTCAGGCTTCTGACAGTATCCACATACAAGAAGCTGTTAAGAAAGGGCAACTTCTGCTCTCTGTGCAGAGCTGGTGTCTCAAATCCATGCTGCAAAAATAGCTGCATTTCTCTTCTGGACCAGATAGTCAGGCTGTGACATTGCTCCCTCTGTGTTCAGCATTGGTGAGGCCTCAGCTCTAGTCCTGTGTCCAGTTCTGGGCCCCTCACTGCAAGAAAGCCACTGGGGTGTTGGAGCATGTTCAGAGAAGGGCAACAAAGGTGGTGAAGGGTCTGGAGAGTGAGTCATATGAGCAACGGCTGAGGGAACTGGGGTTGTTTAGCCTGGAGAAAAGGAGGCTCAGGGAAGACCTTGTCACTCTCTACAAGTGCCTGAAAGGAGATTGTAGCCAAGTGGGGATCAGCCTCTTCCCTGGGCAGCCAGTGACAGGACAAGAGGACATGGCCTCAAGCTGTGCCAGGGAAAGTTCAGGTTAAACATCATGAAGAATTTCTCTACTGAAAGGGTAGTTAAGCATTGGGATGGGCTGCCCAGGGAAGTGGTTGAGTCACCATCCTCGGAGGTGTTCAAGAAATATGGATGTGGCACTCAGTGTTTTGGTTTAGTTGACATGGTGTTTGGTCATAGGTGGGACTTGATGATCCTGGAGGTCTTTTCCAATCTAAATGATTCTATGATTTTATGGGCATTGCCTACCTATGTTGACCATCCCAATGCTGAGCTGTCTATTAATGTGTGACCTGTCGAGATTAAGGCTGATGTTAGGAGCAGCTGGACCCTACTCTGATTTCAAAAGCAGTTAATGTTGATGGGCTTGTCAGTGTGCACAAGGCAGTGTCTGAACTTTAATGCTCGTGGGACCTGTGCTCTTGCACAGTGTGTAAAGCAAAAGCAGTTAACATAGCGTGTTAACAGTCTGTGTACTGGTTAGGGATGGGTGGCTCTTGCTACTCTAAGTTTCCTTTTGAGGAAGGGTTTCTCTGGACAGATTCATGTTTAAGTCAGGCATTACTGCTGTAATTTCATTACCTCTTAGTAAGTGAAGTAAAAGTGGATCTGACTGAAACTGAATGGATTGCTTTGATTGAATTCTTCTTTAATTAAAACACTTACTGCCTTCACACTGTTTTGATGGTGTAGCGTAGTTTAGATTTTTACATTGAATGACAGGAGAAGGGAGAAAAAAAGGAAGTGTTGATTTAATTCATGCTATAGAATGTAATGAGAAGAGATTGTTTCCATACGTACTGTTTTTGTTGACCTTTTAACATTTGGAAATGTCAGGAAATACCATTACTCTAGGTCTATCCAGCTTTAATGCTACAATAACTTTATAGCTATTCACAAAAGAAATTATTATACATTGCCTGAAACAGTGAAGGTGTATGCAAGCATACACACAGATCTCTCTTTCTCCCTTCCTGCCAAGAAGATCTTTGTGGTTGCATGCAGTCTCTGTTAAAAATGCAGCTTTTGTGTCCCTGCAATTTTGACTTTACCAGACTTACTGAAACAGCAAATAGGCATGTTTCTGGGAAGTTTAAGGAAACTTAAAATAATGTATGATGCATTTTGAATTCCTGTGATTAGATACTTGCCAAAATTTCACAGGATCGTCAAGCACAGATATTAACCTTTGCTTGGTTTGAGTTGTTTTGTGGGGGCCTGTTAAGATTCAAAGAAGTTGAAAAGCTGGTACTTGGATCTATGCATGTTGTCTTGCTTTTCTAACTGAGGAAGAGGTTCCAGCCATGAGTTTGATACTCAAGTCCCAAGAAGATGGAAGCAGTGCTGATGGAGCAGTGCTCTCCCTGTCTGTGTGAGCAGTGCAGCACACAGCTGCGTTGAGCTGTGTGTGATGAACAGCCCTGGGTGCAGCCGAGCATGGCAGGGCGCCGTTACCTTGGACAGCACCAGGAGAGCTGCTGGGTTATGGTGGTCCCCTTGTCTCCCACAGAAACAGATCAACAGAGAGACCCGAGAGAAAGTGATTAACATCAAACACATTGCTTTTCAGATTCTGACCTAGAACCTGAACCTTCAGTGATTTGAGAGGGATGGGGATTTTGTACTTTGGTTAGAAAAAAAGGACACAGTAGCTGATGGGAATTGACTCTTTCCCCTCAAAATCTCAGACGAGGGCTTCAAGCACTAAACAAGGAAAACTGAAACCAACAAAAAGAAATATATGTATTTGAAAATATTCTAAAGTGTTAAAATTAATACTGAGAATGGGCATAATTATTGCATGTTATACAGAACCAAACCAATAAAATATTAGGGTATTACTACTAAGTTTATAATTAACTTTACACTGTCTGCTCAGAAGTCTCCTGAACCTCCCACTGTTTGGGGGAGGAAGCTCTTCTGTCTTCAACAGAATCACAGTCAGTTCTGAATCTGGTTGATTTTACGTATCACATGTACAATTAAAAAACAGTGATAACTCAAAACACTCAAATAGAAATGCCCTACACAAAAATTGTAACCTGAACTAATGAGAAAATACAGTTGCTGCCACTTCACAAGCTTAATTTGATTTCTGAACAAAGCAATTTTTAAATACAGTAAATGAGTAGTAATTGTCAGATGTGATTTATTACTTTGCAGAAGTTTGGAAATGAGAACTGTGAAAAAAGTCTACTTGAGAGTACTGACAAATCTCTTCCACTGGCTGAGATCAAGCTCACAGCTGAAGTTTTTATGTATTGTTCCAAAGAATGCATTAAAAAAGATTTAGATTTTGACAGAATTTGTTGATATTTATTTGTACATAGTATTTTAACTATATATATGTATGTATGTGTTTTCATAAGTATAGTCTCATTCACACAGAATAATCTGACTACACTGTCTTCTTTTGCAATTCATTTGTATGATATCAGTATAAATAAAAGTTATCTTCCAGATATACTGACTGATAGACTGAGTTTAAGTGTATTGGTCATCATTTGCTAAATGTGTCTTAAAACTATGGATATTATTAAAAACTTTGAAGGGTAGTGGATTATCCTCATAATGATTTAAATTGCTTTGGTTTTTATTCATTGCATCCTGTAGAGAAAAATCCAAATAAGCTTTAGAAAGTGTCAAAATAAATACCTTTGGTGGTCTCAGTGTTTGTACATATATACACATGCATGTATACCTATAGTGTGGATACCCACAAAATTACACGTATGGGATTCAGCTCTGTGCCTGATCTCAGCCAGTAGAATAAATTCCTGCTCCATATGGATAGCCAGTTTTCACAGTTGTTGTTTCCAAAATTTTGTGAAGTTGTAAACTATACCTGACAGTTTGGACTGCTGTAGTCATGCTGTCTCTATGTTAGTAGCTTGCATGTGCTTTATTACTTTGGCTGCATAATTATTTATGGTCTTTAAACCTAAACTCAGACACTGTGATGTGTGTGAACACTAACAGACATGCTTCATTTAGAGGTGTAATGTGCTTCCAAATTATTACACGTGATTGCTGGCAGTATCTGTTGTCTTTCTGACACCTTTCCCAATTACATATTGAAAAAGAACTTTCCACTGTTTTTTAATCTGGTAGATTTCTGATGAGTACAATTAAGCACAAGAATGGACTTTAATACATCTGATAATCAACCTAGTAGTGACCTACTTTGAGATAAGATTTTTTAAGTGTTTTTCTGGTCGATTTTTCTTTGTGAAGGATAGAAGATTTATTGGCCCAGGTTGCTGCTGCTAGTGCCTAAAGCAGAAACAGTCCTTCAGTATGTTGGCCTGTTGAGAGTCCCCATGTGCTAGGACTGGAGTGATTCCCAGGATGGGCCTCCTGCTGCAAGATGACCTAAAGGGAAACTATATAAAATAATTGCTTGGTGTAGATGTCTGGTATTCCTTGTGAAAGAAGCTAAAAGTTGGGGTAAGCCTCTAGAGCCCTCCAATTCAGACAGGCAAAATTTGAAGCTGGGTCATTTATAACATAAGCCAGCTGAGATAACTGCTGGGCTACAGACAGGGGGAGGGAGGGAAAGAAGACAAACCCACATTCTTCTCCCCACTGGGAGGCAGGTGATGAACATTTGCTTCCATATGTGCCCATGCTACCGTGCAAATTTGCAGGAGATGCAGTAGATGTTTAATCACAAATTTTGTACTGTTTTGCCTGCTTCAAATCAAGGGGCCTTTTTTTTCCTTTGCAATCTGCTGAACTGAGCCATTTGTACAGCCTTGGTAACAGTTTTTGTAAAACTATGCCACATTTAAGTGAGGTAACTGCAAAGCCCTTAACTGCAAAGAACAAGTACATAGCAAGCAGGAGATACATGGGTGAAGTTATCTAAATAGCAGTAGCCTTCAAAGGATCACAAAAGCTAATACATTTGAGGTACTGAGGCCTTGGTTTTGCAGAAGTGTCAACAAAGTCTGCAGCTGGCTATGGTGGCAGGGACTAAAAGTCAGTAATCCACAACAAGGTATTGGTCATTAAACATGAGGCTTACTCCCTCCTCGCCTGCACTCTCTTTGCTAGTGGAAAAGTGAAATCCTGCCTCTATGGCAGAAGCTTTGGTCAAGACCTGAATGGTCGTCAGACACAACTGGTAGGTGCTAAAAGAGAAAAATGTGCATGATTTGATGCATATGGATTAGCAATGAATGCAGTGTTGAAAATTCCTGGCTGTAGGTCAGTTTAGCAAAGCATTTGGACAACATTTCTCTGAACTGACGTTTCTTAGTCTGGAAATCCAAACTAGTGATAACAATTAGTTGTTCCCTTTGCTTCTGTCCTTAATTAGAAATCAGGGGTGGGGAGGGTGGGGGGTGGGTACAGAGGAACAAATGGAAAATGATCAATCATTTTCAAACCTGTCAGAAGGTGAAGGTCAACCTAAATTTAAGCCATGGCTTATGGTTGATTCATAGTTGATCTGAACCACCACACATCCCTCAGACTTTAACACATCCTGGCAATCAGATGTTCCAGGGCTGCGTTTTCCCCATTACTTGCCAGACTGCGGCAGGGTGGCTCCTTGCAGGAGGCTTTAAGGAACAGAGAAAGACGAGAGGTCATCAGTGACCAGTAAAGGATCAAAGACGGGGAAACTGGGTGGTTTCATACAGTCAGACTCCTGTGGAAAATTATTTTATATTGCTAGAAGTCCAAGTGTGGTGCAGTCCATTGTTACTGCTTTTCTAAATATCCTGACTTGTTCAGAAATGCAGTAAAAGGCTTTCATCCCCAGCCCATCCAACTTAAAAAATGGAAAACAAAATCCTCTTAATCCCTCCTTGGATCAGCCTGCAGAATGAAGTAGCCAAACTGGTAGTCACAGTATTGCTATGGTGCTCAGCCTGCTGCGATTCCTCCACCACATCCCTCTCAGATCACCAGGAGGATCAGTCATTCTCTATTAGGTCGGAAAAGCTCAGAAAATAAGAACAAGAAAAATGCTAAACATGCTGTGGAATTTCATTCCACTTCTATAATGAGCTTAGCAAACCCTCAAGCAGGGAATACATAATTTTAAACAGATTTTTAAGTAGCCTTTTGTCAACTCTCTTAGAAGAGAAGCAGAGCCAGATGATGATGCCTTTTTAGGAGCAGAAGCAGGGGCTTCCTGGGTTTGATCCCCATTGTGCTGACTGCCCCTGGTTTCTCCTGCCATGGGCTAAGCTGCACTTTGTGGAGTTGGTAAGGGAGTTTTGGGGTGCTTCTACTCTCACCTATAGTGCCATGGTGGCAACACAAGAACTCCTGGTATTTGGGCATGGAGGCAGCCAGCTGGGCCTTGCAAAGGAACTGGCTCCTTTTCACTGGAGAATGACATTGCACAGCTGTCATTGCAGTTTCAATAATTCCTCCACCATCTTCCGCTTCATTTAATACTCCCTTTAACAAGTGTCTGCTTTGAAGGAGAAGAGGCAAAAAGACCTTTTCTATTATGGGATTTCTTTTGGACACCTTAAACTATGGCTGTAAAGTAAGGAGGAGGATTGCAACCCAAGACCATCACATCTTCTCTTTGTTCTTAATCTCGTTTGACTGGTAACTGCTCAACAGAGAAATAAGAAAAGCATTTGAAGAATCCCATCAATCCAGCACAGATTTTTAACACAGGCCAGTCCAGTTAGACTATGATGGGTGGCCAAAATAATATCCCCATGCTCTTGATAAGTCACATGTATAAAGTACAGGATGATCGTGCTGTGCTGAGCAATTTGAAGCCAAAAGCAAGAACATTTCTAGTCTCAGTTTCTGTCTAGAGAAGCAGACAACATGGAAAGGATCTGCTGCTCTTGATTATAAAAAAATAGAGCTGGAAATGAAACAGATGAAACCATTAGTTTAATTCACTTGAAAGCTTCTGCTTTGAGGAGAGCTATGCCATATTGTTCTGTACAAGGACACCAGATTAATCGCCTTTTCTCTCCTTCACCTTTTATAGTGATGCTGCACAAATGGTATCAAGCTGACAGAGAAAATTATAAATATACTAAATATACTGTGGCTGCAATTTAGCAGCATTAATCACACAAATTTAGTAGTTTTAGATGGTAGTAGGTCATCCATTAGCTGAAAAGTTGACAGTAGTAGCATAGAAGCCTGAGTTCAGGCCTCATCTTCCCCTTTCAGGCAATCTATTTCTTTCTCAGCAAAAACATCTGGTCATTTAAAAACTGTAATTTTCATACATTTTAGCTAACAGTGGAATGTTGAAAAGCTGTTCTGAAAAACATAGTTCTTTCCTGTGCCAAACCAGTTGGCCTAGAGTTAGCAAATGTTGTTATAAATCTTCCCTTTGCTTTTTCAACAGCTCTAAAACTACAGAATTAAATGCTTCATAAAGACTAGCCAGTGGACACAAGTTAGTATGCTGAAGAAGTTGAGCATGCAAAGCCCACAAGACCTTTTTAATGCTGCCCCAGTAACCCCACAAAAAACCCAAGCTGCCTCCCAAGCCCAAGGAGATGGAGGATCCTTTGGTTTTATTTCCCTCTCCTCAAGCCTGGCTTAGTATAAGCCTCTGAGTATAGTTGCACTGAGTAGTCTCAGAAAGAAAATAACAAAATATAAAAACTCCCTTCTGTCACCTGTATCCACTCTTCCATTAAAGTGTGTTACTGGAGATGATCTTTCCCACTGCTTGTCCTCCAAATTTTACCCCAGCCTCATGTGTGGAGTCATATGTGGAGTCTGAGGGACTTCCCACCCCACATCTCTTTTATTTGCCCAAATGAAGAAAAAAATCCAGAGTGAAATAGCAGCACAGCAATTTTTGTCAACCCAAAAGAATTAGCAATATGAAGCGGTGAGATAATTTTTAACCTTTCCATTGTAAAATTCATGCAGAGGAAACTGAGAACATCAGAAGTGTGTCAGCTGCTGTGCCGCTTTGTCCCACAAAACAACAACTGAACAGTGTGGGAATGGCAAACCCAATTTTTTCCTCCTCCCATAGATATGTAATGACATATGTCAAATACAAGGAGAGGGGATTCTGGAAGTGCTCTACCCCCATGGATCCTGTGGTACATGGCTAGGATATGCTGCACACAGACCTGCTTTAGTTGGAAACTGTGTTCCGTGTTAGGCATAGTGATGTAAAATCCCACCTCCCCTCCCCATACAAACCTCCTGGCTTCTACTCTGCCGGCTGGTGCTGGAGAGATGCCATCCCACACGCTGTGAAGGGTGCATGGATCTCTATTGCCATTGCTATTGCTATGGCTCAATGGTGCTATTTTAAAAAACACACAGGGAAACAAGGTTACCCATTCAATCAGTGCAGGGTTCTTGGTTTGCTGAAAATTCAAGAATTATTGAAACTCCAGGTCTGAGCCAAAACAATTTTTTAAATTATCATTCTTGTTTTGTGGTCCTGACAAGGACAGCAGGAATGGAATGTTCTCCGCTACCGAGTCCTGACGTGCTAACAGCGCTCACCCAGAGCAGCAGCCCTGGGACAAAGCAAGAGGAAAATACTGTCTGCATGGGGTATCTTCTCAGAGCCATGACAAAATTTCTGGTCAGAGGCATGCAGCTGTATTTCAGAAAAGCCCAGCAGGCCGTAATAGTTGTTAAACATATGGAGGAGGAAAATTCAAATTGCTCATCTGTGTGGCAAATCCCAAACAAATACTTGGCTGCCAGAATTTCTAGGGTTTGCTCTCTCTCTCGTGCTCATCATCTGCAATTAAAGCTGTTCTGCTTTGTGTAAGGATTAGCCAGAGTAAAGATTAAAACTGAACTGCTAAACTGCAAGCTGAGTGTCTGTCTGTGGAGCTGTTCACAAGAGGCACTAACCAGCAAACAACTGTTCTCTTGCTCCGTAGAAGGAGGCAAAGACTTCAAAACCCTTCCTTTGACAAAGAACAGGGACTTCAATATGTGTCTTCCTCAAAGTAGGTAAACAGCCTCAAAAGTGGTGTTCTGGATCAGAGATCTTGCAGGCTCATTTTTTCTGTTTCTACATAAAATGTGAAATAACCATCTTTTCCTCCTGAGAAAGACATTTTTAGATCTCCCTAAAGTAATAGATGCTGGGAACCTGAGCAGGACTTTTTGTGGTCACAGAAGACTAGAACGAGTCACATATTATGTTAGAAAGAAGACTCATGCAGTGAAGTTATTTTTGGCTCGTTCTGCCATTCCTTAATGTGATCTCTAGCAGTCTGGTACCTAAGCTGCTGGCCTGGGATGCTCAGCACACAACAGTGAGACGCCTCTTGCAGGAAACATCACCAGCAACAAAAGTTGCTTCTTTCTTAACCCTGATATTATGATTTGCTCTCATAAAGATTGCCTCAGCTCAGCCAAGGCTTTCTCTAGTCTGAAAGCTATCAGACAGATAATACCCACCCTTGGCAGGACCAAGAAATAAAGGTACAGAAAGAAAGGTGTGAATCCCAGCCGTTGGCTAGACGAGATTTCAGGCTCATGTTTCAATAGCGTCCATGTGGAAAAACACTTCTTGTTTCCAAGTCCTTCAGCCAGTCATGGTTAAATTGCAAAATAGCTTCTTATGAGCCAATACCTCCTGTCATGTGCTGTCCAGGAATGTGGAAGCCCATTCAATTTCTAATGTAAATGAATTGAGCAATGCTGTTTGCCTTCCTCCAGTTCAGAACTCTCAACACACAGATAATGATGTGGGAGAAGGGCTTCTCACCCTTCATTTCTTCTCAGCCTAAGTCTATGAAGCCTTTATGCCTGTACAAACCAGTGTAAAGCATTATTTTGCTGTTGTGGTGGTGTTTTATCTCAAAACTACACAGATATATGGTGACTTTGCAAGCTGTAAGTTAGATGGGAACCAGAGTTTTGGTTACCTAAACAACGCTTCCAGATCCTAGAAACAGACTGCCACTTTGCAGATCTGACCATGCAGAAGAGGGACAGGTATCTGTAAGACATCTGTTATCCAGTCTCCCCCACATCACGCTCCAGTCTCTCCACTCTGAAGGGTGGTGCTCAAGGCAGTAGCAAAGTTATTTTGATACCACAAACAGATCTGGCTTTGGTTTTAGCTTGACACAAATTTAATTCCTTTCCATCTGAACTAGTCACCCTGTTCTTTTGCACTGCTGGATTTCTGTGTGTTTACCTAAGGCGTGATGACATTAGGCTGATAGTTATTTTGTAAGAAAAAGTGTTTTTCTGCTCGTCCATCTCACCTTTGCCTTTGCCAGCAGTAGCCACCAAGGCTTCCCTTCCTTTTCCACACACTGCTCTTCTCTTACAATCAAGGTCTCTGCATGATTTTTAACCAGGGGACCCGTATTGAATTTTAGAAGCTGTATTTGGGAAGTGTGGATTTTTTTCCCCTGCCTCTCCTGTGGCTGTAACCAGCAGCCCATTTATAGTGGTGTCTGTGCTGTGAGAGCCGTGCTGCGTTCGCCCCTTCTGGGCTGGGGCTGGGGTTTCCTGGCCGGCGCTCAGGCTGGCAATCACACAGGCTGCAACTGGAAGAGCCAGGGAGCAAAAATTTAGAAAGCTACTTGACAAAGAGATTGCACATGTGTGGCTCAGCCTGAGGAATGAACAATTACTTTCCTGACTGGTCTGAAAGGGAGCTGCTTTATTTCAGTATCAGAAAAGAGATTCTGGCTTTCTCCCCAAATATGGGCAGAGCAATCCTTCATTAGTGACGCTGTGTGGAGGCTCGTACCAGCCTCGGAGCAAATTCGGCTCCTTCAGCTTCCTGATGGAAGGAAGGTCCCTGATCATTGCAGTTTTCTCTTAATGCTCTCCGTGAGCATGTGATAGCTCTCACTGCTGGTGAGACAGAGGAAGAGGAGAGCCCTTGCTCGCATCCCAGCACTGTCAGTCAAGATGACCCAGGGAGGGTGGTCTCGTGTTGCAAGGAAGGTGTTGTCACTCCTTTCTCCCACTTTTTCAGCCATGGCTCTTCAGTTTGGCCCTCCATACAGTGCAAAACAGAAAACTTTCCCTACCCACATGGGCAGAGGACATGAAACAGAATCTACCAGGCTCAAGGGAAGGAAGTGAAATTCCTTTTTTACATTACATTTAAACCTGTCACTTTCAGATGTGCTGCTGTTTCTCCCCTCCCAGCTTTCTCTGCTGCTCCTCAGGGCAGCTTCTCACCTAGAGCAGGACATACAAATGAAAATGGCCTCAAACCTCAGCCAGCCCTTAGCATGAGCTGTGGGTCCCCTTTTTCTGCACATCCTCCACACCTCTGAACCCGTTGCTGCAGAGGGCCTCTGTTAGATGGCTAATGACCTGTGATGGGGTCTTGTTTATGGCCAAAGCTCCAAGAGATACTACAGTAACACGTCAGTGAGAAGGGGCCTGTGGTGGCTGCCAAAAAAGTTGTAAGGATATTTTCTCTGCAAGGGGTATTAGAAGGGGTGGAAACAGTAAAGAAAGGACTGGAGGCTGAAGGGGAAGAGACAAGATGAAGTCGTGCATCCAGAAAGTGTTGGAGCCCTTGCAAGGAGCTCAGATTGCTTACAAGGCATTCTGTGCAAACTGTTTACAAAGGCCCAAAATTTAAATTATGGTGATGTTAGCAACCATTAAAGTTTGCTGCACTGGAAGGATTTTATGTCTGTCAAAATTTACCTTCGGCTCTAATACACCAAAAAAAAAAAAAAAAAAAAAAAAAAAAAAAAAAAAAAAAGCAGCATCAAAATGGTCCTGCACAGAAGTTAGTCTCATAATTATGCTTTCACTGATCAATCTACTTTTCCTGTAGCAATTAGGCTTGTCTGTGCCATTCAAAGGCTTACCTCCGTGCTTTCTGTGGGGATCTGACCTTTTTTTCTTACAATGACTTGTAAGCATTCCCTAAATGCTGTCAGACAATAGAAAGTGACTGCATAGAAAAAGAACCCAAACCAAAGAACTAGGTAACTCTCTCAGCAGTTGTCCCATAGCCCACACAATTTTATACAAAAAGAAAGCTGAGTAAGCAAGCATTTAGGAAAAAGTAGTATTTACACTGTAATAAAAAACATACTTACTGCCCTCTCACCCCCTTTCAAGCATGAAGAAATTGTTAATTATCTGTGTTGAATGGAATTAAGCAAAAACTGTAATTTCAATGTTTTTTTCTTCAGGCAGGATCACCCACCAGAGGATTTAATTGATATTTGAGCCTTACTGGGGAGAGGCTGAAGGGCTCACCCTGCAGCACAGTGTTTTTATTAGACCAACATAGTGGGGTCACTGTTGCTCAAAGCTTAATTTTATTCCACTCAAAACGACTTGGGGCAGGAAACTTCAGGTCTGGTCTCACTGCAGTTTGCAAAAGGCAGAACTCAATTTGCCATCTGGGGTTACTCCCAAAATGCGCAGCAGCACAGTTAGACTTGGAGCCCCTTCGTGCAGGAAACATAGAGGTGATTTTCAATACTGGTTCTCAGGTACCTGCCCTCTCCCGCCTAGTGAAAACAGTATCTTACTTCGGTTGACTTGTCCTCTTTTCATAGAGCTCAAAAATATACCTTTAGTGTAACTGGGTCTTCCCCAGGTAGCAAACAAGCCTGTCAGAAAATAAACATCTGTAATTATCCTCGGCTGCCACTGGATGTCAGTGATTGCTGGACTTTAGCAGTGAATTTGGTAAAAAAAAATAAAGCACAGAATTTTCAGACCTGCCTGAGCCTAATGGGATCAGAACCAGGCAGTGCAAGGGCAACGAAATGATGGGGCAGCCAAGCTGGGGACCAGAGCGCTGTTTTTTCTCAGACTGCATTGTTGCCATTGTACCCACACCTGATTGTGGGCACTAACTCGTAAAAACATATTTAAGACGGATAAGGGACTGGTGAAAAAGAGGTGCTCTTTGAGCTGCTAGACACATTAGAGTTCAATGATCTCCACTTGATCTGCTCAGTTTCAGGCTCATGAACGCTTTTCAGAAATGGTAATCTCAAAAGGTGGCATTGGCAGATCTCCTTCACAGAGCCCCTCTGTACCTTCCTCTCTCCATTTCAGCAGCAGGAATGGAGTGACCCTCCCAGCAGGGTGACCACACAGTGCCCTTGGTGGTCCTGCATACCCATGGGAGGGAATGCAACAGCATTGAAACCTGGTCCTCCAGCTCCCAGCAAAATGCTCTAACAACTGGACTAGGTGGAAGTATTAGGAGTCATATTGGTGGATACGTTTTAAGGAAAGAACTTCCCATGATTTTGTGCTGAAGCATTATCTGGTATGCATATATGAGAGCAAATATAATCCTCTGGGGACTAAGAAAAAGAAAAAGGTCAAGCCTGGGGTCTCAAATGGTTTTAGATATAAGTTAGGACTGACCTAAGTTGGTTCCTTGGGGTACCAAAAAAACAAATGGGAGGTGAAGAGGAGACTTAGGCACTATGAGGGTCTCTTAATAAGGGACTATTTTCAAGATAATCTGTTTTAGACTTATCTACTTCAATCTTCCTTGACTTTAGATTTTAAAATAATAAAGTAATAAAGAATCCACCACAGCTTTAGATAAGTTTTGGTGAAAAAATACCCAGACACTTAAAAGGAAGTATATTCTAGTACCTTAAGTGCACTTTCAGCAAATATCAGCAGATTTAATGGTGACTGGGTAGAAGAAGAAAATAGTTTCATAGCAGCAGCATAAGATACAGCTGATACCAGGCTGCTGCCAGCCTGCCTTTATAATTTAGGGCATTAGAATAGACTTAGGAGATAAATTGATAAATCTACAAGGATCTAGTCACAGTACTCCCTGTCCTTCACAGGAGCTGAAGACTGTGCATACCAAGGACCACCACAGTAGGTACCAGATGCCAGCTGTCACTGAGAGGGTAATGGAGGGATCCTATGACAACTGCCAAGTATGGGGAAATAGCCCACACCCCACCTCAGCTGCCTCTAGGGATTTCAACACAGCCAGGTACAGAAATTCCCCATACTGTGAAGAACCACATGCTTGAGGCAACACTGGGTGTGCTGTGTCTGGGACTGCAGGTGAAAAGATGAAGTAGAGTGGCTTCAGAGGAACTCCAGGCCCTTGCAGCTGCTCCCCTCAAGCAGCTGCTTTACCCTCGAGTGGTGGCCTTGCACTGTCCCACAGTTTCAGCAGCATGCTATAGCATGGTGGAACACCCATGAGAGGCTGAGCCTGCTGCCCTCTGTCCTGCCACTGCTGCAGCAACCGTGGGTGAGGTGACGTGTGGGGATGCTGCTGGCAGGCTCCAGGAGCCCAGCACCAGGGCAGCATGTGGGCAGGCTCTTGGCTCCATGTGCTACCCCACTGGACAGCCAGCTCAGGCAGCACTGCCTAGCACTGCTGTCACTTGAGGGAACGAGGTCCCAGAACAGCTCTCATGCTCCTGCTCTACCTAAAGACAACATTTTCTTCCTGTTAGTTGTAGCTCATGCTGAAAAGACCCCTGAAAGCCCATTACAGAAAAAGCTACTGGGGGTACCTCATTTGGGGTAAATAAATATTTCATAACTTACTAGGAAAACAGGAATAGAGGGTAAAAGTCCTTGGGTCAATCCTGTTCTTGAAAATAAAGGCTCCTTTCACTCTATTGTTAATGTAAGCATTGAGATAGTTGTCTCTTTCTAGAGTCTGGTTTTCCCAGCCTGCAGGAGCCCACGATGGTTCAGTACCCTTCTTTCACCCACTCTCCCTTGCCACCACAGCTTTGATGCTGTCGTTGGTAAGTGCTTTCATTAAACAAGAAACTGTTTGGATTATTTGCCACAATCATGTGCTCAAAATTCCTTGTTTTAAAACTAAAAATGATACCTTGTCCTAGCTGTCATCATCTCGCTTGTGAATCATTTAGGCTGATTGTCGTGGGATGTGAATGAATGTTGGGCTTCACTTCAGTGCAGGCTCTGCAGAAATTTGTAGACATGAGGAAACACTCCTGCACTGATGGCCAGCTCTCTCTCACACCAGGTACTGCAAACACAGCAAAATCAGTGGGGACACGTAGATTTCCAGCCTGTCACACACAGGGTGTGACTGCTTTGCCTTGAAAAGATAGCTGTAACAAATGAAGTGGTTTTCTTTCATGAGTGTATGCTTTCTGCTTTAATTTTTTGTGAGCAGTATTTTATATTTTCACATATATCCTGAGGCACATTTTAAAAGTCCCTTGGAAAAATGACACACATACTTTATTTCACATTCAGTAATTTTATGTCACGCTACAGAAAAACTTCAGTACTTTATAGCAACCATATTTCTCTGGATGCATTTACCATCACTATTAGTAGGCTAGAGAAAGAAGAGTGAAGAAAGCTGGCAGGTGTAAGGCTAAGAGGAACACATTTCAGAAGGTCTTTTTCAGACTACCAGGCAAAGTTGTTATATAAACCCTAATCTTCAAGCTAAAAAAGCCAGCATAAAAAAAATTCTCTCCAACATTCCCCAAAGAGCCCGTTGTGGTAATTACTATCTTTATCTTATGGTCAGAAAGCTCTGACGAAGGGTAGTGTCCTGGTTTGAAGGACAGGTGTCTGCTAAGGAAGGCAGGAGCCTCCCTTGGAATGGAGAATGTGAACCCCTTCCCTCCGAATTATTGTAATTTTGAAATTAAGGGGCTCTCAGGCGAGGATATAGGAATAGGAATAACAGTTCTTTACTAATATTTATAATAAAGCAAACAAACAACCACTCTTATGGCATTAACAACAAAACAGAACCAGGAACCCGGTCCCAGCCCTCTGGGCCTGCAGGCACTGTCCCCTTGGGTGCAGTGATGGTCACAGCCGGCAGGGGGTGCTGGTGGCGCTGGGTGGGCAGGGCAGGTGCGATGATTCCCCCGCGGCTGCAGGGGCGCTGTGGCCCGAGCTCCAGCAGACACGGGGCACGGTCAGGAGGGGAAGGGCTGGAGGACAGACAGGCTTTGCTTCAGGAACGCTGTCGATCCCGGCGCCCCAGCAGGACTCTCGGAAAACAGCAAACTGGGACAGTAGGGCGTCTCGGTAGGCAGGGGGAGCGGGGCTGCAGCGCAGTGAAACCCAGAGCAGTGCCGATGGAGCCGTGGGGGGCAGGGCAGGGGCAGCAGCCCGGCTCCTAGCCCGGCAAGGAGAGGCTGTCTCAGGATCCCGGGCCCCCCGAGCAGATGGTAAAATAGGTCTCAGTTCAGAGCAGGGGTTCACTCATAGCAGAAGAAACAGCTCCACGTGAAGGGTCCAGCAGCAGCAGCAGCAGCAGAGACTCCTCTCTCCCCAAACAGGCAGAGCAGCTCCTCCTGCTCCCCTCCAAAGCGCAGCTTCAGCTCCCCCGGTGCTGCCCCCACCCATGGCTTTTATCAGCCCCTCTCCTCCGGGGCTTGGCCACAAGCCTTTGTTTTTCTTAAGCACCCAGTACTTAAGAGTTCGTTAGCAACTTAATGGGAAAAAATTCTATACGTTGAAGGGAACAAAAGGAAAGAAAAAACCTAACCCCCAACAGGTAGCAGATTAATTTTAGATCTGTCTACTCTGTCCTATCCAACAACTCATAAAAATAAAGTTTCCTTTGCAAGCTCTTGCACTCCTTAGCTCTGGGGCAGCTTTAGGAGGCAATATAACAAAAAGAGCTAGGAGCACCTGTACTATTTCAGCAGTGCTCGAGCTAGGTTTTTGGATAAGCTGTTTAACTCACAACAAGAAACATGGCCTAAACCAAGACAAAGCCCTTAGGCTTAGCTTGATTCTCTCCATAAACTGATCTCACAACCACACATCTTCCAGCCCGGGTGGTAGCACAGGTTTCATGCTGCAGCTGGAGCCCAGCAGCACTGCCAGAGGGAGTTGGAGCACGCAGGCCTGCTGCATTCACACAGCAGCTGATTTATTATCTGCTGGGCACACACGGATGAATTCCACTGCAAATAATAGACACTGCTGGCACAATGAGGCAAAATAGGCTCCCAAAACCACTGCTGATGTTTGCTTGCCTACTGATCACTGTATCCCATGTGCCTCTGTTGGTCTCCATCATACCCTGCTTAAGCACTTTGCTGTCTTTATGAGCTTGATTCTCCACTGCCTCTCACCTTGTGCAGTCATTTTCACCTGTGCAAAGTGAGTGCAAAGTGAGTTTACATCTACTTTGCACAGGTGTAAATGATTACACATTGCTGGAAGCTATGACTCTATATTGAAGCTGCTCTGGCCAGAAGTAGTATCTCTGTTAACCATAAAGAATCTGTAGAGGGCAGGTGATACAGTAGTTCAGTAGGGGAGAATAATGGATATGCTATGAGATGTCCTTTTATTTTAGCATGAGCTTGCCACATCTTATGGCACACAACCATCGTTCTCAGAGGCACAAAGGTACTATGTAAGTTTGATTTTTTTAAAGCAATTCTGACACTTGGTGTTTTGTTGCAGGGGAAGGGAAGTGAAGCTAGAAATAAAGGGGCTTATTGAAAGGATTTCGGTGGCTTGAAAGAGTTTCTAGATGACATGGTTAATGTTAGCACACAGATGCACATCACCTCAATTTGGAAAAGGACAGATTCCTGCCTTGCCTCGGTTAGTGCTACAGGAAACAGGGCTTGACTGCTCTTTTTGATGGGAAAAAAAGTGAGGGGTGGTTCTGTCAGCAACCAGTTAATTTTATAACAGGTTGATTGGTTTGAGGGAGTTTGACATTGAGTTGTGCAGCTGAAGAGGGTTTTTAAAGACAGTGTTATAAATAAGTCTGCCGAATACTTGCACGAGAAGTTCATATATGAACGTTAAAGATACTCTAAAAGTGTTTAAGAAAAAAATAAGACTATTCCCTTTTAACCTGAGTGGTTGCAACTCACAGTCCTGAAGGTGGAATCTGTTAGGAAGAGAAACTGCTCACTAAATTATATGGGGTTTACACTAGCCTCTTTATTCATAGTGGTCACTCAAAGTTTTTTCTCCTCAACATAGGAGGAATTAAACAGCAAGTGGTCAGCAATCTGCTTATAGTTCCTTTCCCCTTTTGCAGGACACCTGGCAAAAGAATTTTTTTTTTTTTTGAGCTTCTCACCTAGTTTCTTGTTCTTCTGCTACATGATGTCCTGACTAATACCCAAGTTTCACAAAATAAGACCAAGAGAGACTTGTCTTTCCATAGATGCCTGTGTAGCATTTTCCATGGTTCATATGGAGGCCGTTGAGGTTGAGTTCCACAAAAACCTGTTGAAAGAGAGTAGCTACATTTAATCCATCAAATACACCTTTGAATCATTCTCACCAGAGTCATGAGTCTATAATGGTGGTAGTCTAAAGAGTATGTTCTAGACAAACAGAAAAATGGCATCTATCACAATCATATTTGAAGCAGTTATAATTAAATAACAAATTATTATATAACTCTGCAATGCCCTCTTGTCAGAATTTTTCATTGTTATTCGATAGTTATTTTATTCCCATCCAATTAGTCTTGGAAATATACAAATAAGACTTTTAAGCCAAGGTGTACTTCAGTAATATAATAAATCAACTCAGAGGCCTGAAAGTTTTACTGCAATCAGGACACTTGAAAATCCTTTATGTTGCTGTAGCAATACTGTCACTAAACTACAAGTTCAGTATCTCTTAACATCTCTTTCCTAGATGAAAGGCATTTTAAAGTCAAGAAAAAAAACTGTGAATGGTCACAAGAGCCTTAGTAACTCCACAAATAATAAATTATATTCTGGTGGCTATTGCTATTGCTTTCTGCCACAAGCTCATCCAAACTAGCTGATATTGTGCGATATCTGCAAGCTTAGAAGTAAACTTCTTGTTAGGAACAAAAGTCCTCCCTGATCGTGCACATCCAGGAGGAGCGGCTGTTTCAGGACTTCTCCACTGTCATTCTGTCAGCAGAAACTCCTCCTTTGCTCCCCACCTGCCCAAAGCAAACTGGTTTTTCAATAGGAAATACTCCCTTTCTTTGGAGTTTTATTGCAGCCTGATAGACTTAAGCTTGTCTCAGACATCTGTACACCCTCTAGGTAGAGACCATGGATTTTGATATGTGCTGCAGAACCTCCCTACTGAGAAGCCAGGGGAGGCAGCTCCCTCAGGGCACCTCACCACAAGATGTATGTGCCAGTGCCATGTGGAGGTGCTTAAAAGTAGTTTAATTGTGTTTCTGCAGGGCTGTGCTCAAGGTATAACCCCTTGCCCTATGGCAGTGGGGAAGAAGCCACATTCAGTGGCCACTGAGAGATTCATTCTGCCACTGTGTGACAGGTTTTTCTACTGAGGTTCACAGCTGTTTGTCAGGTCCAGAGTGGAAATCTAGGCTGCAGTGGTCCAGACTGAATGGGATGCAAGGCTTCCCTCCTTCCACTGAACAACCACTGATACCCAAGGTGGTGTCTGAGCTCAGTCTCACCTCTCTAAAATCCCCATCTACCCAGAATATCTCGTGTATTTGGCTTTAGCTAAGCAGTGAAGTGGTTGCTGTGTGGCCACCTTTCTATATTATGGTCCTGTGCTGCTTTGGCAACAAGAAGGAGGACAACTCCAGAAGCCTCAAAAGCAGAGGTTTGTAGGCCATCCTCAGCACTGAACACCAAGATCCCTGCATTTGTCTCCACTCTTCTCTCCCTGCTAATTTTCATCTGTATATTGGCTACATCTGTTTACTTTATCATGCTTTCTGGCACTTAGTCTCTTTTTTCCTCTTTTATTTGCTCATCATCAAAAATGTCTAGCACACTAGGGGCAACAGATTCCTCCTTGAGCAGCTAAAATCCCTTTGAGATCCTAGTCTCAAAACCCGTTTCAGCCTCTGGGAAGTGATTTCTTTGTCTGAAAAGCCCCCATGGCATGCTACTTATAAAGGTGCCATTCCCTGCTCTGTGCAAAACAGTTGTCTACATGTCATTTTTACTCACCTGTGATCCATATTTTAAAAGAATTTTCACAGGCAGGCTTAGTAAGACATGGTTTCCTGGCACTTACTAAGCTATTAGGCATAATGAAATCCAAACTGTTTATTAGCTCATCCACTATCTTGATTATCCAGAAATAAAGCTCAAATTCCAGATGTCCAATTTTCAAACCCAACTTTCCCAACTGTTGGACAAATGCACATTTCTCTGTCACTGTCTCCATTTGAGACCAATTAGTTGGCTTACTTTTGGACAGTCTACCCCTTGCTGTTTTTAACATGTCTGCTCTATTAATGGTTATTCTTGAGGCAGTGTCCACTTTTTCCATGCATTTCACAGATACCAGCAGATGATTTGTAACCAGCCTGCTCCTTCTGCTCTTCAGCTGTGAGGATCTAAACAAAAACCTGAGGCCTCATTTGTGTACCTCTGGGATTCAGCGACACAATGTGGTGTCCTTGTAATCATCAGACTGGGAAAGAGGCTTTTTACTAGGCTCTTGTGATGTTTTGTTCTGGCCCAGACTCCTATTATAACAAGCTGAGGTTTTATAGCAAACTTTTTCACCGTACCACCACTTAACTGCTTTCTTTAGTTTTTGCATTATTGCCAACTTCTCTTGTTTTACAAACCAAATCTATCACTATTTTTAATTGTTCCAAAGTGCCACAGACCAGACTAGAGTCACCTTTTCCATTTGACATATCTGTGCTTATGGGGTTCATGGCAATTAATGTCCATCTTGCTAGCAGCTGCTTCCTTTCCTGATTGGCTGCTGCAGAGAAAAACTCAAATGATGGGGCAAATTCTCCAAGCCCTTGGGGTGTCTGATTTCCTTTCACTGATCTGGCCCTGCAAGCTGAAGTCCAGATAAATGTGTATAAATTGTTCCACTGCCCATTTATCCTCAGAGTCCTGGTTTGCAGCAGATTATGCCAAGAACAGGTCTCGTCTGGTCCCCAGCCAGGCCGGAGGATTCAGCTTTCCCCTTGCTGCTAATTTTCTGATCTGGCTCTTTTTGCCTCATGGCTGCCTGTGCACCACATCTCAACAGCTCCTGCAAACTTGGAGCTCTCTTGTCTGTCGTGGGCTGCTCTGCAGCACGGACAGGGCTGGCGTGCACAGGCTGCCTGCTGGAAACCTCTCCTGTTCCTCCTCCTGGCCACTCACTTGGCTGAGACGCTGAGCAGAGCCAAGAAGCCTGTCAAGGAGTTTTCTCTCAAAGAAATCAAGTTTTGCATTATTTGGACTAGACAATCTCTCCTCTCCCTGACTGGCCTCAGAGGGTTACAAATGAAGTAGAAAATAGTTTTACTGAGGCCATTTGGCTAACCCTCTTGTGCAGCCAGGTGGCTGAGTGAGGCCTGCTCTGAGCTCTGCCCCTTTCATTGCTTTCTCAACACACTTTTTGAGATTTGTCAGTCCTTGCTGCTGCTCATGTCTGTTAGCAGGTTTTGCGTTGTCAGGACACCTTTGAGTCTCCTGGCTCCATGGAAATCCTCCTCGTTTACAGCAGACAGGTCTCTGTTTCCAACTATAGGGCTTCCCAGTCTGGCTAGACACTGTGTGCAGCATGTGCAGATGTTGTCTCAAAAGCAGTTCCATCTCCACCTACAAGTTATCTCTCCACCATTATAAAGAAACTTCTTGGTGGTTCTTCCTTCCTTGTTTGATACTTTCTCTTTTAATGATGCCTCATGTTGCTGGCTCTAGGCCAAGGGAGACCTTTTTTCCTTTTTCAAGGGGAGTTGAATGAGTTCAAATGTGCTGAGGCTTGTCCCAGTCCTTTTCCAGCACCACACTGGAAGCACAGGTAACATTGACAGACACATTGATAGCAGAGACAGAGGTGATGATAGAGTCAGACTTCTTTTATTATGGTCCTCTGTCTACAAGGAATCTGCAGTGACTTTAGACATAGGAGGAATTAGGAACTGTTTTTTTCAGGTTATGATTGCCTTTTAATCAGCTTAGCCAAAATTTCTCTCCTCCCTCACCCTGCCTCTGTTCTTAGAGCCATAATCCTTGCTATTTTTTTAGGCCAAGTCCTGGACTTCTCTGATCTGCTCTTCCTTCTTTCCATAAACACACAAAACCAATAACCAGTGAGATATGAGACACCAGTAAGTAGAGGTAATTTCTTTATATAATTTTTGCAGGAATGCATCTGTGTGGAAGCTGCTTAACTTTTTCTGATTACACAAAGCATCTTGAAGGCTTTTGTCTCTTGCATTTATCCCAAAGTCGCAGTGGCTTTTACAGGCCTCCTTGACTTCTTTGAGGACAAGCTCAGTGCTTGTCTGACTGCATAATTGGTATCTCACTTTAAAGAAAAGGCATGGTTGTTTTTTTGTAGGCTACAGCCATTTAGCTCAGTATTGCTAATTTGCTTTAGCACTAATTAAAACAGCACAAGATGAGTACACAGTCAGGTACCTTCATGGTGGCTTTAGTCTAGGGTAGTTAGTTTGATGTCTGCAGACAAATTGCTGCCCTAGCTGAGAACTTTCATGGGGCCATTAACAGAAAGTCACAGTGATGTGTAGGTCTTGGAGAAGGAGTACCCTCCTTCACCTGTCTGAGACAGATTGGCACATCACCATCCAAAAGGCAGCTCAGAGGCTTCTTGTGCCTGCTGTGGGCAGAAAATGGAGCCTTCAGCCTCAAGAACAGTCTATCAAGGTACTTCTGCCAATGGTAAATTCAATCATAAGGTAAAACGTACTCTCTGGAGACCTGTTCAAGTGTGATGCAAAGTAGCATGGGTGGGAAAGAGAGGTAGAGAATTAAAGAGTGGCTGGGTCAAAGCTCTGGCTTTGTAATTCAAATGGAATGAGCTCAAGTCCTTTGAAAGTTGTCCATTTGAAAACATTTCTACTAACTTTTTTTCCTAACATCAATTTGCTTATAGATTAATTTTCATAAGCTTTCCATAGGGGGAAAATTGATAATGTGACCCAAAATATTTCTTTTCCAAAAATGTCCAAGTTACAGTGGAAAAAACCAGTTCAGCCACATAAAGATGTAATAGTTATAAAAGCAGTGTGAAGGACTTGCACAGCTCTCCACCTGCAGCAGCTAATTAAGAAGCAGAGGCTGAAGCCAGGTTGTTCCCCTTGCTCGGAAAGGACTGCTTCCTGTCCTCCAGCATGGCAAAAATTGGGGTTTTCATCTGTGATTATCCACTGCCTCCAGCAGACAGCATGGGGGAGACTTAAAAGCCCTTTCCCAACAATGACTGCGCTTTCCTGGAGGCAGCAAATAAATGCAGAATTAAGTTCTAATTCTGTTTTTTCTCAGAGGGTTGCTGCTAGGTGAGTGATCAAAGTAGCAGAGTCTTAAGAAAGGGTTAGGTATTTATACAGTCAAACAAACTGTATAAACAATCCCCATCAGTGCTTCCATGTTAGGTCTTCTATGTGGAGGGACAAAGGAGCTTGTCCTTGCCTCTCTTATGGTTCAGTTCGTCCATCACAGCTGCACTGTACAGCGTATCACAGAATCATAGAATGGTTTGGGTTGGAAAGGACCTTAAAGTTCATCTAGCTCTGACCCTGTTGTCATAGGCAGGGAACCTTCCACTAGACCAGGTTACTCAGAGCCCCATCCAACCTGACCTTGAACACTTCCAGGGATGGGGCATCCCCACATCTTCCCTGGGCAACCTGTGCCAGTGTCTCACCACCCTCATAGTAAAGAATTTCTTCTTAATATGTAATCTAAACTTACCCTCCTGTGTTGCCCTCTTTAACTTTCCACTTACTGTACCTCTGCAGGCACATGCTGGTGCCTCACATTTCTCCCTCACGTCTTTAAGATCAAAGCTAAAACAGATCTACATGTCTGTCCCCCTCACTCTCTGTGCAAAATACCTCAAGCTATAACCTAAAGAAAATCTCTGGGTACAACTACTGAATATGGAGAATGATGTGTCCCAACTCATTTTTCAGCCAGGCTAACCTGAAATGGCTGAAACAAAATAACTTTATAGCTCTAAACACCAACATTTTGAGGAAGGTGTGCTAGTCCCAGGGGGAAGGGTGTCTGCTCCTTCCTGTCCTGTCCTGGGTGTTGATATCCCTTGCTTCTGCAGCCAGCAGTGCTCAGAGGGTTCTTTTCTTTGTTGGATAGAGCTGGGTGGTTTTGGTGGTGATTTGCTGCCACCGGGGGATGGACATGTCCCGTCCAAGGGACAGCACAGGCCTGGGAATAGCAGCCAATTTACAGCTGTGATCACAGAGGTGCTGGAAATGTCCTGCTGCTGCTGTGCTGTACCTGTTATATATCTCTAAGGGCAGGGTTTCACCTGGTGACTGACACCTAGGTGGGGGTTTCTGATAGGAGGTGTCCACAAGTATCTGAGGAACAGGGGAGGTGTAGGCAATTTATCAAGAGAATTGTGCTTTAGAGGGGCAGAATCTCTCTTCATCCTTGCCTGGCAATTTTGGTGAGATCTCCATCATGTCAATGGAGTTTAGCTGCCTGGTTCACATGGAAAGCTGCATCTTGACTCACAGCTTTGAAGTCTTGAACTGAATCACATCTGCAGGGTTCATCAGGATCTGCTGTGAGAAGGAGATGCTCATCTATCTTTGAGCTGCCTTATGGACCAGAAGCCATTCCCAGGAGTGCTGTGAAAGCCAGACTGCTATCTGCATTTTGCAGACAGCCTGCTTTCATAGCTTGCATTTGGGATATTTGTAGTGCTAGCTTCTTCTGGACAGGTTCCTAAGAAAATCCTGATGGAGCATGCTTGGTTGGTGATCCAAGCACTCAGCCCTGTAAAACTGGTTTGATGTGTTCCTGTGGGCAAGCAACATGGGAAGGCATCAGATCTGGGCTGGCTGTTCTATGCAGGCTGCTCTACATGTCAGACTAGGGCAACTGACCCAAAATCTGAGTTCATTTCCTGCCTGAATCAAGCCGTTCATTTGAACCGGGCCTGCTACCTCCCGGCTATCCCCTGCAGGCCTTAAACATTAGCATTCATTACTACCTCTGTCCTCATCCCAATGACATTCAGTTGCCTTTGCACAGAACCTCAGGAGAAAGATGCTACATGGTAGGCTGAGATATTAGGCTGAACCTAAGTAATGTCCCATGGAGACAGCTTCAGCAGCTGGTCCTGGGGCTAAGTGTCAGGTCTGTTGCCAACATCTGCCTGGCAGCAGGAGAAAGCACAGTGACAGCTTCCTCCTTCCCTCCTTGGGGTTGAGCCTCAAGCTCACCACATGCCCCTGAACTTAGAGAACATATTTCTTGAAAGCTCCAACTGAGCTGCCACGGCTGTGCATGCAAGAGTTGTCCTTGCTGGTTGCTGTGGTTGCAGTGTGCAGCACCAGTGTAGGTTTGTTCCTCACTCTCTGTAGGCTCTGTCCCTGTGCCTCCTGGTGCCTTGCACAAAACCAGGCATGACCTCTGCCCAAAGGAATTCCACCAGGCAGTGAGATGTCTAGCTCCTAGAAAATCACCTGCAATTATTCACACCCTCAAAATTGCAGGAGCAAAATGAGAGCCTGCTTTTCAAAATCAGGTCCATTATGTGTCTGCAAAGTATATAATCTCCACATAATTCATCAACTCCATTAATCTAAACTCCTAGGTACTGAGCTCAATAGAGCATGTGTTTTCCATGTGTGTGTAATATCAAACAAACCTGTGTTTAACTTGTCAGAATATAATCAACTTCCATTAATTACTTCAGTATGAAGTCTCCAGTACCAATGGTTCTTCATATAATCACTCTAAAAGCTTTTATTGGGGAGCTAAACAGCTCAATAACACTAATTAATTGTGTTTCTTGGACAACTGCGATTGTATAAGTGGAAAGGTGGTTTTGGTACATTTCCCACTACGTTGATTTTCACATTTCTGGAATGCATTTCCCCATAATAGTCATTACAGCACAGAGAGAAGAGTTGGAAAGGTGCGGTAGAAGCACAGCATTCCTAAAATATGATTTGAGATTTGTACTGGATCTGTGCTGTTTGCCAGAAATTCAAACTCTGGCAAATAACTTAGCCTTTCTAGGCTGTTTGCCCAATAGGCTGAGTGAAAAAAGCAGCAAACCTAAAAATCTGCCAATATTTATGTACCAGCGTGTGATTCAATTGTTTCATTGCAGAGTAAAAGTGACATAAGAAAAAGAGGAGGAGGACAGAAACTCTGCGAGTTTAGGGGAAAAATATGAAGTATTTGAATGTTAGTGTTGAAGAATTTTAAGACTTTAATTAAACCACCCCAAAATTCACAAGTTCAACAAAATAAAAACAAAAAACAAACAAACAAAAAAAAAAAAAGAGAGAAAAAGCACAACTGCTCTCCTGGGGTTTTCAGGGCTTTACTTCTACCCATATTTTTCTAATTCCACATAGAGGAACAAAGAATGTGTTTTTCCTACCTGAGAAGTGCTGTTTGGTGATTCATGAAGCTTTCTCCCTTGTCTGAAGCAGAGGTTTCTCAGTTACGTACCTCAGGGCTGCGCTGCTGCGGAGCGGAAGAGAACTGGCTGGGAGGGGGGTTGCCAGTGGGGAGGGTGTGAGGCCAGGGGAGCATTTCAGATCAGCAGGATATTACTTGGTGTCGTGTGTGTATGTATTTATATATAAGGAGTAAATGAATTGTTGCTCTCAGTGGCATGGAAAAGTAAATAAAAAGCCTCTCTCAGCAGGATTGTGAGTGCTGGCTGTGGGTTTGGATTCATGTTTCAAGGCTCCATTCACAACTGGGTTTTATGTTTTCAGGCCCTCTCTGCAGCCCCAGTGCTATCTCAAAAGCACCATCTTTTTGTCTACACAAATAGCAGTACTCAAAATGCAAATCTTCTTATCCAGTTACAGTATTCAGTTCATAGCTTTTTGCCTTAAAAATGTTGGCTCCCCCCAGGCTGACAAAATACTGATTCCACTCAATGAAAATGGGAGGCACAGCCAGTACCTTTGTAAATCAAGATCAAAATGTGCTTAAACCCTACAAGATTGTTCTTTTTCAAGGTTATTCTTATTCTTATTCAGTAGCTGCTTCTTCTTTAGTAGTAAACACTGTCAAAAAGAAGCCATAACTTAGTCCTTTGCTGTATTGAGCCACGCCCTGTAAAAGTCAACTCATCCCTGAAAAACTTCATCTCCTAGGTGACAAGGATGTATTGGGAAGTACAAGGAGGGAGGGAGAAAAGTTGCAGACAAAGTTATTGTGATGGTTTAGGACTTCATCTTTTCCATTAGTCTAAAGGGCAGAGTTCATTCCGATGTGAAGGAATGAGGAACGAAATTTGCATTTTATTTCAGTTAAAAGAAAAATAATTAAATTACTAATAATGATGATTGTTTGGAACTGAAACATTCACTGCTGTGTTGCTTTTGCTGGCAAATTGAAAAATACCTGGTCTGGCAATTCTAAGAAATAAAGAAAAAATACAGTCTTTATATACTATCAGACTGTAATTTCTGAAAAGACGTGTTCTAATTCTTAATGTTTCACTCTCTTTTATTCAGACTATGGAGTTAGTACTATATTCTCCAGGCAGACCTCTCAAAAGACATTTGATAAAAAGTTCCTGCCGAGAGACAGACAACAGTATCAGTATTATGCATTGCTCCTGCAAGGATCTCATGAGACATTTCTGCCATTTCCTTAAGTAAGTATGTTTTCACAAGTCACTTTTTGCAACTCTTGTTCAAGCAGCAGAATCTTTATATAAGAAAATAGATGTTGGTCTAGTAAAGAAGTAGACTTGCAGTCTCACTGAAATATTGGCAAGTGACAATCAGGGTCTGTAATCCCTGGCACCAGGAGAAGGTAGAGGGAGGAATTCATGTTCTGTCATTAACAGGTAATTTATTATGTTGGTCAGATCTTTCAGATTTAGGACATTTGACTGGTTTCCATCCTCCAGTGATCAGTAGTTTAGTTTAATAACCAGTTCCCATTAGCAGTATCTCTGATATTCTTTCCTACCTTGAGAGCCAAAGACTGTTTCTATTATGCTGTACTTGGATCCGTTTCAGGTTTCATCATCCTCCTGAACATTTCTGACCATATATGTGGGTTCTTTGCATCCAGAATAGCTTATTCGGCGCAGACAAACAGTGCGACTGTCAGTCTTTTTAGTGAACACCTTGTGAATCATGTAGCTGGCAGAGAAAGGGGATTGAATTTTCTGTATTCACTGGATTTAATACAGGGGTAATAAAATTCTTGTCTCTTTTGTTTTAAAAGTGACCGTGTATCTCTTTGGCTAATGGAATTGCTGGTACTTGCAAAAAAATCCCCCATATCATAATGAATATATGCACGACTTAACTTCTGATTTACTTTTCCACTTTCTACTTCTGGCTCATTTTCCATCTTTGTATATAGCTTGACTTTGTTTTGCATCCTACTCCCACGCCCCCATTTCCCTGTCCCCTAGTTTCTTTCTGAAGTGAACTGCTCATACCTAGGAACGTATTCAAAGTGTCCCCTTGAGTCAATATACCAAATCTTTACATTCCAAGCGGTCTTCCTTGTGAATGATCCACCTTGTCACATAAGGAACATTCCTGATGTTTTTTCACACACCCTGTCAGCCTGTGTGCACTCGCTGAGCAGCTCTGGGGATTCTCCAGCAGCAATTTCCTTGGCTTTGTGGTGCAGAGTGTGAATCCCTGCTCGGACTACAGGCATTTGCTTTCCTGTTCGTTAGCGGCAGTGACCACAAACCAGCCTGTCCAAAAGCATGTCGGTTAACATGTTCAGCAAAACCTTTTGAAGCTTGAGGCAAACTGTGAAATAATTTCTTCCCCTGTTGGCATCTTTTGTGAAATTAGAATTTCTCAGCATTCACCAGATGCTCTGGAGCAAGTGTTATTTGAAGCGGCTTATAGGATCTGTTCCTGTGTTTTTCTTTGTGGTCTGTCTGCCTGTGTCAGGCTCCAGAAAACAGTGAAAACATTCAGTCTCCCATGACATTGAGTAGAGAGAATATAGGCTAATCCTGCAACACAGCTTTCAGAGAGCTCTGTGCAGGAACTCCAGGTTCTGCTCAAAACAAACATGCCTTCTGGAGGGTTTCTGCCCAAGTATTTTCTGTGGAGGCCAAAAGTACTTACAGATCCTTCAGGAGCAGTTCCATTGCACCTAGTTGGAAATTTCCTTGCTTTCTTCTTCTGGCAGTTTGAACTTACATGTTAAATGTACATCCCTCTCTGTCAACTTTCATGTTTTTCAAGTCTGTTGTATTCCATCTGGGAGCCACCTTTGTCCCTTATGTTAGAGTCTGAAAGGTGGTGAAAGTTAAACAGCCTCCGATGGATGGCTGCCCGGTCTCCTCTGCTGGCTGGCTGGTGGGATCAGAACTTGCTGTCCTTCCCCTCCACTCTTATGCCTGGAATGTAAACACACCTCACAAAAACAGAGGAATAAACCAGCTGCTATTCACTCTTTTAACCATCTATTGAGCAACAGACCATGCCATGTTTATAAGGCAGACTGCTGAAATGGAAAATCAGGGTGGAGAGGTGACCTCGAGAGGCTATCCTGTCTCAAAGTACAATCAATGATGCCTATTTAATTCGTGATTAATGTGTCTCTAACTTGTTCTTTAAAAAAGTTTTATTGATGGAAAGTCTGCTACCCACACAGAATATGTATTCCAGTGCTTTTCTCTCTCATCCTCCTTCTGTTGGCATGTCCTACTCAGGAACTCACCTACCATCTCATTTGCTGCAATTAAAACCCATTATTACTCAAGTGTACTACTGTACAAAGAAGGAATTATTCTCTTAGTGTCTCTGCTGACCACATATACCTGAAGTTCATTACCTTCTCTACACTTAATAACACCAGATCAATCGTATTTCCCTTTCAGAACACGTTCACTCCTAGTATGGTAAGTGGATGCCTCCAGTTGGTACTTATCTCTTGTAAGTGCAGCCCCAACAGAGCTCAATAGAGCAGAAGACATTCCCTTACACATCATAGTCCAACACCTACATATACAACTCAGTGTGGCATTTCTTTTTTGACAATAACAAAATAGTTTTGGGTCATCTTCACCTTGTGCTTAGCCTTCATCTTCTACAGAACTCCTGTCATGGTTTTAAGGAAACCAGGACACTACCTCACCATGCTCTGTGCAGTTCATCACTTTTTTTCACGGGTCCTTTCAATACAGTTCATGAATTCTGTTCTTTTTCAGGCCATTTCTGCAATGTATTGAGGTAATTTAGAATTCTAACCCTGGCCTCTGATATGCTTGCAAGGAGAATCAAGCTGACAACAAAAAAATGTATCAGGATTCTGCATTGCAAGAGTTTCACTTTTTTTCTGCTCAAGACCACCGTGAAGAACAGTGGAGGCAGGGGAGCACGCCCCAGCAGCAGCAGCCAGGCGCCTTTTCCAGGCTATATGTCCCCTAGGAACTGGTTGTATAAAGCTCATAGCTCATATTGTACAGCTGGGGAGCCTTTCCCTTATTCCTTTATCCAAGCTATTGATGAAAATACTGAACACAAACTGCTGAGGACAGACACCAGTGGAAGTCCTTGATGGATACTTTCACTTTGACAATGAGTCCCTAAAAACTTCCCTGAGTTTTCCATTTGTTTTATACACTCTCAATGTTAATTTCAGTTCCATGGTATTTCCTCTGCTTAGTTATAAGAATGTCATCTGAGAGGTTGCCAGAAGTCTTACTAGAGTCCCAGTAGCTGTCTGACGGACTGTGTATCTTCCATACATGCAATTTGCTGTCCTGTCACAGAAGGAAATCAAGTTGGTTTATCTGATACGTTTATAAGTTCATGCTGACTGTTACCTTCAGTACCTTCCTGCCTTGACTGGTTATTCCTGCAGATCCCTGAGATGTCAGCCACCTGTCTGGAATTCCACAATTTGTCCCTTGTATGGTTGGGCAGCACATGTTTTGGTGGATCCATTGACATTCTTGTACAGTGCAAATAGCCAGAAATGGGGCTGCTTTCCTTCCCTGTGGGATCAAGAACAGCTGTGCCTCTTACTGCCCTGCTATTGTGAAGAAGGTGTGGCCAGGTTCAGGGCACAGGTGAGCCTCAGGTGGTTGTTTTGGTGGTTTCCTGGTTGATCTACAGGTGCTGGAAAAACGCATAAAAGACACATGGAGGTAACCTGGTTGCATCTTAGAACACTTTGCCCTTCTGTCTGGGTTGGTGCAGCAGTGCCTCAGGCTAGAGCAGTGCTGAATCACCAGCACCCCAGGCCTCCGTGTGTGTGTCTCTGGGCTACAGTTTCTCTGAAGTTTACATCCTACCTGAGCAAAGGGAGCCATCAGAACAAACTACTGAAAGCAAGACATTGGAGTACATTGCCAGGATTCTCAGTAAAAGGTGAAAAATGGAGTCTCTGGGATCTTTCATGCTAAAGTGGAAACCAGTATCAAAGCTCCATTGGTTTTGATGAAAGCAGAGTTCAGCCCGGAGTCTGTGACATTTAAGACTTCACAGGTGAAAAAGTAATGACTCCTGGTTCTACATGGGACAGGTTTTCTTTTCATTTTCACAGAACAAGGTAAAAAATGACACCTAACCTTTGGTTTCCCTGCTACTATTTTGTTGCTGTTGAGGGAATGCAGCAAGAAGCAGCTTAGTATTAGTTTACATAATAATGTTTCCACATGCCTGTATTTAATTTCAAGTTGTAAATCCAGGTACCACCAAATCCTGCTCTCATGCTGGTACAGGTCCTTGTGAAACAGATAGGGGGAATATTTCTTTTTATAAATTGTGTATAGAATTCCCAACCCACATGCCCATGAGGAAATCTCAAAAAGATTGCAACCTTCTTGTATTTTTGTTCCTGAAGGGGAATCGGATTGATGCTTCTTAGAAGATGTTTGATATTGACTGCATTATACAGCAATGTCTCTATCGTTGTTTTCATAGTAAACGCTGGTTGCAAGTCGCCTTGTTTGAGATAGCAGTAAGGGAGATGTGGTTTTCCAGGAACTCAATCCATAAAGGAAAAGCTTTTAAATAAAAAGGTGAAAGAGGGCGGATAAATATAACTTGTAACTATATAACACTTCACATACTTTAAAGTGACAAAAGCACCAGGCTTTCCAGCTGAGTCTCTTCCAATTTGGCAGGGGGCATGGCCTGATGGGGTTACACCAGTCTGGGCAGGCTGGTCTTGAGAAGACCTTTCTGCTGCCCACCTACAGACACCCTGCTTAGCAGACATCAGCTTCAGGACTGTACTCAAGGGTTTAAAAGACTGGAAATTACTAAGATTTTCTTTGTTCTACATCTTGAAGCATGGTGAGACACTCTTGGCTGTTTGCTGGGCTTTTTCCTCACTTTTTTTTGCATGTGGTTTCACTGCCAGTAAAAGGTTGGTGCAAAACTTGGAGCACCCTCAGTTTTCTGGTTGCCATTACACTGCTCACTGAGAAATATATTTATTATTGCTGTTGCAGTCTCTTTTTAAGTGATGGAGATGCCTTCTTGAGTCTGATCCCCTTGCTTTCTCTTTCTTGCTCTATTATTTGTAATCAACATGCATAAATGAACACCACATAGATTCTTCCATTACTGTAGTGGCTGTCTGCTCTCCAAGGCTGAGAAGTACCAGCAAATGCTATGCTCACTATCTTCATTTTCCATCTGAATACAAATTCCTTTCAATATCCCAGACAGCAGAAAAAGCCTCATCATTTCTCTTAAACCCTATTTTTTGAAGGCAACAGGACACGGATACAAAGGTGACCTACAGCAAAAGCGGCATTGTGCTGGCTGAAATCATTCACCATAAAAACTAGTACTCCTAAATGAAGTACCGAGATACAGACTTTTATATCCACAGGTCACCATGCAAAAGTGCTCTTGTTTTCAAGACAATGAGCATTAGAAGTTCTTCAGTGAAACTATGGAGAATGTATTTTCCCTGCCTGTAGATATTTTTGAGACAGTGAAACTTTTTTTTCTTGGTTGTTTTAAAATGGGTTAGAAAGTGTAAATATATAAACAAATGAAGACAAATAGCCAAAAGAACATTTTTAAAAAGTCAGTAAACATCATTTGGAAACGTCAATATTTTTGTAATCTTCAATTATTTCTATTTTGGTGTTGATTTCAATCCTTTTTACTATAATTATCTTACATTTCAAGACAACAAAAGTAAATCTGAAAAACTAGACTTCTTCATTTAAAAAAAA
>WEKY01025111.1:0-17938 GCA_013390045.1 Picathartes gymnocephalus | reverse complement strand
AATATATATATATATATTGGGGATTGATCATCTCCAAGCTTTCTTAAAAGAAATCCAAAGAAATTACACATGGTTGTCCTGTTCCACAAAATGTTTCCAATTTGCTGACCTGGCATTTAATTCACAAAGATTTAGCTGAAATGCTGCTGACCATTTTTCATGACTACACTGGCTGCCACTGAGTCCTTGGAACATTTTAAAATCCGGCCACATGTTTTGTGGCCATTTCACAAGACTCCCAAAGTTAAGATTAACATTTTAAGTGCTGCCCAAAGCATTTAGCCATGTACTTCAGTTACACACTCTCACTCTTCCCTATGAATAGAATTTTTGCTCTGTATGTGAAGGTAGCAAACATGAATAAGGAATTTACGGTTGAAAAGGAACCCGTTTGTGCAGTGCACTGTGGGCACTGAAGACCCCAGTGGTGTCTGTGGGTGTGCTGTACTTCCCCACCATGACAGCACAGGGCAGGGTTGTCTTGTGCTGCCTGACTTCTGGATTTCTTCTGATTCTTATGAGCACATTCTTCAGTTCTCAGACCTGGGAGAAAAATTCTTTAAAAGGTGGAAAGCCAGTGAAGATTCTCCTCCCTGCACTAGTTAATATGAGGAAAGTCAGACTGCTCTGCTGAACATTCCCAAGTCCCAGGGACGGTCCTAACTGAAGCACCTTATCTAACACCTGAAATTGTACATCCACAAATTCCCAGGCAGCAAGAAGTCTGTCTTAAAGACACATTTCACACTTTCTAGGACGAGGTTATCCACGTGCTTCAGTGTGCTCCTCAGCTGATATTGCAAAGCGAGGTCTGCAGTGGTGGCCTGGGCCCACTAGGAGTCTTCATGATGTGGTTCTCAATGGCTTGTTTCTTGAGAGTGTAGTTTGTCTTCCCCAACTTTAGCTGTGTCAGATTTGGGCATCTGGTCTCAGTAGCTCAGTCTCCTGCTGCAGTCAGTGAAGAGATGGAAGTGCTGCAGAAGGTGATGCCTGCACTGGGACATGTAACTGAGATGAAATTTTAAATTACACTAAACATTAGAAAACTACAGGTGCTTAAGTGCATCAAACTGAGTGTGCCACTTACAAAACAGCACTGCTGTCTCCTACCACAGCAGTGAGGGACAACTCAAGATGGGGTCCTCATCCCACATTCCCTGGTGTTTAGAGCATCCCCAGGAAGAGTCAGCTTTTTTGCATGGGCCAAACTCAGGATAGGGCTTACCTGGACTCACTCAGGAAGCCTGTGACAGAAAAGGGCCTGCACTCTCGTTCTTTACCAACAAACTATCTTTCTTATGCTCAAGATAATGTACCTTTACTGTAAAGAAAGAAATGTCCCTAATTTGTGGTTATTTACAGCACTGTAAATCAGGCACATGCCACGAAGTACCAATAAAAATTGTTTAAAATCAGCCTTAAATAGCTAAACTCTCAAAAGCAGCTCATAAAATGAGACTTGGCAGTTCTTAGGTAGTTATGGTTAAATTGACAGTCCTTTTGGGAGTTAAGATAGCCAAAAGCAGGAGTAGTTAGGAGTGAAGTGATAGATGGTGAACTTGTTGGTTGAAGAGCCTCTATGGCATACTCCTGAGGCTTCATCTGTTCATTGACCCTGGACTGTGAGAAGGGAGATACCAAACTTTGTCACTGAGCACCAGCTTGTTGAATCATACATTGTTTGCCAATGTGGCCCTACCCTAGAAACTGCAAAGCCAGAAGGATGAAATTTGGCATGAAGGATCCCATTGCTGTCTGCATGAAACAGGAGACTTTTCAGGCAGGAAGAAAGCTAGAAGGACAATCAAGCCCAAAGCAAGCTGAAAGGAAAGTTAAGGAAATATTGAGAAAGGACCAATACCATGAACGAAAGAAGCCCATCCATAAAGAAACCAGATCTCAGCTCCTTTTAAAAAGTCAGGTGCACAAGTTATATTAGTCTTGAGCCAGGTCTAACTTCCGCTGCCAATAACCACTTCCACTGCCAATAACCCAAGCTGACATAACAGCAACATTAAGGAGGTTTGGGGGTTTTTTTCTGTTGCATTAGGCATTCATGTCTCTTTTCCACTTCTTTTTTTTCTTTTAATTTTTTTTCCCCTGAAGGGACTTGTATTTTAGCCAACCACCTCCCTTCTTGTTAAATAAGAGGAGTTTCGAGAAGGGGCCCAAACCTAAACACTGGCTCAGCAACCCAGCACAGTGAAAGCTGTGGGTTTGGGTCTCAATTCTGCTGCTAATGAGAATCAAGCACACCCGGGCACTTGCAAATCAGCTTGTAAAACAAGAACTGGCATCAAGGCTGGATTCCTGTAGCCTCCCTTGCAGTGCGTCAGTGCAGTGCTCTCAGGAAATTCATGCATCATGCTTCACCTTTCTTTCCTGCCCTACCTAACTAGGCTGGGCAGGGATGTCATCAGAGCAGCTTGCAACTACCAAAGTCCTCCTACAGCCATCAGCTCAGCCACACAAAGCTCTATTATTGTCCTCTTTGAAATACTGCACCAAAGCACCGAGAAATCTGTGGACATTGTGAGTAATACATAGACCAGTCAATGACCCCAAAGCTGCACAGACATATCCACACCATACTGATGTCCAGTTCATGCTCTTTGGGGGACCTTGGTATAGCAGCTCAGTGTGATGCCAAACTTGGTTACCCAAGTTTCTGTCCAGCTGGCTCAAGAGTAGGCATGCAACTGCCTGCACTTGGCCATGGAAACATGACTTGGCCCTCAGACCTTCAGACATGTTTCGATTGTGTTAGGTTAGGAGCCTGGAACGCTTTGAGTTTCTTTCTGATTCTCCAAGCATCTCACAGATCCTTCATAATAGCACAGGATTGAGAACAGAGGGCTGTCATGCTTAAAGCTCTCACTGGGCCACTGAATTGGTGCCTACTGGACTTGAGAGCTGGTTGTGGAACACCAGAGGATCTGGTATTCTCAGTCTGTGCCAAGTCCAGGCTCTATTTTCCTGCAAGTACCAGGCTCAGGTTTAAGAAAATGTGGTCACACCAAGGACTGAATAGAAGCATACTTGTGTTGAAGGTTTCATAGCAGAACATGGGGTTTCAGAGCAAGAAAAATTGGTTTGTGTGAGAAAATCATTGAATCTGGCCAGAAATGTGTGGGACACTAAAAAGGTTTTTTGCAAATATATTAATTGTAATAGGCAGTGCAAAAACAACTTCGGCCCATTATAGGATGAGGATGTTCACCTCACAAACAGGGAAGGACTGGACAAGGCAGAGGTGTTTAATGCATTCTTTGCCTCTATCTTCAACATAGACGACGGACCAAGGTGGTCTCAGTGCCCTGAGCTGGAGGACCCTGATTGCAGGAATGATCAATTTCCAGACAACCCCGATTTGCTTCCCCAGATGCATCCCTACAAATCTATGGGATCTGATGGGAGTAATCCAAGAATCCTTAAAGAGCTGGCTGGTGTCATCCCTCTCTTGATGATTTTTGAGCAGACTTGGTACTCTGGAGAGGTCCCAGCTGATTGAAAGCTGGCAAACATTGTCCCAGTTTTCAAGAATAACAATAAGGAGGACCCCAGAAATGACAGGCCTGTCAGTCTCACTTTAGTGCCTGATAAAGCTATGGAGATTATTCTGGGAGGAATTGAAAAACACATGAAAGACAACACAGTCATGTGGTCACAGCATGAAGTCCGACAGAGTTCAGGAAGTGTTTGGACAACACGTTTGGGCACATGGTGTGATTCTTGGGAATGGTGCTGTGGAGGGATGGGAGCTGGACTTGGTCCTTGTGGGTCCCTTCCAACTTAGCTGATTCTGTGATTCTGTGAAAATCAAACATCATAGAAATAGCTGCACCCTTCCCTTTGCCTCACAGCAAGAGGACATCTGAGGCAATGCCAGGAGCAGTGGTAAACTTTGCTGTTCTGTTTTTCTCTCCTGACAGTACCAGGATCATGGCTCTGCCAGGGCTGCTCCAAGGTCCTCACTGTTCTTCTGAATGCAGAAACTATGAATAAGACTTGTATAGCCCTGGTGCAGCTCAATTTATAGAAGCTTTTCTGCAGCTTTGGAAAGCTGGATGACTAAACACATTTCCTCTCATCTTCAACCCCACATAGGGGATTCACCAGCAGATAAAGCCATCTTCTCCAGCCCTTAGAAGCCATGTGGGGAATATGGCCCAGGACTTCCACGAGATTGAAAGACACAGAGGCATGATTTCTGAAGGAGGATCTGAGCTTGGTGGCTGCAGTCCCACTACCTGGCAGTGCCTTAGTAGGCAGGGTGAATTGTGCCCCACTAGCATGCTCCCTGACTGGCCCTGAGTGATTCCTCATGGCAGTGATTCCTCATTCACCACTCGCTGTGGTCAATCAGGGAAAGAAGGCAGTTCCCTTGCACTTCAGAGCATCACCCAGGGCAGCCACCAAGTCCTTTCCCTGGTGCAGGGCCGCTTTTGAACAATGCAGAACAATTCCTACACTCTCTTCTATTGCTGGGGATGACACAGGGTGTAAAAAGAAGGACTTTCTGAGCATTAGAAGTACAGCAAATTCCAGAAGCTCATGATTATTTTTACAACCAAAGCTGCTTCCTGTAATAGCATCTCACATTTGGTGTTGTTGATCTCCACTGATGGATAATTTAGATAGATAAAAACAGAATTCATCAAAGCCAAGGAACGTAATGAAAATCTGTCTGAGTAAAGAGATAATGAAGAAATGGGTTTAAGCCCTCATAGCCTTTCTCATAGCCAAAGCTAAGGCCATTCCACAGTACATACATGTTATCAACCTCCTCCCCCATCTTCTTCTTCTAGCTCATACTGCAGTGGCTATTTCACACACTTGGGTGTGGGTATCCAAATCCAGCTGCCATCCTTTGCCAAACTCCAAGTTAAAATTTAAGCCACCAAGTTATCAAATGTCCTTAAAATGGTCTGTGTGTTGTCCTTGGACTTGCTCTCAGTCTGCCTGGTGGAATGCTTCACCTGGCATACATACTTATACATTAGGCTACCAGTGGAGGATATGAGGTTACAAAGTGAGAACTATAGCTCAGTGGTTGCAGCAGTTGTGTGGTGCTAGGAAAGGAGACTGCAGTTCTGAGCCCAATGTATATTCTAATTACTGAATTGAAAATTGGAGCTCCCTTTACTCAGTGGTTTATAAGAGTTTGGAGTGTTCAGCTCTGGTAAATAATGTGACAGAATAGGTGGGAGCAGATTGAGTTGGTGTCTTCATGTCAGACTTGGGTACGAAGTAGGTGCCAAGTAGCTCAGCATGATTAAGATGTGGGTGTTTTTACACATTCCCAACAGCAAAAGTCAGGCTGTACATACTTCCTCAGGAACTCACCTATCAGCTGAATATCCAGATCTCCACTGACACGTTGGACAGCCAGAGGTGTTATAGCAGTACACGTTTATCACAGATCAGCAGGACATAAAACCTGAAAGTGCTGACTGCCCACCAAATCTTAGCTATCACCCCTCCCATGCAAGTGAAGCAGCTTTGCTGAGGCACAAAAGTTAAGAGATCACTTGCACTTGGCTCTCTACTATGAGCACTGAGCTTCTGGATGGGCTGATTGCATCTCCTTCTCCACCAAGTTTCCACAGCTGAGCATCCACACAGGGTAAAGTAGGCAAATGTAGCCTGTACCCCCCAAAAACCTTAAATGACCAAAGTCTTTCCCAACTGATGGACCTTCTCCAGTGACTCAGGCCAGTGAGTAGCTATGGCTTCCCCCTGCACCCCTCCAATGTGGAGGATTTATTAGTATCATGCCATGTTGTCATTAGCAGTCATTACTCAGACCTTGCTGCAGTCATTTTAATCAGGGATGAGCTAAACTACTTCACCCAGCTACGTACCACAAGGCGTATTGATCAGAAAAACTTCTCTGTTTTATCCTGTTTCATCACATGCTTGTGTCCCAGTACAGGGAAACCCTGACTATTACAGGAAACCAGAAATGCAAATGCCTAAGGACAGATAAATGAATATTTAATTCAAACCAGCAAGATGTTGTTTGTAGTTATTTATTTTACTAAAATGGTTACATATGTTGAAACAAAGAAGAGCAATAGTAATAGTGTTTGTTTTTCCAATATCATAAATAATTACTGTTTTCATTAGCTGTTGGCTCAGCACTGATCATGACTTTCGTTATTTAAAAAAGACACACACATAATTCATCAGAATTTGTGTTTTCAGAAAACTCTAAAGCAGCAGTAGAAAAAAAAATAAATTAAAGGAAACAGTAACAAGAAATCAGGCCAAGTATTTCTTAAATTTAAAACCCACTTGATGTGTTTTACAGATTATTCTTGTGCTTTGATCATTGGAAAAGAGAACCATTAACAAGTTGTTTATACAATGGCTTGCCTTCTCCAGTTTTATTTCAAAGGAGCCCCCAAAAGTACCCTTTTTACATGACAAATTTTGTTGTTGTTTATACAAACAAAAACACTTAGTATGTCTAACAGAAGAGTTTGTCAAAACCATGAATTTATTGTCACGAAATATTTAATACCAGAATAACTTATAATAGTATGAACAAAAGTGAAGTATTAACTCTCTGCTATTAGTTATAAACTCACATTATTATGCCAAAATCCAGTAAAGTATTAAAAATTAATGTCATGGAATCTTAGACATATAATGATGCAAGTCAGTAAAACATACTTCAACTGTTCATACAGTCACAACATACATTTCTTGCTTGGCACTTTAAGTCAATGAAAATCAGCAATTTAGAAAACAAAGTAAAAATATATATGTACAAAATATTTTCATATCAAATAATTTTCATTGTACACTAAATAAAACCAACAACGTTATGTTACATCAAGAAGTTTCCTAAGAAGTCACACCAAGGCTGGTATTTGCAATGTGTCTTGACTATTTTAGTGCAACTGAAACAGCCTCTATTTGCAAGTTAGTTACATCATTAGCATAGTCCTGCTTCCATTGATGTGGGAGTTCTGCCATTAAACTCAGCAGGAGCAGAACTAAAGTTTTGTCTTGTTCATTGATGGCTCACCATAAAGAGAAGCAGGGAAAGGGATCAATAGGAAAAAACCTGACAGGATACCCACAGGAAAAAATCCAAATCCTAACAACAATCAGCTCTTTTCCAGTTTTTGCTAACAGATTCAGTATAAATTGGTTTTGGCTTTGCCATTGTTTATTCAAGCACTGTAAACCTCATTAGACTATTGTTATATGACTTAAGAATAACTTGTACACCTCCGGATAAAATTTAAAAATAAACCTGTTTTATGATAGTTATTACACTCAATAGCAGTCAATTTTAGACACATGACATTTAATACATGGTTTAGTATCTTTTTAAAACCCTCCTGGCCTTAAATGCTGAGATTTTTCAGTTCCCTTTTTGATTCTTGTTTGGGCTTTGATATTTTATATTATAGGCTTTTCTTACTGAAATGTGGAATGACAATCAACTGTCCTCATTTATGCAGTACATACAAAATAAAAATGTTTAAACCACATTAAAGTAATAAGTTCCACCATGGAAACATTTCTGAATGGCACTATAGGTTTAGTTTTGTAGAAGAAGAAACCAATTTTACTTCTATCAAAACTTCAGTAAATCACTAGTAAAGCTTTAAAATTGTAGAAATTCAACTTTAATTTACAGCTAGTCTGGCTAAAACCTTCTCAACTAGAAATCTTTAATGAGCAACACAGCTGAGAGCATATGTATAAGTTCAAAATAATCTGAACAATTAACTTATTTCCTAAACTTGTGTGTTCTAGAGTATTGCACCTTTCAAAGGAATGATTTTGGTATTTTAATATACTGCATATACAGGTAAGAAACATGCATAACAACCTTATTGTCACTTTGACAAAACGTACTGTACAATTTTTATAACACTATTGATTAAAAAGAATGAGAATGATGTAACAATTTTATTAAGACTCATCAATTTGTACAAGTCAAATAAGCACAACTCTCCAGGGCCTTCAGCAGTAATGTGTTTAGCCCTCGGCTGCTTAAGCCCACTTGGAATAATATACAAAGTTTAAGCATTATGGCATTGTCATTTTGAGGCATAACACTGTTGTACTATGCCCACGTTATAGCTTATTTTTTCAAAGCAAGGCACTTACTGTAATAGCAATGCAAACATCTTATGCGCACTTTGATTAACATAAAATAAGTTAATGTTTTGATAAAAACAGGGTTTTTATAATTTACATGCCTTTTATAGAAGCAATTGAACATTTCATTTAATACAATGAAAACATCTGAGTCAGAAGGGACCTTAATTTTTTTAACTGACCATTCTGTAAAAGGGGACCTATTTGCCACATTTTCCTCCTATCTGTGAATCTGATTTTGCTGAAAACCAATCCTGTGAGGAAAATGTTCATTTGACGTGAAAAAGAAAGAGGACCCATCTCTTAAAACTGCTGAACTAATGGCACTTTAACAGTCTTTACTTCTGATATATGTGATGATTTCTGAATGATGCAGCTGGTAGTTCCCTGCAGTTTATCCTTCCCCTGGGCAAGGTTCGTTAGGGCCATAGCTGCGTTGATCTCCTTCCAGTATGTTTCATCTTTGCTGGGTCCCTTTCTGTTAGCTGCACTAGATTCAAGCAATAATAAATATTTACACACACATCTGACATACCTACGTGGTATCAGGAAAACTGGAATAACAACAATAGTTTTGGAAAACTGTGAAGTCCCTTACTCACCTTTCACACCTATTTGGTCCATTCTCCAGATTTTCTGAAAACAGGAAAAAAAAAAAGTCTATTTTATTTTAATAGTTTTAAAAACAAGCGTGTTCAGGGAATAGGCATATTGAAAAATAACCCAAGATTTATTCCAAAATTGATACCAGATCTAAAATAAAATCTTTGCTTTGACACACATAAAGGACCAGCTTCATGCAGGCGTCCTCCTGGAGAAAGCTACACTGAAGGTGCAGCTGTTCTTTAAGGTTCACCTGCATTCTATTTTGGGTAATAGAAGAGTTCTTCAAAACATAAATACCAAGGACATAAGAAATTGCAAAACCTAAAAATAAAAATCAGCTTCATTGCCCATCAGTGAATGCCTTCTAGTATGCACTAAAATTAGGACTCTCACCCATGCACACACAATGTGTGTGGGTTTTAATGCACCCCTTGCCCAGGCAGTGCCTCAGTCACAGAGGCAGCTGAGGGGGACACAAGTAACAAGCACACCTGGTTAACAGCCCTCAGAGATGAAATTGCATACACTTCCTCATCAAGAGTCATATTTGTTCATTCATGAAGTCCTCATGTCCCAGAGAAGCCAGAAATATTTACCAGGCAGAAATGTATAAGCTTTATTCAGTGGGTTTGCTATCCTGACACAGAAATACATTATAGAGGAGCAAGAAGCCGATGCCCAACTGCAACACCTATGGCAAACAAGTCAAACCAAAGAAACAGCAACAGCATGAGCACTAATGGCTATAAGACCCAAAAAGCCTCTAAACACAACATAAATCTCATGTATAAAGTTGTGTACACCTTTGTGAGGCCAGATTCCCAAATACAAATCAACCTTATTGCTAGCTTTCCATCAATTATTAATTAAAAGTTGATTTTGTCTTTAAACAGAGCTTCCAGTGGAATAACCCTTGGTAGCCCTCCACTTAGGAGCAACCTTGCCCACAACAGCTAGCAGCCCATTGTCTCCTACAGCCAATAATTCAGCTCAGCTGCACTGTCCAGCACTTGGAGGTGACTGCTGGAGGCCACAGTCCCACTAAGGAACCACAGGGAGAACAGCTGTAATTTCAGAGATCAGCTGTTTGCCAAACTGTTTGACCGGGCAGGCCGCCATCCTTTTGCAAAACAACTTTATAAATAAATGTTCACAGGTGACCAAGGTTTAAGTTTTATTCCAAAAGCGCACATCCTAAATCAGTATCTCTTAAGATCTACTAGATCAATGCTTGAATGGGATTCAAGAGGGGGAAGTCCAGCCTATGCAGACGACAATGAACCAAGGTAAAAAGAAACATTTAATCCAGAAAGAGGTACTGAGTGACACAAAAAGTCTCCTTCTTCACGCTGTACTTGGCTATGAAGAACTCTTCAGCCTCGCTTCATTGTTTTTTTAATTAGAGACAATTTTCAAGAGGAGGTTTAGGACTGAATAGGTCAGTAGGTATAGAAATGGAAATGGCAAGTAATAGAGAACATCATTGCCAGAGCAAACCTGGATATAAATACACCTCTCTCAAGCATCTGTCAGTTTCTTTTGCTGTTGGAAAATATTTCCTATGAACAAAAAAATTGCTTGTACAAACTTCTGAGGGAAGTAGGTGTGAATGGTGATACACATTCCAATTCCAGCGTTTATTTGAAGGAGTATTTGCAAATTTTTTTTTTTACTGGTGTTTAGCCAGCTCTAGAAGAAAGTATCTTGCCCATGGTATATAAAAGCAGTAGCTAAGCTAAAAAAATAAAATCCAGGAGGAAAGAGCTGCCCATTCTTTAACCTTGCTTAAGATTTTTCCTGAATCACACATATTTTCTCATTCTGTTCAGATTTTATGCTTTTTTCAAACAAATAGTTTATGTCAAAGAAACTCAAAACTAGGTTAAAATAAAACCATCACTGATAATTTGCAAAGCTTTGGCTAAGAACTGCTCTCAAAGCAGGTTAGTACAATGAAGTCTGAAAATCCATCATTTCAAAGCACAGGCCCCCTTTTTCTTGCCAAAAATCCTTTCCTGCTACACCAAACCTCTGACAGCATGTACCAGTTTGCACTACCACAGCATCCACGCAGCTCTCGTGTCTGAACAGCCCTTAGCAAAGGAAATCAGTATTACCATCTTTTTTTTGGCTGAGGATAACCACAGCGAAAGAGACAAAGATCTTGACATCTTGCCAGTCAAACCAACTTCATGTGACTCAAAGAAAAAGTGAGACTCACTTCACATGCCATGGAACTGCCATCTAAGTCATTGTATCTTTGTATCTTTACTTGTCCAGACTCCATTCATAAACAACAGACATGTCCTCCAAGAAGTGGTTTTAGTCATTCTATTTAGCACTGCAGACCAATGTCCCTGAGGGCTGTGGCAAAACCAAATCCCTAGGTCCTGTTCTGTGGCCCCTTCCTCACACTTGTGTCCTTTGGACAGCATTATCATCCATGTAGATATCCTGAGAGCTGGATGAAGGGAGGACCATATCTCTCCTTTGGTTATTCAGTATATCAATGATTTATATCTATATTTTTATAGAGACTTTAATACACTGCTAGTGTAACTACAGCCTTAATGGCTTAGCTCAGCCTGGAAGAAATGTAGGCTGGTCATGTCTGGCTCTTCATTGACCAGAGAAAGAACATAGACGACAAAATGTTATCAAAGGTATAAACCACCCCCCCCCAAAACAGTGAGCCTTTTCTTCATCTTTTGTAATTTATTTGCTCTGCCCCCAACTACTAATTAAAGATTTTGATAATTAAAGCTTTTGATATTTGAGTTATCTGGGCAAGAATTGCAAAGTGTATTTCAACTGTAAAAGCACCATTTTGGTGAGACTGCTTCATGAAAATAATCAAAGATCTGCATTCTCCAAATGGAAAGTGTTCATTTTCTTGACCATCACACAACGTGTTCCTAGATTTCATCTCTGAGGCAATAAGGAAATAGCACTGGGGCTGGGTAACCTCTCTGGAAATGGTGATGGAAAAATGATGGAGCATCCTGAATCTCACCAAGCAGCCACTGCTGAAGACTCACCTCACAGCAAGTGCTGATGGGCACTCAGTTCATGACCCTCTCTCGACTACACGAGAAACAGCACTTTACCAACCTTGAGGTACCAAGGTAGCACCAGAGCTGTTCTCTCCAAGCGCTGTGGTTACCTTTAATCTCATAGGCCTTCCCTGGCAACATATCTGGTCTCTTCTTTAAAGAGTGTGGCTCTCTCACTAGTTGGATCAAGGCAGCCTCTCACACAAATTTAAACCCCTACAGACTTGCCAAGGTTAGATCAGTGTGTCAAGTGACTTCAGGGAAAGCCAGTGCTCATGAATTATTGTATTCCACATCATTCCCAAGACTCATTTGATAGGTTAAACAATGATGTTTACCTTACTACATACAGATATAAATACATTTCAACAGCATACAACGGGCCAGCACAAATAATTTTCCTAAACAAGAGTGGTGTTCAATAGCATATTTATTAACTGAAATAGAAAGAAACTGCTGCTGAAGGTGTTTTGTAGTGTCTCAGAAAGGATTATGCTTCTTGTCAAAGGATGGTGGTAAGCTTTCAACACACACTGAGATCCTATAATAAATCTATTTAATATTAAATATCAGAAATACCTTTCTGCTAGAAGTTTGGAAATCACTTAAATCACTTAAAACTTAATCGCGTAAAAAAGTGGTTATTTACTCTGTAACCAGAAAGCTTTTAAACACTGTGAAAATGGAAACTCAATCATTTAAAATTAGGGGTTGTCATTTATACCTCACTTTCTGGTGCTTCATGCTGGTCCCAGTTGCAAGCATCCACAGAATCAGCTTTTGCCTGGCCAAAAATGTCTCATTCTGCTCTCAACATCCACCCAAAGAAACCAGCAAGGCGGGGTATTTGTTCACTCTTGTTTATAATAGGAAGTCATTATAAATCACCTACCAATGGAATCCTGTATACCTTTCCATTAGTATGCGTTTTCAGTATACAGTTTACTGTAGGACATAGTGCCAAGAGTGTAGACACCAGACAATACCAGCTTTGTGATACAGCACAGTATTTTTCAGGACTCACATAATTATTAATAATATACATGGCATCTTTTTTTCACCATGAAATTTCTTCATAAATATTAACTGGTTGATCCTGACAACTCTCTTGCAAAGTAGCCTGCAGTCCCATTTTAGCAGAGATGGAAATGAGTCTCAAAACACTGCCTAGGCAATATTTTGACCATTTCAAAAGCATTTTAGAACAGAATTTTCCAGGATTTCTCTTACATTTATTTATGTTTTCCTTTGTTCTTTTGCTATCATAAAGGACGAGTTAAAGAAAATGAACACCACGGTTCTTGCAGGCAAACCACCCTTAAACTGCACAATAGCATCACATACCTCCAATTTACTAAGCACAAAGGCTGTCTGGCAACATGGAGCTTGCAGCACATTCAGATATTCCAGAAAAACTCAGACACTTACTGTTCGCTGCATCCAGACTAATAACTTTTTATATACTTGGACAACTTCAGGGGTGTGCTAAATAATGTTAATTACAGTTACATTTTCTCCTTTGGATATATGAATTCTGGCCTAAGAATATCACGTGTATGATGATGAACTAACTTCACCTAAGGCCCTGCTGGGAACACTGAAGGCAAGACTGACCCCTTATGTAGCACCAAGCAGTCTCCACATTGCTCCCCCACTCACTGTGGAATCCAGCTCAAGCTGAGCCACAGAAACTGGCTTAAACCCTGCTTTGTGTTATCAGGTAACACCGACAAAGCAAAGATGGCTTGAAACCAACAGAGGAAAGAATGTGTGAATGAGGGAATGAGACAGACAGGGAAGGGTACAGAACATTGTGTAGTGGGGAAAAAATGGACATGGAAGTCAAGACACAGTAGGTCAGTCTCACATGATCGTCATATTTTTTGAAGCTACTTAAACATGTACAGATTCCTGATGAATTACACATCTTCTACTCTAACTTAAAATAGAGGGGGAAAAAAAGAACTGCTGACCTCAAATGGTGAACACTATAAAACATTTGTTGGTTCAATAAAAGGTCCTGTATAACTTATCTTAATTTTAAAATTGGCAACATTATTCAGTTATTTCTCTCACTGCCTCTCCTGAACTTTCTTTTGTTGGTTTTGGAGACTCTGGCTTAACATGTGTTGACCAGCATTTTCAAAACAAGCAAGAAAAGGAAAAAGAAAAAGAACCAGGAAATAAACTGGGGCAGCTGAAAGAAAAATGAACATTACATGTGTGAGTAAATTAGTGGTGAGATGAGGTGTTTCTGTAGGTCACGCACTCACACACACCTTGACTCCAGTATTTTCCAAACCACAATTTCAGGGCACGTAAGACTTTCAGATCTCTGTTTCTCCAAGAACAAAGGTTAATTTGACTTAATACTCCTGTGCTCTTCTGCACTGACACAGCTCCTTTACCCCTGAAGGATCCCAAAGTAAACCATGAATCACACAACACCACTAATATTCACCCACATCTGGGGAGGGAACGTGGCTTAGCCCAGGCTGCTCATCAATGCAAGGGAGGGGAAATCGTAGCCCAAAGTAGCAGGCCAGGCCTTTTGCTCTTATAAAAAATGTCATTTAATCTTGGTGCAAAGACTGTAGCATCTTTTGAAAAACAAGAAAACCTCAGCTTCTCTCGCTTGAGTTGGAGGAAGCAGGAGCTGGCCATCCCATATTTACACTTGCAGACTCCTGTTTTGAGCCTGATGTAAACAGACAAATGAGTTTGTAAACATGGATATTGCTCAGCCAGCGACCCACACTACCACAGGCCTTCTACACAGAGACAGGACTCATCCCATCCAGCACTGAAACTCCTAAAACCCTTTTCCTTTTGCACCATGATCCTCTCAGTTTCCTCAGGGACAGCAGACCTATTAAGGATGAATTATGGAGAAGTGCAGACAGGAAAGCTCATGCTGGAAGAGACTCCAAACCACAGAGTCTCCTACAGAAATATTCCCCACAGCGCCCTGGTGGCTGATCTCCTGCAGACCCCAGGCCACCTCCACATGGGTTCCCTTCAGTGCTGTCCCTTGTGAGGCCACTCCTGCCCAAAGCAGGTCCTGGACTGGGAAGGTCTGTGTGAAACCATCTGGTTGGGGCTGGCAGCGCTCTTGCAGCGGAATCTTTTGGAGGAGGAATTAAAAGTCCCTGCTGGAGTTTCAAGTGACCTGTGGCTGCAGACACAGCATGGCAGTGTGACCTGGGAGAGTGTGTGATACCAATCACAGCTGGTCCAATCTCAGGGGTGTACTGGATTTCTACTGACAAGGATTTATTACCACATCCTTTAGCTGGGTGGGAGGAGGAAAGCTGTCAGAAACTTGCAGGAATCAGCTCTGGGCCCAAGCTCTAGAGAAAGCTCCTTTTCAGCAAAGCGTTATTTTACTGCTGCTCTCTTTCTTCCAGGAGAAGGTTACACAGCAGCTTGTAATGAAGTCACCCCCACAACCCTGTTACCTCACTCCTTTGGCTTCACAGGGACACCAAATATAACAACTGACCTGTCATCAGCTGTTATGTCCTTTCAGATGAACAAACTGCATAATGACAATTTATGTTTACAGTGACTGCTACCGTGAATATTTTTCCCTGTTCACCCAGTGGGTTTTTCTCCAGGAACAGCTATAGCCCTGGTCTGACATCTTCTATTAAGATCCATAGGGTGGGTCTTGCCAATGTTAGAAACATCCCTTTGCCATCATGCCCTAGACCAAATCTTTTCCGTGAAAATATTTCATTGCAATTTGTTTCTTGCATCAAACTTCACAAATAAGCTTTGCCTGTGAAGAACTACTACCATTCAAGTGTTTTTCTGAGAAAAAACCAAGAATACCTGAGAACCCAAAGATGTTTTTACGTTGTGCAGCCTGGAGCCTGCTGCAGTGGGAGTAGGCATCTAATTACATTTTAATACATGTGATTTTTATAAAATCAGTATACATGCCCACAGAGACTGCAACAGGTATATTTTATAAATCATGAAAGAGAACTGAGTTTGCAAGTCTATATTAATATTTGCATTAATAAGTACTGAAAGCCCCACACAATAGTAGGTATGGTGCAAATGGTCTTACAGTCTTGAACTATGCACACGAATGTAAGAATTTATGAGTTAGCAAACCAGATAAAAACCTGGTGTAAATCACTTCGTTGTTCCGGCTGCCACAGCTGACTCTAAATTTCCCCTGACCAGTGACAGTGTGTTCTCCTTGGTGAGATTCAGGGCACTGTATGAGTCTTGTTTTCTCAGCCAGATCTTAGTAGAGATCTTAGTAGAGTCTATAACGGGAGCCGGAGCTGTCATTGTTGAGGTGAGCTGTTAACAAACTGATGGTTATATGGTTTTGTTTTATTTTCAAGTTTGCTACAAAGCTGACTGAAATAAATTTTTTTCTCATTGAGTTGGTATGTTTCTCACTGAGTCGTGCAATGTTGTCAGATTCCTTGGTGATAGTCTCCCACATGCATTTCACAATGCATAAAGGAACATCTGACCTAGGCTTCTTTAGTGTGTCTGTGTGTGTTATTTGGGAAGGGATTTACAACACGTGCTGTGCTGACTCATCAGATGAAGTGGTTTGTCCTTCTGTTGCAAACCATTAGGGGTTACCATTGAAAATCATGTTAGGCAGCAGGTGAGGGGGCTGAAATAAAGAAAAGAGGAGAAAGGAGAAGAGGAAGAGAAAAAAGAAACAAAGGAAAGAGTATGGGAGATGTTACAAAAAAAGAAAATGACAAAATGGCAAATGAAGATGCACCAGGAAAAGGAAGAGTAAGGAATATAAAGGGAGAAAACATACCACTATGTCAACTGTCTTTATTTTTAATACAAGAACATCCTTTTCCCACCCAGGAAAGTTGCTGTTGTGCAGGCAGGCACGTTCAGTTTTTCACTCTGGATCTAAAGAGTTTAATTGGGAGCTCTTAAAGACTAAAATAAGGCTTTAAAAATAAAAAGCTAAAGTCAAATGCAGCCAGGGTAAGCACTATTACACTCCAGCATGATTGTTTTTCATTAAAAAAGCAGGGGGAAAGGGAGAGTTTCAAAGCCATATTTCAACCCTAGGCTGACACGACAGCAGTAAAATCTGATTTTGTTATGCTAGTTGGCTGTGGGTTTGGGAGCAGACCCTATATATGCGGTGTAATGTTATGATATGAATGCATGCACATAGGATATTTTCAGAAGCTTCTTGCAGAATTTAGAGAAATGTGCCACCCATTCCTGCAGCCCTGCTTGCAGGAACCGGCTCCTCTCCTGCTCCTGGGAGCCAAGCAGGCTCAGACATGGCATATGCTGTACAAAGACAATTTAAATTACAAGATGCTGTATTTTCAGGCAAGTGGAGGAACTTCTTAGTGAATGGCAGAACTGATTTCCACAGTGCGTTTAGCCAGAAGCATGGAGTAAAGAATGGGTAAGTCTATCTGAGAGATGAAATTCAGTTTCTTCTGCCTGTAAGATAAAGAACTGACAAATATGGTCTCTTTAAACATAGCTTCTTCCATCCACTGCATGGGGTACTGAAATGTACCACAGAATCATAGAATATCCTGAGCTAGACCCACAAGAATCATTTAAGTCCAACTCCTGACCCTGCACAGGACAGCCCTAAGAATCACACCATGAGCTTGAGAGCATTGCCCAAATGCTTCTGGAACTTCAGCAGGCTCGGTGCTGTGACTGCTTCCCTGAAGAGCCTGTTCCAGTGCCCAATCACCCTCTGGGTGAAGAACCTTTTCCTGATATCCACATAAACCACCCCTGACACGTGCAAATACTAAACCCCAGTGTCATGGTTTGAAAAAAAAGCCAACTTTTTTTTCATCCTGAAAAGATTTTTACAGCTTCCTCCAAGCACAGCTTCCGACAGATCTGGGAAGCCCAGGGATTGGCTGGCTCTGTGATGGGCACTCTGTGTGGCCACTTGAATATTAGAATTGCCTTTGTGAACCTACATTTTAAGAGCAAGGAAGCCAAAATCTCTCTCTTTCGTTTCCGGCCACGGAGAAGGTAACGGGTGGTCAGGAGGGGGGGGCCGTCGGTCCCACGGGGCCGACTGGGCCCACCCGGCCTGCAGCTGGCCGGGCAGGGGGGAGGGGAAGCGCCCCATTTCCCCCCGCCCTTTCTCTCCCTCAAGGCAGCACCGCTGC
>WEKY01025093.1:44789-55608 GCA_013390045.1 Picathartes gymnocephalus | reverse complement strand
CGGCGGGGGGGGCCGCGCGGCGGCTCCCCGGGGGCCGGGGCCGGGCCCGGGCCCCGCAGGGCTGTGGTTAATGTGTAATTCGGAGCATATGGTATTTTCCAAAGGCGGGCAGTTGTGCGGAGCCCGGGGGCCGGGGCCGGGGAGCAAATAACGCTGGATGACTCTCGGGGCCGGGCGCGGAGGGCCACGGTGATGGGCTCCTCGCTGGCTAATATTTGCTCTTCAAATATTTTACTTGAAAGGTTTACAACGTTGGGGTTTTTTTAATCTTACAAGAAGGGGCCATCTGTGCCGGTGCCTCGGCTGGAACACATCGGGGAGTCCCCGCCGGGGCCCAGCCACCACCCCGGGGGCCGCCTTCTATTTGTTCAGCACCCAAAATAAATTAAATCGATGTAATAAAAGCGAAGGTGGATTTATGATTGAATCCCATATGTCCCTGTTTGCTTTGCGGGAGAGACGCGGGAGCGAAGCCCCTCGGGGGAATCCGGCGGGGGCTGCCCGGGGATGCTCCGGGGCGCGGGGACGCGGCGGGGCCGTGCTGTCCGCCGGCCGCTGGTGCTGAAACACCGGCGCTCACCCGGCCCCGACTCCGTGCCCGGCTCGGGGGGGCCCCGAGCCGCCCTCGTGCCGCCCCTGAGCCCCGACGGAGCCCCCCGGGCCGGGCGTGTGCTGGGCGCGGTCACATCGGGCCGCCCCTTCCTCCCCGTCCTCCTCTCTCTCCTGCCGTGACATCACGGCCCCGCTGCCGGCACTGAGCTCCCGCCCGGCTCCCGGGACGGCCCGGTCCAGCTCCATCCAGGCTCCACAGGTACCTCCTTGCGCCGCTCCGGGCATTCCCGCTCCCCGAGCATCTATTCCTGCGGGTAAAAAGCTGCGGGAATTCCCTGTAGGAATTGGCGGTGAAGGTGCTTTAACCTGGAGAAGCTTTGGGGTCCCCGGGAGTTCCCGGCTCTGGCCCAGCCTCGCTGATTCCCGCTGGCTCCTTGTCCCTGTGCCGCACAGAGACCGAGCTCATCCCGCTCCCCCGCACCACCCCAGAGGGAGCGAGGGCTCACAGCTCGGCTTTCCCAGTGCTCCCAGTTCCCTGTGGGGAACGAAACCCCTGTGTCAGATCCGGGCACAGCACGGGCCAAGCCAGGGAACGCTGCGGGAATGCGCGGGGCCCCGAGGGGACTCGTGTCCTGGCCCTTCCTTCCCGGAGCATCGCTCCAGGGCGATCCATCCCTCCCCGAGCGGGGGGAGATGGGATGCGCCTCAGCTTTGCTGCTCACCTGCGGGAAACCTGCGGACTGGTCCTTGTTGTTCGATTTATTCCGCTTGTCCTGAATTTCACCGAGGGGTCGGTGTCATCAAACAGCTCCCTCGGGCTGTGCGGGGCAGAGGCGCAGTGGCGTTTGGGGACTGTGGCAGGGAAAGCCCCGCTCTGGGAGTGTCTAGGGGGGTTTTAGGATGTTCCAGGTAAAATCCCGGGTGAACCTGGGGCTCTGGCAAGGCCGCGGAGGGAGCAGCAGCCACCAGGCTCGATGACTCCGCTGCTGCTCAGCGATGCCCCAGATGTCCCTGCCTGGGCAGGAGAGGCACTGGCACCAGTGTCCCGGTGGGAATCCTGCCGGGAAATCCTGTGGAACCAGACTGGGAGAGCTGGGAGTGTCCAGCCTGGAGAAGGGAAGGCTCCAGGGAGAGCTCCGAGCCCCTGCCAGGGCCTGAAGGGGCTCCAGCAGAGCTGCAGAGGGGCTGGGGACAAGGGACAGAGGGACAGGACCCAGGGAATGGCTTCCCAGTGCCAGAGGGCAGGGCTGGATGGGATCTTGGGCAGGAATTCCTGGCTGGGAGGGTGGGCATAGGGGAACCCTCCATTCCCTGTGGATCCCGGCACTGAGCTGGGGTGGATTGCGCGTGGGGACCCCTCTGTCCCCCGTGGGGTGTCCCAGGGAGCTCTTGCGGGCACTGGGACGTGGCTCAGCCACGCTGGCTCCGTTCTGAGCCGCTGGCTGCTCGGTGAGGGCAGCACAGGCAGCATTCCCGGTGCCTCCCGAGCCTCTCCAGATCCCTGTGACCTCTTTTCCGGGTCTTTATCCGCTGTGCCTGGAGCACAAGGACTCCCCGAGCTGCCCTCAAGTGTTTCCATCCTCTGCTCCAAGACTCCTGCCCTTGTCCCGTCTCCTCGCAGCGGGGTCGTGGCTGAGCCCCGGACGCCGGCGCTGATTTATCCGGCCTCGCAGCATCCCCCGTGTCCCACTGGGAATTCACACAGCACCCACAGCCCCGTGAAGCCTCTCCACGATGCAACACCGAGGTGAGGGGCGCGAGGCCCTAGGGTTCCCGGTGGGAATTGGGCATGTGCCGTGCCCTCATTCCCTGCTCCGGCACAAACGCATCCACCCAGCCGCTGAATCGCCCGCGGCTCCGCAGGGTCCCCCCGGCCCCCGGTGACACCCAGACCCCCCAGCCTGTCATCCCTCTGCCCTCCCCAAATTCTCTCCGTACTCTTCCATGGGGTGTTTTTCCTGCTTCCTGGGGCCGGTGCTCCCATTCCCTGCCTGCACCCCCTTCCCCCAGCATCGAGCTCCACGTCTCTCCAAGCCCCAGCTCCCCCTCCCCACCCAGCCCCGGCGGTCCCGGCCTCATCCCCGGTGCTTTCCCGGGAAGCCCGGGGGCGTCAGGCCCGGCAGCCCCGCTCTCCCCCCAGCCCTGTCCCCCTCCCCAGGCCCCAGCGGGGTGAACCAGCTCGGGGGGCTCTTCCTGAACGGCCGCCCCCTCCCCACGTGCAAGAGGCAGAGAATCATCGCCCTGGCGGCGAGCGGCGCCCGCAGCTCCGACATCTCCCGCAGCCTCAAGGTGCGCCCGGGTCGGGGCTGGGGGTCTCCTCCCCCTCCCAAATCCTCTCCGCGCTGAAGTTTTGTCCGCAGGTGTCCAACGGCTGCGTCAGCAAAATCCTGGGCCGCTACTACCGGACCGGGGCCGTGGGGCCCAAGGCTGTGGGAGGCAGCAAGGCCCGCAGGGCCACCCCTGCCGTGGTGGCCGGGATCGCGCGGCTGAAGCTGGAGCAGCCCGGGCTCTTCGCCTGGGAGATCCGCCGGCAGCTGCACGCAGAGGGAATCTGCTCCGGCAGCGGCATCCCCAGCGTGAGTCCCGCCGGAGAATCCAGAAGCTGCGGGAATTCCCAGGGCCAGGCAGCGCAGGGGGGTCCGACCCCACGGCCGGGGGGCTGGAGGGTGGCGGGAGGTGGGAATGATGCGCCGAGAAGGGCTCGGGATGGTGGGATGGATGCCCCGGGAAGGACTCGAGGCCGTGGGGAGGATGTCCCGGGAAGAGCTCTGGGCATTTGGAAGCGATTGGGAAAGGGAAGAATGTGCAGGGAAGGGCTCGGGGCCATGGGAGGGGCTCAGGGCAGTGGGAAGGATGCCCCGGGAAGGACCCGGGAATGGGAGAGATACACAGGGAAGGGGTCTGTGCCATGAAGCTTCGGGTCAGTGGGAAGGATTTGGGAATGGGAAGGATGCACAGGGAAGGACTCGGTGTTTGGTGAGACGCGGAGCTGGAGCAGGCGGGGAGGGGAAGGCAAATCGCTCCTTCCCAGGGGAAGCAGAGCCCCGACGGCCACCCCTGAGCCCGGCTGCCACCTCGGGCCACGGGACACCGCGGAGGCTCGGTGACAAGTGTCCCTGCGTTTCCCAAGGACAGACCCGCCCTGCCAATCCCCCGCCCTGCCAATCGCCTCCCGTTAAATTCTGCCAGTCCCCGGAATTCCTGGGTCCCGGATCACAAACAGGGGACAGACGGGCACGGCCCCGAGGCGGAGAACCCCTGGCTCCGGGAGCATCCCAGAGACGGCTCCGGGACATCCGCCTCCGTTCCTGTGCCCCCGCAGCCCCCGGGTGTCCCGTCCCCGTCCCGGGCACATCCCTTCTCCCCTGCCCAGGTCTCCTCCATCAACCGCGTGCTCAGGACCCTGCCCAGCGACCTCCGGCTGGCGGCCGAGCCCCGGGACCCGCGGCCGCGGGGTGAGCCTTGGGCTTCCCCCAAAGCCCGGACCCCTCCTGACCCTTCCCGGCCCCTCCGAGGAGCCCCCAGCACCGGGCCCGCCTCCAACTTCTGCCGTTCTGTCGCCGCAGTGTCCCCTCCGGCCGCGCCCCTCGTCCCGCAGTCCCCCGCGGCCCCGGGGGCCCAGCAGCCTCCGGAGGGCTCCGCTGCCGGCCCGCGGCTCCCGCCCGGCCCCCGGCACCGGAGCAGGAGCAGGACCGTGTTCTCCAGGCAGCAGGCGGAGGCTCTGGAGAAAGGTGCGCTCCCCAGGGGATGCCGGCTCCGAGTGGGACGGAGCGGGGCGGTTCCCAAACGGGGGAATTGCGGCTTTCGGGATGGGCTCGTGCCCCTGTGGGTGGCGCGGCCATCGCTGTGGGGCCCCAAACCACGCCAGAGCTCCCCAAACCACTCCAAACCACCCCAGAGCGCCCCAAATCACCCCAGAGTGCCTCAAACCGCCCCATTTCGCTGGCACCGGGGTCTGGCTGCAGACAGCTCCTGGCACCCCCTGCCCAGATGCCGGGGGTCGCTGCCCCGACCCGACTCATCTCACCCCGATGCGCCTCGTAGAGTTCCAGAGGGGACAGTACCCGGACACGGCCACCCGGGAGAGCCTGGCCGCGGCCACCCAGCTCCCGGACAGCACCATCAGGGTAAGAGGGGACCCGCCACCCTCCGGACGGGAGCGCGGGCACGTCCGGGTGACCGGAGCAGCCCGGACAGCCCGCGGGGATCGGGGCTGCCAGCTCCGGGGGAACAGGGAGCCCTCCTGCCTTCGAGGACTTCTCCAAACCGTGTCACCACTTCTGGCGGTCGCAGGGGTGGGGACGGGTTCCGGATGGTGGCAGTGACTCCCCAGAGCTGGGTTCGTCCCTGTCTCGGCGGTCTCTTCCCGCTGATGTTGGGATGGCAGGAGTGGGGCAGGTCTCACATCGGGATCGGGCAGAGGGACCCTCAGGCTGTCCCCGGCTGTCACCTCTGTCACAGCCGCCCGCCCGGGGCTGCAGAGCCCTGGCCAGGCTGTGACTGTCCCCGCACGGCCACAGCTCCTGGTCCCGGCTCGACCCCGCCGCAGGGCCAGCGCTGGGCCCGGGAGGTTCTGGGGACATTGCTGGGTGATGGCACGGTGCTCACGGGGCCGAGCCGAGGCACAATCCCTGGCACACCTGGCACAGGCCTTGGCATACTCCATGGCACACTTTCTGGCACACTCCATGGCACACTCCATGGCAGAGGCCGTGGCACACCTGGCACACAGTCCTCACAGATTCCTCCCAGCAGCTCCAGCCCCACATCCCTGTGCCACTACCGAACCTCTCCGGGTGCGTGGCAGCCCCTTCCCGTCCAGCCCCAGACCACTGCCGGCCTCTGGGTGTCCAGGCAGTGCCAGCGGCGAGTCTCCCGTGCCAGGGCAGCGCTGCCCATCCATGGTAGCATGGCAGAGCACACACGGGAGCAGCCATGTCCCGTGCCCTGTGCCGGGGACACGCCCGGAGCCCCGCGTGCGCTCCCAGCCCCGTGAGGTGGGGAAGATGCAGGAGCAAAGCCCTTCCTCTGCCCATGTCCCTGCTCGGGACCAAACCCTCCTATGCCCATGTCCGTGCCCATTCCCGGGATGGAACCCCTTCCTTTGTCCCTGCCTATGACCATGCTTGGGATCAAGACCCTTCCTTTGACCGTGCCCGTGATGAAGCCCAGAATCAAACTCTTTCCTCTGCCCATGCCCGTGTCCATGCCCATGCTCCTGTCCATATTCACGTCCATGTCTGGGGTCAAGGCATGGGCATTCCTTTACCTTTGCCCGTGTCCGTGCCCAGAATCAAGCCATTTCCTCTGCCCATGTCCCGCCTGTGTCCACGCCCGTGCCCATGTCTGGGATCAAGCCCCTTTCTCTGCCCGTGTCCCACCCGTGTCCCTGGTCACTCCCGGGGTGTGACGAGCCCGTGTCCCGGGGCTCAGAGCTGTGCCAAAGGGCCGGGGCGCTCCCGGGCCCGGGTGCCGTGGGATGGGCGGGGGGCGGCAGCCTCACCTCCCGCCCCCTCCCCAGGTCTGGTTCTCGAACCGCCGAGCCAAGTGGCGACGGGAGAACAAGCAGCAGCTGGAGGCTGGCGGGGCAGGTGACAGCCCGGGGACCGAGGGGCCGGGACGTGGGACCTGCCGCCTGAGGAGGGGGCGGGGCCCAGGGCCGCCCCTGGGAGGGAGCGCGGCTGAAATTTGGCGCTGGGACACCTAGGGTTGCTTCCCCGAGCCCTGCTGGGAGCTGGAGAAAGACACGGCCGCTCCCAGTGCCCCCCGGTGGGTCAGGGCTGGGGGGCCGCGCGGTGGCCGAGGCAGGACATTGTCCCCTCCTGTCCCCGCGCAGGCTCCTGGTGCGACTGGCTCCCGCCCGCTCTCGGTGCCGCCGCCGCACAGGTAGGACACGGCCGGTCCCGAGGTGCTGGGGACACCCCAACGAGCTCCGGCACCCTCTGGAGCCCGCGCTCCGTCGGGGAGCCCTGGCCGGAGCGTCCCGACCCTCTGCCGGTCCCCTCCGGGGTGACCCCCAGGGACGCGCTGTGACATCGCACCCTCTGCCGGTCCCCGCACAGCCCCTCCGGGACACCCCCGCAGGCTCGGCACAGCCCCTCCACGGCCACGGCCACGGCCTCGGCACCCACCCGCGCCCCCCGGCCCCGCTGCACCTCTGCGCCTCCGGCCCCTGCGCCTGGGACGACGTTTGCTGCGGTACGAGGGGCCGGGCACCCCGGCACGGGCAGGGTGCGGGACCCCCGGGGTGCTGGGGGTGGGGGTCCCCGGGGTGTCCCCGCCCAGGGCACGGTGGGCCGGGGGCGGTGCCTGAGCCCCGTGTCCATCCCACAGGTCTGGCTCCCGGCGGGAGCCCCGCTCCAGCGCCCTGGCAGCCCCTGGAGAGCCCCTCCTTCGCCCTGCTGCCCCCCGGGCTCAGCCCGCTGCCAGCCTGGGGCCCGGAGCCCCGCTGAGCCCCCGGTGCCACCGCCCCGCGCCCGCCACCACGGCCCGGGGTGTCCCCGGCTCTGAGGGGCCCTGGCAGGATGGGGAGCCCGACACCCCCCGAGAGGGAATTGAGGATACCCGTGAAAGGCGGGCTTCGGGGGCAGCCGGGCCAGCATGGCCGGGCCAGCCGCCGGCAGGTCCCCAAAGCAGCCCCAGACACTGGCGGCTCACGGAATCCAGGATCCCTGACCCGTTCCGGGAGTGCCCCGCTCCAGCAGCTTCTCCAGAGCCAGGGCAGCTCCTGGGAGCAGCGATCGCGGCGGAGCAGAGGGAACGTCCCGGATCCAGGGATCCCGGCTGGGACCCGCCTGGGAGCGGAGCCGGGGCTGCAGCTCCAGCACCGCCGGGGCCGGGGGCGCAGCGGGGGGAACGGGACGGGGGGTCCCGGCAGCCTCAGAGCCAGCAGCTGGGGACAGAGGGGACACCCCTGGGTGGCGGCAGCAGCAGCTCGGGGTGGCACTTCCCCGTCCCCCGGCGCTCCGGGACTCCCAGCTGGAGCCGTTCCCGTTCCCGTGGCGCTCCATTATTAAATCCATTATTCTCCCACTCCTCCCTGGCTCCGCCCTCGTCTCCTCCCAAAGCGGGGCCGGCCCCGCTCTTTTCCCTCCCGGCTCCCGCATCGGCCCCTCCCGGCCCTGCCCGGGAGGCTGAAGGGCGCTGAGACCGCGGTTCATGGCGAGCACGAGCAGCGTTATTTCAACAACAAACGGAGCTCCAGCACGGGCTGGGCGCAGGCCGGGGGCGGGCAGGGACAGAGCGGCCCCGGGCGCTGGGGCTGCCTTGGCTCCGCAGCCGCGATTGCAGCGGGGAACGCTCCGGGGCCGCGGCGGCGGAACGGGCTCTGCTCCTCCTCCGGCTCAGCCCAGCTGGTCCCGCAGAAACTGCAAGAAATCCCTGAGCAAGTTACAGAATTTCACCAGGCTCTGGTACGGCACCGAGATCAGCAGAAGCCTGTCCGGTTCCGGTTCTGGTGTCGGCACCGGCTCCTCCGCGGGCACGGCGGGGATGTCTGGCTCCGGTGTTGGAGCAGCTGTTCCTGCCGGGAGCCATCCCAGCTGCAGCAGGTTTGGGATGCTGAGCCCCCTTCCTGGCCCAGCCTGGAACTGTGCTGGGATTGCCCAGGGCCCGGGGTTGGCCCTGTCCAACCTCCTGAGGTGAGCACGGACCCAACTCCCGTTTGTGTGGGTTCGTTAGCGGGAAACCAACAGGCGGCATTGATAAACACACACTGACCGGGACGGACACTGCCCAGGACACATCGATGAGAGCACACTGACCAGGGCACATTGGTCAGGACACACCAATCAGGACACACTGACCAGGACGCATCAACCAGGACACAGAGATCACGACACTCTGACCAGTACACTCTGACCAGAACATGCTGACCAGGTCACTCTGACCAGGACACATCAATCAGGACACACAGATCACGACACTCTGACCAGTACACTCTGACCAGAACATGCTGACCAGGTCACTCTGACCAGGACACATCAATCAGGACACACAGATCACGACACTCTGACCAGTACACTCTGACCAGAACATGCTGACCAGGTCACTCTGACCAGGACACATCAATCAGGACACACAGATCACGAGGTTCAGACCAGTACACTCNACACAGATCACGACACTCTGACCAGTACACTCTGACCAGAACATGCTGACCAGGTCACTCTGACCAGGACACATCAATCAGGACACACAGATCACGACACTCTGACCAGTACACTCTGACCAGAACATGCTGACCAGGTCACTCTGACCAGGACACATCAATCAGGACACACAGATCACGACACTCTGACCAGTACACTCTGACCAGAACATGCTGACCAGGTCACTCTGACCAGGACACATCAATCAGGACACACAGATCACGACACTCTGACCAGTACACTCTGACCAGAACATGCTGACCAGGTCACTCTGACCAGGACACATCAATCAGGACACGCTGACCAGGACGCACTGACCAGGTCACTCTGATCAGGTCACAAACACCTCTGGGCCAGCAGAGTCCCGGTGCTCATCACCTGTGGGAAGTTGAGGGTTCAGGTTTCAGGTTGGACACAGAGGGCCCAGGACATGGTGTGGCACCTGCCCATCACAGCTGGGGATCCTGGGGCCCTGGGTGCCACCACGGCAGTGTCACCCGGCCTTGGAGAGCTTGGGCCATCAGCTTTGCTTGTAGCCATCACGGTGTTGGCCAGGTTGGTGCTGTGGGTTGGCAGAGCAACCGAATCTCGTTAATGGCTTAATTGGATTGGCCCAAAGTGGGAGGATCTGCAGTGCCTGGACCGTGTGCCCCAACCTCCCTTCTCTGAACTGGTCAAGATAAACACCAGTTCCATTCCTGCATCTTTGGGAATTCCTGTCATTGACACCCAGCACCAGCTGCCAGAGTTCCAGGCTATCAAAATCATCATTTCCCTTTCTGATTGGGGATTAATTAATTGTTTGTGCCATGTGAACTGGGTGTGATTATGAGGCCGGTTGTTAATTACCACAGCTCCTTCCTGCCTGGTTGAACCTGTGCCCCAGGGCACCTGAACCTTCCCAAGGTCCATGATCTGGGGAGCTGAGCAGTAATTACCCCACATGAGGGGGACACCAGCAGGCTCCAAGGTCTTGCTCCGCTGAGCACCCAAATTCAGCATCTAACAGTGGTGAAGCCACCCAAGGACCTGACTTGTTACTCACCAGTGAAATCACAACTGTGGATGGACAGACCATGGGAACTCAGACTGGTCTGAGTTGGGAAAGACCAAGAGATGACCTTGTCCCACCCACCTGCCGTGGGCACCACCAGGAGGTGACACGCTGGCTGTCCCAGACCTGGGCAGAGGGAACAAGCACCACCGAAGCCACCTCATCACTATTCAACAATAATCACGGGGAAAAGGAAATTAAAGGAGTTTTACCCCAAATCCTTCTCAATCCAGCATCCCTGCCTGCTGACACTTTGGGTTTGACTCCAGGCTCGTCACCAAACAAGCGATCAGGATGAGGAAGAAGGTGGGATTGAGGCTCCAGGGAAGCCCCCTCGTCCCAAAAGGACACCGCAGCTGCAGTCGAAGTTCTCTCGATGGGACGGTGGGGCCCAGCCAGAGCCCCCTCAGTGACCAGGAGTGCTCATTCCTCCTGCACCCGAGATGGAGCCACCCCCCCAAATGTGCCCCATCCCCACCAGCCCTGCCCCAGGGGCTTTGCGGGGTGTGCACACGCGGGGAGGGAGTTTGGTGACAATTCTGTCACTCGGATGGAGCAGCCCCTCGGGCCCGATGTCACCCTGTCCCCCCACGGGCCACCCGTGGGTACAGACCCCTTTGCTCGGGGCTTTATCGGAGGGACCGTGGGCTCTGGAACCTGAGCCCCCGCCCCGGTCTGGGATTCAATTGTCTCCATGATTAACGATTTGTATTCCACAATTGCAGCGTGTCCTGGCACGGGGAGCCGGGCCCAGCCCTGGTCCTGCAGGAGACCCCCAAATGGCCACGGCTGGGCTGGTGCGAGTGATGGGGACACTGGGCCAGGCTGGGATCCGAGACTGGGGGGACAGGAGATGGGATAATGGGTCGGGGGGGGTTGGAGACCCTCAGGAGGGCTCATTGGGGCTGGAGGCGTTGGGACTCCCGGGCCCGATGTGGGAGCCCTCAGGGACAGTTCGTAGAGGATGGGGGGAGTGGGGATGGCCCGTGGGGGTTATGAGGGTCCCTGGAGCCCTCGGGACAGGCTGTGGGGGTCTCTGGAGCCCTCGGGACAGGCTGGGGGG
>WEKY01025093.1:29108-44501 GCA_013390045.1 Picathartes gymnocephalus | reverse complement strand
TGAGATGAGAGGAGATGGGAGAGGCGGAACGGGGCGGAACCGGGCGGAGCGGGCGGCGGCGCGGGAGGCCGGCGGAACGGAAGGACGCGGAACGGAAGGCGCGCGGGCGCGTTTCCGGGGGCCGGCCCGGTGCGGCGGAGCGGCGATGGCGGCGGGCGGGCGGCGCTGAGGGACCGGCCATGGAGCGCGGGCCGGGCCGGCCCAGCCTGCAGCTCGTCCAGCAGGCCGTGCAGGCGCTCTACCACGACCCCGACCCCAGCGGCAAGGAGCGAGCGAGCTGCTGGCTGGGTGAACTGCAGCGCTCGGTGAGAGCCGCGGGTGGAGGGTACCGGGCCCGGGCTCGCGCGGAGGCCTCGGGCCCCATCCGGGGTGGGGCAGGGCAGGGAACGGCGGCCCTGGGGCGGCCTCGGGGAGCCCCTGCCTCGCCGCTGCCGCTTTCTGCTGCTCTGTGGCTCCCCCATCCCTGGGAGTGCTGTGGAGAGAGGCTCTGGACAAGGCCTGGAGGGACAGGACACAGGGAGTGGTTTCTCACTGCCAGAGGGCAGGGCTGGATGGGATCTTGGGAGGGAATTTCTGGTTGTGAGGGTGAGCAGGCCCTGGCACAGGGTGCCCAGAGCAGCTGTGGCTGCCCCTGGATCCCTGGCAGTGGCCAAGGCCAGGCTGGACACTGGGGCTGGGAACAGCCTGGGACACTGGGAGGTGTCCCTGCCATGGCAGGGCTGGCACTGGGGGGGGCTCTGAGGTCCCTTCCCACCCAAACCATTCCCGGTTTCCGTTATTAACACCAGGAACAAGGGGCTGGGATCTGAGGTAGCCTAGAAGGAGAAATCGGCTCCCGGAGGGAAATCTAGGCTCCCTCCGGGCTTCTCCTGCGGGCCAGGGCGAGAGGGGATGGAGCCAAGGCCTCGTTCCCTTCCCCAGAGCCCTCAGGACACACCCCCGGTTCCTTCCCCCGACTCCACCCGGGTTTGGGGTGTTTGTCCGTGTTTTGTGGCCTCATCTTGTCCTGCTGCAGCCGCTTTGCCCCCAGCTCTCCAGAACTGGGGAGTGTCCCCTCTGTGCTGCCCTCGGAGCACCTCGTGCTCCTCCCCTGCATTTCCCAAACCCGCCCCAGAGCCCTGGGATGAGATTCCCTCACCCTGGGGCTGGGGAGGAGCTGTATCCTGTCCCTCCCTGCTCTGTGGATTCCGGCTCCTGCTCGGCTCCCTCTGGAGCAGCTTCAGCTCCGTCCCCTTCTCACCCTTTGGCCAATCTTGAGACTCTTTGTTCCCACAAACTCACGTTTTCCCGTTTTTTTCCCCTAAATTCCCTTCAGTGCTGCAGCCACATTCCAGTTCCCATCAGAGTTCCCAAGGGAATGCCCATGGCTGGCTCTGGGGGGGCTCTGGAGCTGCTCCCCCATTCCCCCCAGAACAGAGATCTCAGGGCAGCTGGAAGAGGGAGATTTACATTTCAGGGATGGTTCCTGTCCCAGGTCCCCCTGAACCTGGGGAGACCCCCAAAATTCCTGTCCCAGGGACCCCAAATCTGGGATCACATGGTGGGGCCGGGGGTTGCCTGGGTGAGACCCCCAGGATTCCTGGGATACAGGAGTGTTCTCAGGACAGGCTGCCCCATCCCCAGGAGAGGTTGGCCTTTTGGGGACTAATTAATATTCCTGAGTGCTCTGACCCTCTGCAGGGCTGGGATCTCTGCTCCAGTGGCTCTGGGCTTTTCTCTGGTTTGTTTTTTTATATAACACTAGCAGTAATAATAGTAACAATAATAATAATAAAAACAATAAGAATGTTATTGTTAAAGCAGCTCAGCTCCAGCTCAGCAGCACTCCTGCTTCTCCCCTTTTACTGTGCTTTTTCACCCTGGTCCTCTCTGAGGTTTACGTGCCAGGTCTCAGAAGGAATCCCAGTTATTTTCCAGGTGCTCCAGGCCCAGCCTGGTTCCACCCAGCATCTTCCTCTCCTCGGAGCTGCTGAGGTGTTCCAGCCCTGGCCGTGGGGCGGGGAGGTGACCCTCCTCCACAGCAGGAGCTCCCTGGTGTGGGGTGGGAGGGTTGGGATGCTCCAACAGGGCCACGGTGACACTGGTGGGACAGGCCACGGCTCAGGGGTCACTCTGGCAGTGCTGGCACTGGCTGGGCACTCAGGCACAGGTCAAGGCTTGGGGCCCACAGTGACACTGGTGGACAGGCCACAGCTCGGGGGTCACTGTGGCAGTGGTGGCCCTGGTGGCCCTGGCTGGGTGCTCGCTTGTCACCAGTGTTTGTCCCTCAGGCCTCCCCGTGCCCTGCTCTGGGGGGAGTCTCTGGGATTAACCCCCCATGGGATGTTTGCTGGAATCCTGCACGGTGCCAGGCCGTGCCCTGCAGTGTCACCTGTCACAGGCTGTTGTGACATCCCTGGGCAGTCCCTGCCCATTCCAGATGGCTCAGCCCTGGCCAGTTCTGTCCCATTCGCCTCTGCTGGGACGAGCTCTCAGGGTTGGGTTCCCGCTGGTTTTTGCCTTTCTGGAGTTGTAATCACAGAATGCTGGAATGGTTTGGGTGGGAAGGGACCTCAGAGCCCCCCCAGTGCCAGCCCTGCCATGGCAGGGACACCTCCCAGTGTCCCAGGCTGCTGCCAGCCCCAGTGTCCAGCCTGGCCTTGGCCACTGCCAGGGATGTTGTGTTGAGCTCTCCCTGTTTGCCAGGGTGGTCAGAGCTGTCGTGGGGATGAGAAGGCAAAGCCTAAAGCTGAGTTTGGGTGCCTCGGTCACCCTGGGAGGGTTCAGGTTTGGCACTGTGGACCCCCAAACCTGAGTGAGATCCCCACATTTCCCATCCCTGGGATCTCTGGCAGGACGTGGGGTTCAGGTTTGGGTCTGGAGGGCACTGGGGGTTCAGCTTTGTCCATCAGCTCCCCCGGCAGCCTCATTCTCACCTTCCCTGCTGGTTATTCCTGGGAAATGAGGCCGGACGTGGTGGAGCAGCTCCGAGCTGGCGCAGCACTGGAGAGCTCTGCTGAAGGTGCACATTGACCTAAATCCCAGAACGTGAGGATCCTGCAGCCAGCCGGGTGCTGGGGCTGGTGTGAAGGCTGGTTCCAGACCAGCTGGGGTTTCCTCAGGCAGAGGAGCCATGCCCAGCCTGGGGATTGGCCTTGTCCCAGCTTTCTGAGCTTCATGGCTGGAGTTCCTCTGCATCCCTGGTGTCTGGAGCAGAGCCCTGGGAGAATATTCCATGGGAGAATATTCCCTGCGGATCCGTGGCTGTGGGCTGAGTGTTGGGGTTTTGGTGTGGACTGAGTGGAGGTTGGTTTGGTTTTACTGGTGGTTCAGGAATTGCTTTCCAGGAAGGAAATCCTCTGGCTTGTAGCCAGCAGGGTTCAGTGGAGTGACTGCATCTGACGTTTCCCAGTCCCTTTGATCTGTCCCCAAAGTTCATCTGTTGATGATATTGGGGAGCAGAGTGGCCCCTAATTAAATGAAAACCCACCAGAGCACCTTGTACCTGATGAAGTGTCCTGGGAATAAGTTTGAAATCCTTTCCCACTTCTGTGGGAATAAACTCCTGACCCACAGGGACCTGGGAAAAGTCCCCTGAGGGTCCCCAGTGTCCCCCTCTCCAGGCTCAGCCCTGGCCCCTTGGTGATGGTGATCAGGCCATGGCTCAACCCTTCCTCTCCACAAGGCTTCAGCCTGATCCAAACTGTGGGGTTTGGACTGCCAGGACATCAATGGAAGGAGAAACCCCTCGATTGCCAGGGTTGTGCCTGCTGGCTGTTTGTGTCCTGGAGCCCTTGGCCAGTGGTCCTGGGCTGTGGGGGAGCACCAGGGGTCTGCTTGGACGCATCCTGTGGTTAAGAAGCCCCCTTAGGCCCTGGAAGGGACTCCAAGGCCTCCCTGGACCCTTCTCCTCCCTAGGTGAGCACCCCCAGCTCTCCCAATCCCATCTCCATGGCAGAGGGGCTCCAGCCCGCAGTGGAGGACTGAGGATTTATTTATTTCCTGACATTGCTTTTAAGTTTTTCCCTACCTGTTCTGCTGCCCTGTGCACCCATTCCTGCTAAATGCTCCATCAGGGTGGGATTTCCCAGGACATCAGTCCCAGGTCAGCATCGTTGGAGCTGCCTGAGGGTGCAGGAGCCAAAGTTGTTCAGCTCTTGGGGAGGCCTTATGGAATTCCTGAATGTGCCATGAGGAGGTTCAGGCATGGAAACAGCTTCCTGTACTCATTGGTGCTCACAGCCCATGAATAATTGTGCTCTTTGCTGAGTCGGTGGCTCCCAGATGGATTATCCATGTGCTCTGGGGCTGCTGGGTTTGGGAGGATCCCCCGAGTCTGCCACTGTGTCCATCCAAACTGGGAATTACCAACCCGTGAATTGAGGGGAGAAAGAATTTAATGAGGGGGTTTGGTGGAGTTCTGGCTGTTGTAGGTGTTGAGTTTAACTTCTTGTTTATTCCCAGCTTGGGAATTTCCTGTGAGGATAAATAAATCCAGAAGGGACGTTTACAACAGTAATGCTCCAGGTTTTCCTCACTCCGTTAGAGCCATCCCAGGCGAGTTCACAGGCTGGGGACAAGGTGGGGATGGCTCACAGGTTGGACTCAATGGCCCTGAAGGTCTTTTCCAGCCTCAGTGATTCTGGGATTCAGTGAGTCTGTTCCTGTTCCCCAGCCCAGCCAGGGGGCTCTGGAGTCTCCCTGGTGTTTCCTTGGCTCACCAGTGCCCCAGTGCCACACTCAGGACTGAGCCTTTGGGTTCAGACCAGCCTGGCACCCGCTGGAGCTGCCCCGAGGCCGGGCAGGCCGTGGGTTCCTGCCTGTCTCTCTTCCTGCAGGGGCACACCCATGTTCTGCTCTGGAGTCCTGCTGTGGGCCCTCAGATGGGCCTGGTGTCCTCAGTCCTGGGATTCCATAGTGTGATTTTGGTCTGGGGAGACCCTTATCCAACCCCCTCCTGCCACCTGTCCCTTGCTGGGCTCTCTCTGTGTTTGTGTCCATGTCAGACTCCACTTAGCCCAGAAAAGTCTCTGATTGCCTTTTCCCGCAAGGATGGGGCATCAGATCCCTGTGGAATGTGCTCTTCCAGAGGGGTTCTGAGTTCTCTGCCCATGTCAGGTCTGTGATGAGGCTGCTCTGTCCCCCGCCAGCTCCTCAGGTGGGTGTCCCAGTGCCAGCACCTTCCCAGTGCCAGCCTGAGCTGGGATGGCAGCATGGTGTGGGCTCTGCAGTCAGGGGTGTGGAGATTCAGGGAATGGTTTGGGTGGGAAGGGACCTCAGACCCCCCTGCAGTGCCAGCCCTGCCATGGCAGGGACACCTCCCAGTGTCCCAGGCTGCTGCCAGCCCCAGTGTCCAGCCTGGCCTTAGCCACTGCCAGGGATCCAGGGGCAGCCACAGCTGCTCTGGGAATTCCAGCCCAGCCAGAAATTCCCTCCGAAGATCCCATCCAGCCCTGCCCTCTGGCACTGGGAAGCCATTCCCTGGGTCCTGTCCCTCTGTCCCTTGTCCCCAGCCCCTCTGCAGCTCTGCTGGAGCCCCTTCAGGCCCTGGCAGGGGCTCGGAGCTCTCCCTGGAGCCTTCTCCTGTCCAGGTGAGCCCCCCCAGCTCTCCCGGCCTGGATCCCTGGGAACTGAGGGGCTCCAGCCCTGCAGCAGCTCCAGGGCCTCCTCTGGACTCCCTCTGGCAGGACAAGGCTGAGTTTCCATTGGGGAATTTGGACTGTCTGCATCCCCCTGACCCCCCGGACCCCTCAGTGCCAGCCCAGCCCTGCCCCCTGACCACGCCGCGGTTTTCCCACAGGTCCATGCTTGGGAGATCTCGGACCAGCTGCTGCAGATCCACCAGGATGTGGAGTCCTGCTACTTCGCAGCGCAGACCATGAAGATGAAGATCCAAACTTCATTCTATGAACTCCCCACGGATTCCCACGCCTCACTCCGGGACTCTTTGCTGTCCCACATCCAGAACTTGAAGGACCTGTCCCCGGTCATTGTCACACAGGTGGGTGCTGGCAGGGGAGGGATGGAGCTGCTCCCTCCATGTCCTGCCCCTGGCAGTCACTCTGGGACCCCTGTCCCTGGGCTGGAGAACAGCAAAGGCTGATCCCTGCTCCTGGCCTGGCACAAGATTGTTTTCCCTCCTTCATCCCCCGGTTCCTTTAGTTACATCCGTTACTTCATCCTGGTTTGCTGGAGAGGAGGAGCAGGGTTTTCCCTGTGCTCTGCCATGGAGACCAAACCCAGCAGTGCCCTAGGTGTTCAGGGGGATTTCTCTGCACCCTTCATTCCCATAATCCATGTGTTCCAGTGGAACTGGCGGGGGTCTGGCACCCCCAGGCTGAGGCCAGGGCGCTCCTGCAGCCCCTGGATGTTCTGGCAGGGAGTGTCACCCCTCAGGGCAGCTGGTGTTCCACAGCTCACCACAGGGATTGCCGCAGACAGGGATGGTGGGGATGGATCCCGGAGTTCCTGCCCGCAGGCAATGTTGGGAATGATTCCAGAGTTACCTGCTGGCAGGGATGTTGGGGGTGGATTCCGGAGCTGCCTGCCAGCCCTTTCTCCTGGGCCCATCCCAGCACTCCCCACGCTGACCCGTGTGTTCTCCCATTCCCTCCCAGCTGGCTTTGGCAATAGCTGACCTCGCCCTGCAGATGGCTTCGTGGAAGGGCTGTGTGCAGACACTGGTGGAGAAGTGAGTGACTGTTCCTGTCTCGGGACTGGGGGTTGTTCCGTGGCCTGTGTCAAGCGGGTGGTCCCGTGTGCTGCAGGAAAGGGAAGTTTTTCTCCTGCAATCCCTGATTTCAGGTGCCCTGGGTGGGGGCAGGAGGGGTTGTGCTGCGCACGCTTCCCTGCTCACAGCCCGAGACTCAGCGCTTTTCCTCATCCCTGTTTTGTTAGGGATGATCCCTCTGCCCTCCGCTGTGGCTGTGCTGTGGCATGGAGCACTGAGGCTGGAGCTGGTCACTGTCTGGTGTTCCCAGGTGTCCCCACGGGATGCCACATGCTGCTGCACAGTGACAGCAACATCCCCTGGGGCTGCCACCACACTGAGGTGGCCCTGTGTCCATTGGCAACAGGAGGGGACGGGATTTGTCCGGGCAGTGGCACCTGGACTCCCACAGCTCGTGGGCTGGGACGGCTTTTTTCAGTGCTCTGTTGGAAATCTCTGGGCTGAGCCATCCTGGAAGCCTCTCTTGGCAGGGCTGTGCCCCTGTGGCTGGACACTGCCTGTCCTTGAGGTGACACTGTTGCCAAATCCATGGAATATGCAATCACGGGATGCTTGGGGTGGGAAGGGACCTTAAAGCCCACCCAGTCCCACGCCCTGCCATGGGCTAGGATGTCCCTCCAGCTCTCGCTGTGCTGCTCCCCGGTGCTGAGGTGTCCCCCTGTCCCTCCTGCCACGCTGCAGGTACAGCAATGACGTGACGTCGCTGCCCTTCCTGCTGGAGATCCTGACGGTGCTGCCGGAGGAGGTGCACAGCCGCTCCCTGCGCATCGGGGCCAACCGCCGCACCGAGATCATCGAGGACCTGGCCTACTACTCCAGCACCGTGGTGTCACTGCTGGTGAGCAGGGCTGGGCCTGGGCAGGGCCTCCAGCTGCAGCTCCCTCTGCCCCAGAGTGCCCAGCCCACGCCGTGGGATCCTGGAATTGTTTGGCTTGGAAAAGCCGTCAGAGCCCATGTGTCCAACCATCCCCCAGCATTGCCAAGGCCACCACTGACCATGTCCCCAGGTGCCACATCCACATGGCTTTGAAATGCCTTCAGGGATGGGGACTCCACCCCTGCCCTGGGCAGCTGTGCCAGGGATGGACAGCCCTTTCCAGGAAAGAATTTTCCCAGTATCCAACCTGAGCCTTCCCTAGAACAACTTGAGGCTGCATCTCCTTATCCTGTATCAGGAGCTGAGCTGTGTCCTCTGCTCAGCAGCTCAGGTGTTGCTGGAGAAGCCTCTTCCCCCTTCCTGGTTTATCCTGGCAGAGTTCCCACTCCCACAGTGCCAGTGCCACTGCAGCCAGGGCAGCCCAGCTCCACCTGTTCCTGGGAGCAAGTCCTTGCTCACTCTGGAATTCCTTCACCTTCCTCGAGTCTCTTTCCAGTGCCACCCTGCCCAGCCAGCCCCAGCCCCAGCTTTTCCAGGGACACCTGGGAGATCCTGGCTGGCACATCAGGGAGTCCCCACACTGGGCTGTCCCCTCCAGCCCCAGCTTTTCCCAGGATCCTTGGGAGATCCTGGCTGGCACACTGGGGACACAGGCAGTGTCACCTCGCTCTGGTGCTCACAGCCACCCTGAACATTCCTGCTCCCTCTGCACCTGCCTGGAGCTTTCCTGAGCTTTCCCTGTTGGTGCCAGCACGGGCATTTCCACCACCTGCCTGAAGAGCCAAATTTCCATTTTCTGTGTGGGATTTGAATGCCAAATGCCCATTTTCAATTACAAAAGTGGGGGTTAAAGCAGCACTCCAGGCACTGTGATGAGGTCTGACGTACCACCTGTAGGACTGAAGTGTCAAGTGAGGAGAGAGAGTTTCTGGAAGCTCTTGTGCAAGGATTCCTGGGCCAGTCCAGGAGGTCTGGAATCTTTCCCTGTGTCCTGCTTGTCCACCTCTTCCCCCTTTCCCTGTGCCTGTCGAGGCCAGGGCTTTGGGCAGGGCTCTGCTGGGTGCTGGGCTGCAGCTGGAGCCAGCGCTGGGAATGAGTTGCTGCCATCCCACATCTCAGCACGTCCTGGCTTGGACACTGGGATGGCTTGTTTGGAATGTCCCTCTGGTCTGCCTCTCAGCACCAGCTTCTCTCTGCAGAGGTGGTTTGTGGGGAGAAGGATTAGGGGTTCGTCAGGTGTGAACATCCCTGACGGCTGTGCTCTGCTGGCCCAACACGGGATCCTGCGGGAGTGGGAATGAGGGAGACACTCCAGCAGCTGGAGCTGACAGAGGGTCTGGGCCCTGATCCCTCCCTCTCACTAAGTCCAGGGCTGTTGGTGACAGGCGTGCTGGGAGCAGCCTGCTTCTGGAATGTTCTCGTGTGGACTCCAGAGGATGTTATTGGTTATTTCTCATGGATCACCCTCTGGAGGTGGATCCTGACTGGCTCTCCCGTGTCCCTGCAGGTGACGTGTGTGGAGAAGGCAGGCAATGAGGAGAAGATGCTCATCAAAATCTTCCGGTGCTTGGGCAGCTGGTTCAACCTGGGGGTCCTGGACAGCACCTTCATGGCCAACAGCAAGCTGCTGTCCCTCCTCTTCGAGGTGCTGGTGAGTGTTTCCCAGGAAGAAGGGGGCTTCCAGGGTGGGGCACTGGGGAATTCCAGCAGGACTGAGCAGTGGGGCGGGGGGTTCATCCCTCCCATGTCAGGTAGGGGCTCTCTGGGTCCTTCTGGGCCGGGGTCAGCTGCACAGAGCAGGGAAGTGCTGCTGCCACGGGGTGCCAGGTGAGGGTTGTCACACCTAGGGGGTGTCAGGCGAGGCTTGCCGTCCTGACAGCCGGGCACCAGCAGCCTCTGTTGGGGAACAAAACAGGGTCAGTTTGATGGTCAGATCAGGGGGTTGAGGTTATTTTGATAATTGCTGGGCTTTTGTGCCTTGCAGCAACAGGACAAGACCTCGTCCAACCTGCACGAGGCCGCGTCAGACTGCGTGTGCTCGGCCCTCTACGCCATCGAGAACGTGGAGACCAACCTGCCCCTGGCCCTGCAGCTCTTCCAGGGCGTGCTCACCCTCGAGAGTGCCTATCACATGGCTGTGGCACGGGAGGACCTGGACAAGTGAGGGACAGGGACCTGCACCATGGCTGGGAGGGACGGGCAGGACAGCACTGACCCAGCTGGGGCCATGTCAGCCTCCAAATGGAGATACCGGTGCCGGGAGCATCAGCAGTGCTGGGGGCACTGGGGCTGGGCAGTGCCTGTCCCAGGCACTCGTGGGTCACACCCAACTCCTGGGGGCAAGTCTGGGTGCACTCACTGCAAGAAAGACGTGGAGGGGCCAGGCCTGTGGGCTGGGCTGGGGTGGAACTGTGCCCGCACACCTGGCACTGAGCTTTTGGGGAAGTAGGAGATCAGCATTTCAGCAGATTTGCTCATTGGAGCCCAGTGTTTGCACCCACTTCCCCTGCTGCAGCGTCTCCCAGCTGCTGAAAAAGCAGAAGTTGGGGTTTCTCCCTCTGGCCCAGGCTCTGGGCACATTTAGGCCCAGCCCTGCCCCGTGCTGGGGTAAAGCCCGTGAGGCTGATCCGGCCCTTGTCCTTCCCCAGGGTGCTCAACTACTGCCGTGTGTTCACCGAGCTGTGCGAGACCTTCCTGGACAAGATCGTGTGCACGCCGGGCCAGGGCCTGGGCGACCTGCGCACGCTGGAGCTGCTGCTCATCTGTGCGGGGCACCCGCAGTACGAGGTGAGTGGGGCAGCCACGTCCCCGGCCCTGCACAGCCCAGCCCGAGGGGAAGAGCTTTCCCTGCTGTTGCCACCCAGTCGTGCCCGTGGTCCCTGCCAGCTTCTGGCTCTGGAACGCCTGCTCTGCACTCGTGGGCAGGACTGTGGCTTGGCATTTGCTTCCGGCTGCCCTGGAGGTGTGGGGTTGCCAGCACAGCTCTGAAAACCCCTGTTAGTGCTTTCCCATGTGTTAAAGTCCCGCTCAGTGGGGATTTGTGGTTCCTGGGAATTTTGCCCTGTGAGTGACTGAAATGCTGGTTCACATCAAAGCTCCCGCCCAGCTGCCATAGGAGCAAAATTTGTCATTATTTTGGTCTCTTTTTATCCTTTATTTAATTCTTCATCCTTTTATTCTTCCCAAACTGTTAAAATAAAGTGCCAGCAGCTGATCCCTGCCTGTGTTCAGTGGATGGAAGCTGCTGCCTGGCTGGTTTGTGGGAGGTGCAGAGCACTGTGCTCCAGCAGGCCCCACACAATCCCTGGGGTCCCTGGGACCCTTTTCCTCCCTTCCCAGGTCTGTTAAGCTCAGTTTTCCTTGGCCACGACCTCATCCCATTCCATCGATGCTCAGGGGGACATGGAGCTCTGCAGCTGCTCCTGACCAAATCTGCAGTCGTGGTTTTTGTGCAATAACCACACGATGAATAAAAGAACCCACCGCAAAGGGGCTGCGTCCACTTCCAGCCTGAGCTGCTCCCAGAACCCTGGCCCTGCTCTGGGGTGGTTCTGGGCCAGACAGGCTTCGGCTGCCAAGGGCTGGGACAGGCTTTCAGGGTCACCAGGGGGTCCCAAGCCCTTTATTAAGTGACAGGCAGAGAAATCAGTGGATCTGGGGGAACCGGTCCCCGTGTCACTGCCAGCACCCCTGGGAGAGTTTCTCTTTCTCCATCGGGACCACTGACAGAGTGGGGAAAAAATGTTCTGCTGGTAGCAGAATGCTGGATTTTTCTTTCCTCACAGGTGGTAGAAATTTCCTTTAACTTCTGGTACAGACTGGGGGAGCACCTGTACAAGACGGATGATGCTGTGATCCACAGCATCTTCAAAGCCTACATCCAGCGCCTGCTGCACGCGCTGGCCCGGCACTGCCAGCTCGACTCCGACCACGTAAGGTCCCTGTGGGACAGCCAGGGCAGTGGGGTGTGTGTGTCCCTGTGTCCCTGTGGGACAGCCAGGGCAGTGGGGTGTGTGTGTCCCTGTGGGACAGCCAGGGCAGTGGGGTGTGTGTGTCCCCGTGGGACAGCCAGGGCAGTGGGGTGTGTGTGTCCCTGTGGGACAGCCAGGGCAGTGGGGTGTGTGTGTCCCTGTGTCCCCTGTGGGACAGCCAGGGCAGTGGGTTGTTTGTTGGGATAAAGCCGGCGTGGCTCACTAGCCACATTTGGCATCTTTTCCCTGCAGTCTGGGCCAGGGCAGTGGGGTGTGTGTGTCCCTGTGGGACAGCCAGGGCAGTGGGGTGTGTGTGTCCCTGTGTCCCCGTGGGACAGCCAGGGCAGTGGGGTGTGTGTGTCCCCGTGGGACAGCCAGGGCAGTGGGGTGTGTGTGTCCCTGTGGGACAGCCAGGGCAGTGGGGTGTGTGTGTCCCTGTGTCCCTGTGGGACAGCCAGGGCAGTGGGGTGTGTGTGTCCCTGTGGGACAGTCAGGGCAGTGGGGTGTGTGTGTCCCCGTGGGACAGCCAGGGCAGTGGGGTGTGTGTGTCCCTGTGTCCCTGTGGGACAGTCAGGGCAGTGGGGTGTGTGTGTCCCTGTGGGACAGCCAGGGCAGTGGGGTGTGTGTGTCCCTGTGTCCCCGTGGGACAGCCAGGGCAGTGGGGTGTGTGTGTCCCCGTGGGACAGCCAGGGCAGTGGGGTGTGTGTGTCCCTGTGGGACAGCCAGGGCAGTGGGGTGTGTGTGTCCCCTTGGAGAGCTGTGTTGTCCTTGCTTGAGGCATTTTTTGTTGGGATAAAGCCGGCGTGGCTCACTAGCCACATTTGGCATCTTTTCCGTGCAGTCTGGGATGGTTTATCCTCTCCTCCCCTCCTCAGCTCCTCATCCCCTTGCTTCCCATCCCTTTCTCCTCTTGTTGGAGCAGGAATACCCAGTGTGTGCTCAGGCTGGTCGTGTTTTCCTTGGCTACACCTCTCCAATCCCTCCCGCAGCCTTGTCTGGGACAGGAGGGCAGGAGTGATGAATCTCCTTAAAACAGAATCACTGGTGTTCCCCTGGCTGTGGCTGAGTGGGAACCTGAGTTCCCCTGAGCTGCCCTTGTGCTCTCCCTGCTCTCCCTCAGGAGGGAGTTCCGGAGGAGACCGATGACTTCGGGGAGTTCCGGATGCGTGTCTCGGACCTGGTGAAAGACCTGATCTTCCTGGTGGGCTCAGTGGAGTGTTTTGCTCAGGTGGGTTTGTGAGAGTGCAGTGAGGTGCAGGCAAATCCCAAGGGAGGTCACCGAGCCCTGGTGGCCTTTGGGACTGGAGGGAGTCGCATCTCATGGATAAGGAAGTGTGTGGTGGTAGCTGTTCTGGGAGAGCAGGAGATGTGGGAGCAGCAGGACGTGTCTGACATTTTGTGGTCCCACAATGTCAGGGTGGCACGGGGAATGTGGGGTTCCTGCAGGCCCACGGCTGGGGTGGGAGTTTGGGGGTGGGATGGGTGAGGGGTGGGAGTTTGGGGATGGCAGGGGTCAGGAACAGGGCTTTGGGGGTGGGGGTTGGTGGCCCCTCGGTGACTGTCCCCTCCTGCAGCTCTATGCCACGCTCAAAGATGGGAACCCGCCCTGGGAGGTGACAGAAGCTGTGCTCTTCATCATGGCCTCCATCGCCAAGAGCGTCGACCAGTGAGTCCCACCCATGCCCGGGGGGGGCTGGGGGGCCAGGGCTGCCTCCGTGTGACACAGACACCACAAATATCCCAGGGATATCCCCATCCCTGGCAGTGGCCAAGGCCAGGCTGGACACTGGGGCTTGGAGCACCCTGGGACAGTGGGAGGTGTCCCTGCCCATGGCAGGGCTGGCACTGCAGGGGCTTTAAGGTCCTTCCCACCCAAACCATTCACTGAGAATCCTTCCACATCCAGGTGGAGTTTTCCTGGGTATCTTTAGGGAAGGTTGTGTCACTGACAGTGTGTCTCCTCCCCTGTTAGTGGCAGTGGCAGCACGGACAGGTGACACCCAGGGTGGTGAGCCCACAGCGAGTCCTGTGCACTGCCAGCAGTGGAACAGCCCAGCTGACCTTCCCTGGGCTGGGAATGCTGTCCCTTCTTCCCATGGGACACTGATCCCCATCCCTCTTTTCCCTGGCAGTGATTGCCATCACTCCTTTTCCCAGGGAGGCTGGAAACACCATCCCTGCCTTCCTTGTGAGGCTGGGAATCCTCTCCCCCTGCTCCGCAGGCTCCTGGAGGAGTCACCTCAGTCCCTTCACGTCACCAGCTCCTGCTACCTGTGTTGAGGCTGTTCCTGCTCATTTTTCCTGTGTCTTGTTCCCGGGACCCCTGGCTTGAAGCACTGGGGACTCTGCCTCCGCCAGCCCATCCCTCGGGGCTCCAGTCTGGGATTGCCCCATCCCACACGGAGCAGGCAGTTCCCAGATAGTGACCCTGCCTGGTTCTTGTGCCCCCGCGGTGGTGGTGGGGCTCTCCCTGGGGGTGTTCAGTGTTCCCTGTCTCTTCCCTGCCATGGCACTGGTATCTGTGGGGATCTGCTGGGGATCCTTGCAGGGTTTGTCCCAGTGTGCTCCAGTCACATTCCAGGCTCAGTGCCCTGTGTGGTGGTGGGGGGATCCCGACATTCCAGGCTCAGTGCCCCGTGTGGCGGTGGGATCCTGACATTCCAGGCTCAGTGCCCTGTGTGGCGGTGGGATCCTGACATTCCAGGCTCAGTGCCCCGTGTGGCGGTGGGATCCTGACATTCCAGACTCAGTGCCTTGCGGTGGGATCCCGACATTCCAGGCTCAGTGCATTGTGTGGCAGTGGGATCCCGACATTCCAGGCTCAGTGCCCTGTGTGGCGGTGGGATCCTGACATTCCAGGCTCAGTGCCCTGTGTGGCAGTGGGATCCTGACATTCCAGGCTCAGTGCCCCGTGTTACAGTGGGATCCTGACATTCCACACTCACTGCCTTGCGGTGGGATCCCAACTTTCCAGGCTCAGTGCCCCGTGTGGCGGTGGGTTCCCGGGTGGGATCCCTGCTCCGGCAGCCCCTCGCAGCCCACAGCTCGGTGCTGCGGGAGCTGAGCCAAGCCTGTCCCGCAGGGAGAACAACCCGACGCTGGTGGAGGTGCTGGAGGGCGTGGTGCGGCTGCCCGAGTCGGTGCACACGGCCGTGCGCTACACCAGCATCGAGCTGGTGGGCGAGATGAGCGAGGTGGTGGACAGGAACCCGCAATTCCTGGGTGAGTCCCGCCGGCCCCGCGGCCCCGCCGCGCCCGCCGCCCCCTGACCCCCCTTGTCTCCGCAGATCCCGTGCTGGGCTACCTGATGAAGGGGCTCTGTGACCGGCGCCTGGCGTCGGCCGCGGCCAAGGCCATCCACAACATCTGCTCCGTGTGCCGGGACCACATGGCCCAGCACTTCTCGGGGCTGCTGGAGATCGCCCGCGCCCTCGACTCCTTCGCGCTGTCGCCCGAGGCCGCCGTGGGGCTGCTCAAGGGTGGGTATCCCTGCAGTCTGGGGGGTATCTGTGGGGTCTGGGGGGCATCCTTGGGATCTGCTGGGCTATATATGGGATGTGTGGGGATATCCATGGGGTCTGGGGGGTATCCCTGGGATCTACAGGGGTATCCGTGGGGTCTGCAGGGTATCCGTGGGGTCTGCAGGGTATCCATGGGGTCTGCAGGGATATCCATGGGATCTGCTGGGGTAGCTGTGGGATCTGCTGGGGTAGCTGTGGGATCTGCCAGGGTATCCATGGGGTCTGCAGGGGTATCCATGGGGTCTGCAGGGGTATCCATGGGGTCTGCAGGGATATCTGTGGGATCTGCTGGGGTAGCTGTGGGATCTGCCAGGG
>WEKY01025076.1:0-27581 GCA_013390045.1 Picathartes gymnocephalus | reverse complement strand
TTTTTGGAACTGCTTTGAACATTTTTTTTTTTTCAGCAATTCCAATTAACTTGTGTTTGGAACTGCCTTGAATACTTTTTTTCTTTTCCAATTCCAATTCACCTGTGTTTGGAACTGCCTTGAATACAAGATAGGTTTGGACAGTGGCTTAAACACTGGATGGGTTTGGACAATGCCTGACAAGGCTGCACTATCACCTGCCTGCTTCATATCCTGCACAGCTCTCTCTGCTTTTTCGGCTGTTCCTGCTTTCTCTAATAATTCCCAGTTTCCTACTTGCTCAGTTTGCACTGTTACTTTACTGTCCTGCTGTAGAGCAGGTGTTTTTTCTGTATTACCATCTGTGTCCCTGGGCAGGGGCATTTTAGATAGAGCAATAGTAGAAACAGGAGGCAAGCAGGCTATTGGCTCAAAGCCAGAGGATTGTGTAACAGTAGAAACTGCAAGCAGTTCAACAGTGCCACCTCCTGATACTTCTAAAATAGTGCAGGAGACTCCACAACAGAAAAGAGAATTCTGGCTAAATAAGATGAAAAAGGAGTTACAAGAGAAAAAGGAAGATTTTGCTGATGGACTGATTACTGAAATTGATTGTTGGAAGTGGATTGGAAAGTCTGGTCTTGATTTGGACCCGTACCCCTTTGACTTACGTCCTCCCGAACTGCGTTTGGGACGACAATGGAAGCAGCTTGATCCCAAGGTGATTAAAAAAGGCATCCTTCGCCAGTTTCTATCCAAACCTCCACAGTGCAAGATTTAAAGGAATCTGTTCCTCAAACCTCCAAGATGCGAGATCTGAGGGATCCTGTTCCTGTCTCAGGTCCTGTTCCGGTTTCAAATACTGTTTGTATCTCTGCTCCAGCTCCTGCTTCTGCCTCTGCTTCTGTCCCAATTGATCCTGACTATGATCCAGGTTGAAGATGGTGAGGAATTATAAAGGATGCTACAATTGAAGGAATTTTTCTTCCAGGATCTATTACAGCTATGCCTGTAACAGTTGTAGGAGGGTGACGTCAGTGGAAAACAATAAGAGAAGCACAAAAGGCCATTATGAGCTATGGTCTTGATAATAAATGTGTACAAAGTATGATGGAATAGTTACTTTGTGGGCAAGTTCTCACTCCCTATGATATCAAGTTAATGATAGAGATGTTCCTTCCTCCTACCCAAAGGCTGATATGGCAGGATCGCTACGCAAAGAAGATAGAGGAGGCTCTGATACAGAATCTGAATAAAGGACAGAGACCTGCTGCCTACTGCAACAGAAGAACAACTATTGGGAAAAGGACAATATAGTACTGGAGCTGCCCAAGCTGCACTTCATCCTGATATCTTGGCTCAATCCCAAGAACTTGCTTTGCAGGCTTTTAAGGATACGCCACAAATATTCAAAGCACAACCCCCTTGAATTTCTACATACTCAATTGAGACATAGAAGTTTTCGGTATTCTGGCTCAGATGATTGTTGAAATGCAGCCCTCTTTACGCATTTGCGTAAAATGCGTAAATGGATTTTCCTCTCTTCAGCTTTGCCTCAAACAGTTACACCAAGAATAGAAGCTATAGGACAATTGATTCAGAAGGCTCAAAACAGAGCTTTATCAATACGTGGCAATAGATTAGGAACGATTATTCTGCCATTAACTTTAGATCAAGTTTCAGAAGCTCTCAAAGATAATATAACTTTTGCACTTTCAACTTCTGATAGTACTTTAGACAACCATTATCCTTCTCATCTGTTACTTCAAACAAACTTTATTTTTGAGTCTACTTCCATCATTCAGCCAAAACCTATAGCAGATGTACTTACATCTTACATTTACCGTTAATAGTGTATGTCAGAAACTCCATATTGAAGGGCTAAATCACAGTAACCCATTGCCAACCCAAGAGTTAGATTTGTGGTTTTCTATGCCTCCAGGAATCAAAAGCAATGCTTCTGTGATCCTACCTTTCAAGAAATGCAATTTATCAATGGGTCAGGAGTCATTATGTTTGGAGATGAATGGTTAGCCCGACAGAATAACAGGGCAGTGTCTTTTGTAGGTTATCAGAATGTATCTGGAGGAGATTGGGACAAATCTCTTCAGGTAGCATTGCCTGTAAACACCATAGGTGGGAAAACGTTACCACCAAATGTTTTCCTGATTTGTGGCCACCGAGCATGGAAGGATATCCCACGGAAACCAATAGGAGGGCCATGCTATTTAGGTTCTTTGACTACAGCTACCCCCTCCTTGGCCCAAACAAAAAATCAATCTCTGATTTGGAAAGCACGATGTAAGAGGAATCTTGCTTATCATTTTGATGAGAATTGAAATGATGAAGTGAATTTCTTACCATTGAGTCAGCAGGTATTGCTCAGCATATTCTCATCTGGCAGGGCAGCAATACGCAGTTATAAGCAGATGAAACAGTTTGTTGGGCATCGAAGCAGTTTAATCTTACTGCTAGCATACTACAACAACTTCTGATAGATGTTGACAGCATATGTCATGGAGTGTTACAAGACCGAGCTGCCATTGATTTTTTGCTGTTAGCACACGGTCATGGATGTGAAGAATTTGAGGGAATGTGTTGTTTTAACCTGAGTGATCACTCTCAAAGTATTCACAGTCAGATTAATACTCTTAAACAGAATTTATAGAAAATTACCTTGAACAAAAGTCCTTTCAGTGATTGGCTAAATTCATTAGGCCTAAGTTCTTGGCTCGTGGCTTTACTACGACCATTGTTGGAGGTTTTATGTACCTTATTGATTGTTGGACTTAGTAGTCTCAAGTGCATTATGAATTGTTTGAATAAGATAGTGGCTTCTTTCTCTAAAGAAAGAGAGGGAAATGTAGGAATCTTTTATGCTCAGTTAGAGCTCTGAATAAATGAAACAAAGGAGCACTGAGAATATGTGAAACAAAGGAGCTTTGAGTATGAAAGACAAAGAACAAAAGGCATACAGAAATGAAGAATCGGCTTAGTTTTGATACACTTTCTATAATAACACAATATAAGAGAATCAAGGCTTGACAAGCAGGCTATATGATGATATTTGTAATAACCAGTAATATAATTAGAAAGAGCTTGTGGACAGTGCTGTACTAACCAATGATATAGCTAGGAAGAAGGCACGAACAGCTCGTGCACAGTGGATGTAACCAATGATAGCCTTGCTTGTCGCGTGTACGGAACTAAGACTGTTATAAATGTAGGCGTATATTTTAATAAAGTGGCATACCTTGCACTCCGTGTTGGTGTCTGGAGGATGTCCATTTTACCCTGCGGGCTACAGGTGGTGATTGTTTTGAGCTAGGCCATCATAGTTATAGGAAAGGTTGTTCTAATACCTGTGTCATAATTATGATTTGCCATTTGTTTGACTGTTTGCAGTCTTTGTTGCTGTATTTATCTAGACATGCTTAGAAAGAAAAATTTGAGAAAAAAAGAAAAAGAAAATAAGAAAAGAAAGAAGAAAACTGTAAAATTAGCCAATGAATTAAAATGCATTTTTCTGGGCACAGAGATTTTGTGACCTGATCATGATACAACATTTTATCTTTTGAATGTTTAACTCCAGCTTTGGATCAAACAGCAGGAAGCATGAAAGAATAGAAGAGCAAGCACTTACTCCTAATAATTTACCTATTTGTTTGGTTGCTTTTGTGTAGTGGGATGTGTTCTATGGGATTTTGAATTTATTTTTTTCCTTTGCTTACTGTCCTGGTTTGAAGGACAGGTGTCTGCTAAGGAAGGCAGGAGCCTCCCTTGGAATGGAACATGTAAACCCTTTCCCTCGGAATTATTTGTAACTTCGAAATTAAGGGGCTGTCAGGCAAAGATATGAGAATAGGAATAAGTCCTTTACTAGTATTGATAATAAAGCAAACAAACAACAACTCCAATGGCATTAACACCAAACAGAACCAGGAACCCGGTCCCAGCCCCCTGGGCCTGCAGGCACTGTCCCCTTGGGTGCAGTGATGGTCACAGCCGGCAGGGGGCGCTGGTGGCGCTCTGTGAGCAGGGCAGGTGCGATGAGTCCCCCGCAGCTGCAGGGGGCGCTGTGGTGCGAGCTCCAGGAGCACAGGGCAATGGCGGCTCGGCCGGGACGGGGAGGGATGGAAGGGGGAGAGGCTTTGCTTCACAAACCCCCTGGGGCAGTCGGTCCCGGTGCCCCAGCAGGACGCTGGGAAAACAGCAAGCTGGGATGGCAGGTGTTGGCAGGCAAGGGGTGCGGGACTGCAATGTAATGAAAAAACCCAGAGCAGTGTCGAAGGAGCTGGGGGGGCAGGGCTGGGGCAGCAGCCCAGCTCCCAGCCCGGCAAGGAGAGGTGAGCTCAGGATCCCGGACACCTGAACAGGTGGTAATAGGTCCCAGTTCAGAGCAGGGGCTCAGCCACAGCAGAATAAAACAGCTCTCGGTGGGGCTCCAGCAGCAGCAAGGAGTTAGTCTCCCCAAGAGAAGCACTCCCAAGCCTTCTCCTTTGAAGCTGAGAGAGAGGGAGCCCAGCAGCTGCTCCAGCCCTGCCTTTTACCAACCCCAGTTCTCGAGATATCTCCCCCCACCCTCCGAGAGAGACTCCCAGGCAGGAGAACAGTAAAACAGAGATGCCTCTCTCCCTGGGGCTTGGCCACTTCTTTTGTTCTTAAGTACTCAGTTGTTAGTGCTCCTTAGCAACTTAATGGGAAAAAATTCTATACGTAAAAAGGAAAGAAAATCTAACCTCCAGCACTTGCATAAGAGGGGTTTTCATTTTTTTGCACTGTCGTATGTATCTGAAAATTTTTTTTTCTTTCATTTTACAGGAGGAAAATGGCTCAAACTACTGTACCAGTAACATCCATCCATAATGAGGAATCCTTGGAAAGCAGAATGGTGGTTACATTCCTCATGTCAGGACTTGAGTCAATGGTTAGTAAAGAAGTTAAGCTTCTGTGTCATAAATCTGTCTTGGTATTTGCAGGTTTATATCAGTTTATTGCTGCCCACTGGGCAGCAGGGAAGGTGGATTGTTGTATCTATACCGTACTGTGTGTTGTCCAACCAGCTGTAACTTTACCTTTGCTTGTGATAAATTGTGCTATCAGTAATCTTATTTCTTCTTGTGGTGTGGTTGTTTTAAAAATTATTTTGTCAAATAAATGGGAAATATTTGTTGATTGCTTAGGTACAACATGGTTGAAAGGCAAAAATGTGTTCTGGTCTTTGTTGTATGTATTGTAGAGTGAATAAATGGTGTTGAGGCTAATGCCTTGTCTTCAGCTGCTGTACCAACTCCACAAAACTTGTTCAGAAAATACTTCTTTTTGTTGGCATATCACCTGTTTTTTAGAAGTTATTAAATTGTGTGGGTTTACGGTTGGCTGGGGCTGTGAGTAGAAACGCCTGTCCCATTTCCTTGAAGTTGAGGCACTGTCCAAGATTTGGTTCTTTAAAATTGGGGTTTTTTAATGATAAGCAAGAACAAACATTTTCTTTTTAACAATGAAACTTTGAGTGGAATAGTTATAAGACAATATATTGCAAGTCTTTTATCCCATTGAGTGTATTTGGTTCGTAAAGTCTTTGTGTCACTTTTTCCTCCCATGCTGCAACTGTTGGTCTTTTTATAGGTTGTAGCAAACTCTGATTTAGCTCCCAGGAGAGACTGACCTTTTGTGATCACTACTTGGTCATCTCACCAGTTTTCTTGGGATCCTTAGGCTTCCTGCCTTAATTCTTGCCAGAAATTTCTCCTGGTAGAACATATGTAGGTGTTTGCAGGGATGGTGCAATTCTTCCATTCAGGGGGAATTCACTGAGCCTGGGCCCAGTCGACAGGACAGGGCAGACTACAGGGAGCCATCCTGCTTGCAGCCACACCTTTCTGAACAGAACATGGTGTGCGAGGAGTGTGCTGTGAGTGACCAAAGCTCCTGTGTGCTTTGTTGAAAGTTGGAGTAAGACAGTATGGTTAACATGGAAGTGATAATTCAACATGGATTAATGTCATAAATCATTTTAATTAAAAACAATGCAAATTTTGAGTCTATACAAGGCCTTAATTTTTCTAATGAATCTACAATGCGTTTAAGACTTCTGATGAAAAGCATTCCAGATGTATAAATTGTGCTTTGCTACTGGCTGATGTTATGTTGCTCACACTACCTTTTGAAGGGTGGATGTTGGCTGCAGTATAGTAATTGTTTTACGTGATATCACATACATTTTTATTAACTGTATCTTAACTATGGTAATAAAAACTTTTTCTTTTTCTTTTTTTAGTGTAAAGAACTTTCGAAGTCCAAGGCAGAAATTGCCTGTATTGGTGTATATGAAAGAAATGTTTTTGTAGTTGGAACTGAGAGAGGAAAAGCCTTTGTCAACTCTAGGGAAGATATTAAGATGGATTTTATTGAATACTGTAAGTTTCAGTGTTTTGTTTTTGTATGTCACAAGCTGCATAATGTATGTTGCATAATATGAATAACTTTGGGAGCAAAATTCTCTCTATCATGGCTGCATGCTATAACTATGTTGGCTATGGCAAATCAAGCTGTTTAGGAACATAAAAATGAGCAATAACAGTGGTCTTGTTCAGAGTGTTATTTCTACGATGGCTGGAAGTGTTCATTTTTTCTTAGATAATGTGACTGACTAATACAATAAGAAGTATTAGACTGTCCACCCTTATAATACGTCCTGCATTTCCTAGTGCGTGTTAATTTCTCTTTGTATCCCCTCCTCCAAACCTTTTTTCCACTCAGGAATACTGAGGAGAGCACTGAACAGGTAGAGGAGTACTTCTGTCAGCTCAGGTGGTCCTGGTTCTTCAGATCACTTCATGCCATACTAAGGGAGATGCAGAGTTTTGACAAGATAGAATTTTTTTATGTAGCTTTTTTATATCACTTTTATTTAGTAGACAGAAGTATGCATCTATACCATAATGACTTAAAATTACATATGCATTACTTTTGTACACCTATAAGTACATCTAGAGTGTGTTTTTTGTTTAATTTCATTTTTACAGTAAAACAGTGGAACTTTTGTATTCATAAAACTTGATACATTGAGTACAGGACAGTATTTTTAGGGATAGATTTCAAAGATTCAGTGACTGTTTAGGGGAGCATTGATGCACTCATGTAGGAAAGTGTTGGTGGTGGACACTGCCTAACAAATAACAAAATGTACATTTATTTGCCTAGAGAAAGAGAGAAGATGGAGGTCAGGGGTAGGGTATGATAGAAGAGTCAGTCTGAGAAGGAATTTAAGAACAAAAACTATCAAGTTGTTTATGTCAAGTTAAGTACTGCTTGGAACGCAACTACGTTTAGTGTATAACAGAAAGACTTATTCCCAAAAATGCTTTTGTTGCCATGTAAAATTCTCTTGGAGGCTCTTTCTCAAGGTTAGTTGTTTGTGGTAGGGCTCTGGATTTTTTTTATCACTGTCCTACTGGCATGGATAGCGATCTGTGCACATATTTACTCCAAGGAAACTCACCATGATGTTGGGTTGTAACAGATCACTGATATCAAAATGTAGAATTGAAGCCTAACTGAGGAATCAAGTATAAGGTGAATCAGTTTCTTTTTCTTTTTTCTTTTTTTTCATTTTTTTACAGGGACAATCTTCTGATAATGCTGTGAAAACTGCTATCTGAGTACTGGGGAGGGAGTTCAGTTTTTCACCTGATTACTTTTTTTGTTTCATTTTTGTTGCTTGAAGGGCTTCCCTGACATCCTAGGTACTATGTTTTATTGCCAGTACAGTGGTATCATGGGCCCTGATACACCAGGGACTTTGTGTACTGAACACATCTGTTAATGGAGAGTCTGAAATTATGGGGATTTGCTGTTTGATCTCCTGGCTAGATCTCTATTGCAGATTTTGTACTATGGGAAGCACTGACTTCTGTTCGATCCTTGTGTTTGGCTGCATGAGATGTGGTTTCCATAGATGCATGCCTGTGTTTAAATCCTACATCAGTTTTCATAATCCTCACCTTTTGCTTTATTCCAGTTACAAGATACTCATTCTTGGGCTGTGTTTTTGTACTGTCAGGCTGATAAGATTAAACAGTAATAACTTAGAAAACAGTGTTTTCGTTGTGATTCTTGCAGAACATGATGGTGTAGATCTGTGTGAACAAGGTCAACTAATGCCAGTCATTGCCCTCTTGGTTTCACTAAGTGCACATCTCCCATGCTTTCAAGGGAGTCTTGATGCTGGAAGAAGTTTCATCTGTTCCTGAGAAAAATGTTGATAATTCCAGAAAACATTACTTCAGACCAAAAATTTTTAGGAATAATAGCATTACATATTCCTGATAATGCTGATTCCATCACTGCCTTTGACAGCTTTGAAGTCTTGATGAAGTTTATAGTGTAATATCTTCTACTCTAAAATGTAGAGCTGTGGAGGCAACAGCTCCTTTCCCCTAGTACCTTGTTTCTTCAGTTCAGTATGAAAGTGAGCAATAGGCAGTGGTAGTTGAGATATTAGTAGGTCTTTTGTAAGAATCCATGAGGGACACAGTTCTTTGTGTTTTTAACAAGTGAGAGTTGAGTCCTTGTTACTTTAGGACTGATAAAGGCTTCTGAGAGATTCTTACCTTGCTGTTAGAATTAAACCTTAAAAATTCATCTGTGATATCAGTCTCTGAAATACATGGTGCTGACAATATTGAAAATTACCTCTCCACTTGTGGGTATCTTCATATTTCTTTAAATATGGAAACAGAAGTCTAGTTACTAAGCACACCTCTGGTTTTGTCTGTGCAAGCCAGCACATATCTTCAGTCTTTATTTCCACATTTTTCACAGCTCCTTTATATAATTTGAGTAGTGTATGAAGAGTTTTCAGAATTTGTAGGGCTCAGGCTTCAAACACACTGCTTTTTTTAAATTAATGAGTATAATTTAGTGGGCTAAACTGATGAAATGTATATATGAGGTTTATGAAGGAAGTAGCATGTACACTTTTGAGCAGTATAGAACTGATAAAAATAATTAATAATGGTTCACTGAAAGCAGCACTGGAGTTTGGTTTCCTGTGGCTTTCGTTCTTGATGAACTTCACCCACATGGGATCCCTAAGGCCTTGCTGCAGGGCAAGGAGGAGCCCTGCCCATATCTCATTTACCTTGTTACCTTAAGAAAATGTGTTGTGAGTTAATAATAACAATGCCTTTTAAAATTTTAGCATGGTTGTGTAGTAAGTGTTGAAAAACCAGGCATTAATTATTTAAAACTGCGTCAGCAATGTATTCTTCTGAGCTCTGCTTAATGAAGATGGCTGTGAGCCCTACGTTACGGTCAAATGGACTGTTTCAATCAGTGTAGAACTGCATGTGCTTGTATCCAGAACATGTGACTTGGGTAACCTGCAGTGTCAGATACTCTAGGCCTGTGTAAATTTGTGTTGTGTATAGAAGGAGCGTGTTCTTCGAGCTCCTGCTCATATTGAGCATATGGACAAGTGTAGATACTTCTGCACTGTAAGTGATCAAGATCATATACATCATGCTCTAAAAGTACCTCTTTGTTTTAGTTGTTATCCCCTGCTAAAGTGTATTGTGCGATCCTCAGTTGCTCTTGCATGGCCTTGGCAAGATGAAGCGCCTTTGGATTGTCGTCTCTGGATTGCTGTGGAGTTGTGGGTTATCAGCTATCCTGAACAGGTGACTTACCCTTAGGGTAACTGAAGAATGCTGTTCTCTTCATGTGTTCATCTTTGTCATCTTGGCGGTTTCCCTTGGGTTCTGTGGAATTCATTCTCATTTGAATGCAAGCTGGAGATAGTTTATAAGACAACCAAAGAAACCCCAAAATCCAGAGGAAGCCTTATTTTCCCCAGGTTGTATTTGCCTGTCAGAAGGGAACTTTCAGAAGAGCTTCCTGACTCAGAAGCACCTTTCTGGTCACCTGTTCTGGACTTTGAAAGATATCTGCCCCATACCATGTGTTCCATCCCATCTACCAAGGAGACAGTTCTTCTCCAAGAATCCCAGTTCCTTCTGCTAGCATTTCCACTGGTACTGGCTGCTACACCATCAATATGTAGGTTGCAGGGAAGCTTAATCCTGCTAGTTCCACAACTTCTGGCAGCTCTCCCAGTCATGCTGCTTTTTTCTTTGGTGGTGCCAAGGGTTTGGGCTCACTTGCCTGAGATGGGGCCATCTTGCACCTGTAGGTGGTTCATCTTCATTTTTCTTCTAATGGCCTTGGGTTTCCACACTGATCTTAAAAATGCATCTGGTATGGGCCAGAGTTTGACTTCAAGTCCTGCTAGAGACTTTGGGCCAGGGTCTTTCATTCTTCCTACCTGTACCTCCATGTCTATCCAGCACAGGTTGCAAGAACTTCTTGTAGTTTCAGGAATGCTCAGATTCTGAGTGTTTTTAATGAACACAGCCATTCCTCCTGCTCAGGAAGAAGGAGGAATGCAGTTCTCCACAGACTTGATGGGAAAGACTGCTCAGCTTTGGCTCTTCAGTATTTCTTTGGTATGTGAATTACTGTTTCCTTTTGGATGTACTCCATCATCTGCAGGCAAGTAAAATGGTTCCTGCCATAAACTAGGCTACTGTGGACCTGCTTGAAAATCTTCAGCTCGGCTTCTGTCTCACTGAATCCTTCTGGCCTTTGAGTAAATAGAACCATCAGGTTTTTTTGGGAATTCTTATTCTGACATTGTGTTCCTCTATGTCTTTGTAAGCAATTTAATGCTTCAGCAGTTTAAAGGGGGATGGAAAAAGCAAACAAAACCCAGAACCTTAAAAGACTAGATCTTACTGGCTTAAAAAACAAAACACCCTTAAAACCACCAAGTCTCTAATAGGATTGTCCCACTTGAGATTCTCACTACTTGTGAGACTACTTTGGCCTGCTGTAATTTTCAAATGAATACCTGAAATTGGCGTTTTTGTCTTGTAGTAACCTTGTAGTGGTTTCACATTCGCCTATTTGCCTGCTCACACCAGGCAATAGCGTAGTGGTCTGAGTACTCTGGTCTAACACCAGTGTACTTACTGAGTTTACTTGCTCATTTCTGTGGTTGAGATAAGGATTCAATGAGAAATGCAAAGCAGGCCTAAAACCTTTGAAGGTAAACAGATAGTTTATTAACAAACCTAAAAGAGAAAAAACTTAAAAAGAAAATTTAAAAAAATCAAAATAAACCTCCAGATGTTTCTTTCCCCCCACCCAATTTGTCTTTCTTTACCAACACCTCTTTTTCCATCAACAACACAAAGAGACAAAACCTAAAGATCTTTGGTCAGTTTACCACCTTTAGAATAAACTTTCATCAGTTCAGTTGGGAAGAAGAGCCTCTTCTACCTCACCATGGAGACTTTCCCACAAGAAACACAGTTCTTTTTGTGGATTCCATTTCATAGTGAATCCGCCACCCAGGGATCTGTTCTCTGCGAGAGCCCCTTTCCTTGACATACAGTTGTTCCCACAACTGCCTTCGAGGACTCAATCTCTATATCATAGGGTAGTATTTTAAGGATGAGCTGTTCTGGTAGAAAAAACAAAGGTCGTCTCTCTCTGGAAACAAGGCTTCTCCCATCTGTGGAGCAAGGGTTCCTCTATTGTTACCCTGAGGTAAAGGTCTTCTTCCTCTGTTATCATCCCTGGGGTAAGGGCTTCTCCCTCAGTTATTACCCCGAGGCACAGGTTTTCAGCCTCAATTATTACCCTGAGGCAAGGGTTTCTCTTCTCTGTAGAAAACCAGCAAGGGTTTCTTCTCTGTGGAAAACNACTGACCTAGGTGCCTCTGTTGCCTTCTTCTGTTACCCTACTTGTCTGAGTCCATGTTGTGCACTTTAAAGTTAAATCTAAGTCTCTTTAGTGCACTTACTCTCTTCCTCGTTCTGTTGTTGGTCACATGACCCTGTTGAACAGCAGCTGGAGCTGAGGTGGGGAAGCAGAGAAGTCAGGGATGGCCGCATCATTCAGCAGACAAGATCTCTGCTGGTCAGCAGCTGTGTTGTTGTTGCACTCCCATCCCTGGGAGAGGGGTGGGGGAAGAAGATGCGGTAGCATATTCAGTTCACCGTGGGTGTTTGCCTCTTTTCCCCCTGTGCCAGTGGCTGCGAGTGAAACTCAGATTCGGCCCCGTGGGTAGGGAAGCCCCCCATCCGAGAGCTTGGCCCGGCCCGGAAGAGCCTGGGCCGGCCCCGTGAGGCGGCAGTGTGGGAGAAGCCCGCGGCAGGAGCTGCAGCCAGCTGTTGCTAGGCAATGGCCAGAAAGGCAGTCTTTCCCCACTGTGGGGGGCGGCGGTGGCAGTAGCCGCGATAGGAGCGGCCGGGGCGGCGGGGTGGGTCGGCCCTGTGGTGATGGCTTCTTGGTAGTGGCAGCAGCAATAGGTGGGACTGCAGGCGGCCAGCAGCAGGGACCGCACGGGGCAGCAGGGACACACAGGGCGGCGAGGGAGCCGGTGGCAGGAAGCTGATGGCTCTCTCGGCCCCCCTTCCTGACGGGGCAGGGGCAGGCCCGGCGCGGCCCAGGCTGGTGCCCCCCAGGCCTGAGGCCCAGGGCCGGCCGGCTGAGCCGCACGGAGATGTTACCTGTTCCACAGGCGGAAGCCAAAGAGAGAGAAAGTCCCGGGCTTAACCTCTTGAAATGTGGACCACAGGGTGGACTTGTTATCTAAGTGGCTAAATAAAGCCTCTATCTTGAAATTAGCCAGCTTATTGGTCTCTAAAGTGCAGGAAGCTGCACTTCCCAGGAAATTGTAAAAGTCTCTTCCAGGTGACTTTTTTCAAACCACGACATCTCTATATTCTAGAGGGATCTAGGCATTTGGCTGAAGTTACACCATGTCTAGTGTCTTGCTTATGTAAATGCTGGCTTCCTATTCCATAGCTGTAATTCATTACATCTTTTAGAGTGATTGTCCTCACTTCAGGTTTTGTCCTCCAAAGAAACTACTGTTAACTGTGCATGATCTCTCTGGAGAACGAACTTCATATCCAAGAAGGCTTCATATCCAAGAAGGTTTCAAATGCACAAAAGGACTGTAGAGCGGTTCTTTAGTATTTAGGGATATACAAATAGGATTTTGAATAGTCAGTCTCTACATCACACAACCACTGGAGACCATCAGTCTACTTCATCCCTAGCTGTTCATCCCCATAGGCTGTTTCTTATTGATGAGATGTGCATGTATTCCAAGTTGCTTGATTAATAAATTTTTTCCAAAGTAGAAGTATTTTGTGAAAATACTTCGCCACCCCGGGCGATGGTCCTGGTGTCCCCGGATCGAACAATAGCTGAACAGTCCCAATAACCTCTGGCCTCAGCTTATTAAAATAAAAACTAGCCAAAAAGCAAAAAACGGGAAAAAAAACCCCAAAGAGAGCTCTCCGCTCAGGCAGGCAACCCAGAGTCCAGGAGAAGGAATGCTGAAGGTGTTATCTCTGTGTTTTGAAAACAACTGCCTCATGTTCCACTGCTTGTCTCTCCTTATACCCCCTTTGCCCTCAGATCCAGTCTTAAAGGTGCAAAACTTATTTCTGGGCTAAACAGACGAAATGGGGATAAAAGCATCATACAGTCAGCCTAGGACACCCATGATGAAGCTCTAAGTGGCATGTCTTGCTGCTTTCTTTCATTTTTTTAGTGGATGGAGCTATTTACGTGTTTGATCCTGTCTTTGTATCATCTATGTACATTCACCATAAGCAATGCTGAACAGACTGTGGTATTGCAGACCAGAGAGGACCATGCACAGATCTGGGGTTTAGAATCTGGTAGGTAGGAGTCAAGTTACAGTAGCGTGAACCTTTATATTAACGGGAACTTACTCAACTGTGACTCTCAGTTTTGTTCCTGAGTTTTCACCTCCCTTTTTGCAAAAACATGCTTACTGCGCTGGAAGATACGATGTGTTTATTCCTGCTATGTGTGTCACTTGGGAGTTAAGACCCGGCATCTCTTCTAGTGGAAGGGATCATGTGATTGTTCTCTTGTCCTTTAATATTACCTGAGCAAGTTTGCATCCTGCCTGTTTAGTGATGTGTTAATGCTGACCTGCCTCTACTTGGGGTTAATTGGGGAACAGTTTCCTAATTTTTTTTCTAGGGAGAGGTGTGGGCAAAGTATATAAGGATATCTTTGTTTATTTAATAATATAATCCTCAATGATCTCAAAGGTCTTTTCCAAACTAGTTAATTCTGTGATTCTGTGAAAAAACATGAAGCTTCACAGTTCCTGCTGGAAAACTGGGACACTTTTCTACATTGTGTCTGCCACCAGCCCTTTAGGATTGTGTTTTCTCAGTCTTATTTACATTGTACTCTTTATTGCAAGCAGTAGTTCATACTTTGTATCTGTTTCGACCCCACCCCTAGTTTTTGGGGGAGTTTTTCTGTTGCAATTTTAACTGATAAATTAGCTTGTCTGTGTTAACCTAAACCTTTTTGGATTAAGTTTCAGTCACTTTCTATTCGCGGAAATGCTGTTGTGAGTTAAATCAACTACACTTAGAGACTTGATCAGTTGATTCCTAATAAATCATGGGCTTAGGAATTAAAGATATCATTCCTAGCACTCACTAAACAGTTGCAAGTAATAAAAATAAAATCTAAAGCAATCATTCCTGTCTTACTGTAGGAGCTGGGTGGTTTTTTGCTGTTGTTGTCTCCATTTGAGCTCACTTAAATGGTTCAGCTTGCAATCCCCTTTTGCCTAAACTTTTGCAATGCAAATAATGTAGTTTCTGTGCTGCATATCTTTTACATATCATATGTTTATTATCTGAACTTGGCATTAATAGTCTAGATCTTTGTGAAAGACATAGAAAGCATTTTCCTATCTTTTAGCTTTACCTTGTGACCTGCTATACTCTCCCTTTTCTACTACTTTACCTTATTTTTTCCCCAACTTCCTGGATTGATAAAAGGGTTTTATCCTGAAGTGGATGACGGACAGCCCAGCTAGTCATGCATTTTTATAGTCTCCTTTGCAAGTCCTTTCTCATGGTATTGGGTTGAATTAATCTACTTTTCTGAAGTTTTACATTATTGACAGTATCTCTTGATTTACAAATCAGTCCACCCCTTTTCCCAAGTTCTCAAATAAAAAGAAACTTGTATTTTCAAAACTTCTGCTACATAGTTAGACACAAGTTATTTTGCCTCTGATAGATAACACAGAGAAGAGAAACTTTCAGTTCCCCTAAAGTTGCTGCATAGAGCTTAAACTAGCAAAAAGTTACTGGATAGAGCTTAACTAGCAAAAAGAGAGAATGTAAAAGTGTGCATGCAGGATAAACACAGCTGGAACCAGTGGAGAAACAGATAATGAGGAACATAGTGGCTTTTTTGACTAAATTATGTAACAAGAAGCAGCAGCACATGCCTAAAGAAAAATTCAAGGCAAGGCCATCTGTAACATTGGGAATACTCAGTGAGTACAACCACCAGACACCCCTTTAGATGACCCTCTAGGACCATAATAGGTCTTCCAGTAGGAGGCAGATGCATGCAAATTAGTTCTAGAAAAAGTGATGTTATTATCTAGGAAGTACATTGTAATAAATATGTATGAACATGATGGAATAAATATCCTGTTGTAAAGTTTTAGGACACACATTTGATTAGAGGAGATATCCTCTGAGCATGTCCAGTGCTGTAATAAAGAATGCTTGCTTTCTAATACTTCAAATTGTGTTAGAAAGTTTATTTTCTATCTGGTTTTGGTATCACCTCCCTTCCTTGGAGGTGCTTTCTCTGCTTCCATCATCTGCTTCTCTTCACTGTAGATGAGTCAAGAACAGACTCTTGTATATAGTTTGCCAGTTTGGATGCCTTTTCTTTTCAGCACCCTTAAGTCTAGCCATGCCCTGCCTCAGAGCTCCCTGCTGTTTTTCTTGGGTCATTTTGGAGCTGGGTAACTTGTACAGCCAGGTTGCCTGTCTTGATTGCCACAAACCTTGAATGTTCTGTCTCTGCCTAGCCAGCTAAGGGGTATGGAGTTAACAGCCGATTTAAAAGCCTGTGGGGAAAGTTCGGTCCCATTTCCATGGAATCCACACATCTTGTTCCCTCAGAGTCCACAACAAATAGAAAATTACTCTAGATAATCAGTCTTTTTCAAATTTCGTGGCTCCTAAATTCTGCCGCAGGTGATTTGCTGTTCATGTGGTTCAAGTGATCCTTTGATAATTATAAAATGACTTTAATTCGTGGATATTTTCTGATTTCATGAACTGTAAAGCTGGATGGCCTTAAAAAGCTCACAGATAAATTGGGTGAATAACATTATAACCAAAGCAAAATGCTTTTAGATGTGCACCCATTTACTTTCCCTCTTTCATTGCAGTAATTTTCCTTAAGCACAAAGAATGAAATACATGTATATGAGTGGTGTCACAAAATTGTTGTTGCTCTTAAGTTGCCTCTCAGAGTGCCTGCACAGGAGTCACATTCATATTCTTAGAATTACTTCTTGTTTTGCTGTCTCTGAGGGATTGAAAGCCACCTGATTAAAAACCTTCAAATGTTTTAAGATGCCTTAACTACCATGGGACTGACTGCTCTGCTAGAGAAGACCTGAGCTATGTGACCTTTAGATACCAAATTGTGCCAGCTTTTCTCTGTTGAGCATCTGATCTTCAGGTCTTTTTTTGAGGAAGTTTCAGTTGAGTAAATTTTCTGCTGAAACTTGGTTTCTTTTCTTTCTTATTCTTTGGTGAGATGAGGACCATGAGGTGCATGCTGGATTTGTTGCTTGTCTGCAGTGTGACCCAGCAGGGCATTCTCTGCTCCGCAGGAGAACTGCAACCTACCTCCTCCCAGCACAGCTCCCTGTTTTATAGGAATGGGGACAGCTGGGAGATTCCTTTTCCAGCTAAGTGATATGCTGGACTGTCAGACCTGGAGGGAAGGATATTCTGAGGAACCAAAACACATGGGCAGTAGAAGAAGATACGAGACATTTAAGCATATATTGACTTTCATTGCAAAATGAGGATTGTTGGGAGTTGTGTAGTTGTAATCATGCTGAATCCAGAAGAGTAGCGGAACTAATTCTGCAGGATGCTCACAATTGTGCAGGGTGCTATTTTTTTACCATATAACCATTCCTCCCTCTTCGTGAGCCATTTACCCTGTCAATACAGTCCCCTCATCCCTCTTCCACACCAAATCTTGTTGCATATGTCCTAGGCATCCCCTCCCAAATGTAGCCCGAATCCTGCTCGGGGCTCCAGTAATTGTGGCAAGGGCTTTGGAAGAGCCTGTGAAGTTGTGTAACCTCCAAGGGTTCGTGTGTCCATCGGGAATGCCAGGAGGAGTGAATGCCTGCTAGATTTGATCAGTTGTGCAGGGCTGTTACAAATCTTGCTGCTTTTTAAACTTGATCTTGTTTGTGAGTCTTAATTAAAATCGGCCAATGATTGTTGGAGGGATTAGGGAGGCAGATGCATAATGTGATCTTAAGAAAATGCGTAAAAATCATGTTATTAAAAAAACCCATAAGGGTTTGTCTTCTAGTTAAGAAAGAAAATTTCTCTTCCTGTTTGGTTTTCATTTTCATAGAAAGTGGGCAGTGTTGTCATCTTAATTTTGGTTTGTTTATTATTTTTAGAAAGTGTGGGTACACTTTCTGAAGCTCCTGGCAGTAAAGGCATTTTCAATGAATCAATTTCTTACATGGAAAAAACACTCACTCAAAAAGCTACATTTGATGTAGCTGTAAATGGAAACTGATGTCTTATCCCAAGTCCACAGGCAAATCTTAAAAGCTGTCATTGATTAAGCACCTGTATTGCAGGTATATAACAATATCCCATTTTTCATTATTTTTCGTGTTCTGATAGGCCCTATCATACTGCAGAAAAAGCAAAAGTTTCAGGCCTGAAGGGCTGGCAAGCTAAATATCTCATAGAGGTGGGTTTCCAGGGCATGAAGCAGACATGTGATCTGCAGAGGAAGGACAGGATTCTCTTTGAAATGAAGATATGAGTTTTTAAGATGATAAATGTGGCTTTACGAAAAGCATTGCTGCTTCAGCTCATTTCACAGCCCATTTGTAATCAGTTGTTCAAACTGATGTTTGTTTTCTTGTGTCAGTGTAGAATTCTGATGCCAGCAGTCCTGGTGATGCACATCGCAGTGTTTCAGGCTTACTGCTGTGCTGGCTCGTGGTGAAGTCATGACACAGCTTCAACACTGATCATGCTCTTGCACAAAGGAACACAGATCTCCCTTGCCTTTCCTTCCAGGTAGGCAAGCATATCTCTGTTGTTTGCCTCTGGTTTTGCTGGATGATTCTTGGTAAATCTTAGCAAGAATTGAATTATGAGAAAGGAAGGCTGCTACCTGAAACTATCACTTCTGTTTGCTTTTAATACTGGAAGTGTTCCTACTTCCTCACTTCTTCTGCAGTGACTTTTGCTCAGAGACTAGAACAAGATGTAGGACACAAGTCAGATCCCTTCTGTAAAATGTTCTGTGAAGCACTGTTGTGGTATTAATTAATTATACCTTTATCAATGGATTATGTAATTTGACAGTTGGGTTATGTAACTTGACCAGTATGGACCGTTGGACATCAGGCCTAGACAGTTGAAGATGAGATCAGCTATTGGCTGATCCACCAGGCAGCAACAGGTCCAACCAATCATGATCAAGCGTGCGGACCCCCAAAATCTATGGAAGGAGAACAGAGATCAATAAAGACGGGCTGTTGTGCATGACCCTTGGGGCGTGTTGTCGCAATTCTTGCCTCCAACACCCAAGCACATACAGAATAAATAAACCAGGACATGGTAGAACTGCTGTGTAAGATGTCATGCACAGCACTAGACCCTTCACACTGGCATTTTACCTTTTCCTTGGTGACTCTGTTGGTTCTTCTTTTCTTGGCAGTTTAGCATTGTATGTTTACTATATTATCCTCTCATGAGAATAGTGTTTTCTACCTCTTCGTGCCAAAAAAAGCCTCCTTGGATGTGTCTCTTAATTTGTCATTCATATTCTTCAGAGATATTTGCAAAGATTGTAGGGAGGATGTAATAATTCTGGGGTAAATTTAAATTTGCTCATTGCTTATGTACATAGATATGTGCATTTGCTTCTAATACAAGTAAATTCTTACCATTTTCTGGCAGGATTCCTTCTTGAGAATCTCTAGTCTAAAGTGGAGGGACTAGGAACTTCTAACGACTTAATATTTTATGTCTGTTTTGTTTTTATAAATAACTGCCAGGTGTTACAGAAGAGGACAGGGCTGCAGAACTGCAGAAAACAAAGACTACACCACCTGTAAACAGACAGACGGTGGAGACTGTGGATCTGGAGGCTCTTAGAAAGTCTGTGGAGGACTTTTTCTGCCTTTGCTATGGTGGGTGCTTTGAATTCTTCTGAAGAGCTGTTCTAGATTTTTAAATTTTTATTCCAGTTGGGAGGAAAAAACTGCAAGATCTTAGCCTTCCAACTACACTGCTATTTTTACAAACTTTTAGTAGCCGTTTCTAAAAAATACACATATAGTGGTTCTTCTTGATGTGGTTTATGAGATGTGATTTGAGATTATTGCCCAGTGCATATTAGTGCCAGCAGTATTTGGTTTTCTGAGAAGATTTGCATCCACACTTTGCTTTTGCTTCAGTCCTATCCAAAGTTACAAAGTTTTATGAGGGACTCACCCTTTTGCTAACTTCAACAGTCTTGACAACAAAACAACCTCCTCTTTTTTTTCTAGGTAAAGCTTTAGGAAAGTCAGTGATGGTACCTGTGCCTTATGAAGAGATTCAGAGGAACCATTCTGTTGTGATAGTGCAGGGCCTGCCTGAAGGACTTGCATTTCAACATCCATCCAATTATGATGTTTCTACCCTGAAATGGATTTTGGAAAACAAATCAGAGATCTCATTTAGTATCAACAGGTTGTTTGCTCTCTTTCTTGTGCTGGTTTGTGTGATTTGGTTTTGTACTTAAGTAAAATTAATTTTAATTTTTAATTAAATACATTGCAGACTGTTTCTCTTAAACAGGAATTGTCTCTGTAATGTATGCTACCAAGTAATTACCGATGTGTGCTAAAACTGAGTTTTTCTTTCCATATTTCCATGTAGGCCTTTTCTAGAACCAAAGAAACACATAGGTAAGTTAATGCTTATTCAGACTAAACAAGTAAAGATTGGAATTTGAGTTTAGATAGCAGTATACATAGAATATTTGGTTATGTCAGTAAAGTGGCAAACTGTGCAGAAATTTCTAGACTGTGAGTTGCCTTACTTATGGAGTTATAACCCTTTCCTTTATGCATTTGCCAGGAGCAACTCATCGGAGATGAAATTCATTCTGTTTCATTTTTTGTCTTGATCAAGTTCATTCTATTTCATTCTTCGTCCTTATACTGAATTTAAATTTAATGTGAATTGTATAGTATCCTAGGGGAAGGAGAAGTGAACTTATGAAGCTCTGCACTCAGTTTTTAGAAGATGCCAAGACTTTCTAGTGCTTGTGTTCTACTACCCAGCTGATTTTGGCATTTATATTTCATTTTAAAAAGTAATTTAGTCTTCTCAAGTGGCTAGGTGTTGCAGTTCCTGTGAAAGCCTCTATATATTAAAAATTCTGAGCTAGAGTGAGTTTTGTAAAACTCTATAAAGATTCACTTCTAACTTAGGAGAAATCCCTTCTCCTGTTCCTTTTATGATATCATATTGCTTTACTTGCTAAGTGTATAAGTGTGAGGATTTATTTTATGAAAACGATGAAGCAATCTCTGTAGAAATGCAGTCAAAAAGGAAAAGTTTAATTTCTTAGGTGAAACAGCCAGAAGTTGATGCTTGATTAGTAAAATTAGAGATATGTTGCCTATGCTCAGGCTGAAGACTAGAGATGGTATATTACAGAGATTCTGGTAATAATATAGTTCTGTCAAAAATACAAGGTAGGTTTTCAGTGTGCTAAGTGGCATTCTAAAAATGCAAACTGTTGATGTCTAGGTACAGTTTAATGGGATCTTTCATTATCTGTGAATAAGGAAAATAGGCACATATTCTTGTAAAATATGAACAGGCTTTTGCTTTGTAAAATAAATGTTACATTTTCAATTTGTGTTTAAAGTAAATGGAGTACAGGAAATTCAAATATTGTCTTTTAACTTTCAGGAGCTGATATGACAGATCCTTCACATTCAATTATACCTCCATGTGGAAGGTAAATTTAAAATAATGTAGATTTTTTTTTTTTAATCAACTGTCTATTTTCATGTTGTTATCTTTGTCCTAATGTGCTTTTTCTGCCCAGCTGACCTTTGAATAACTTTTGCTTGCTTGGCATTATAAAAAGCATGAAGCTCAATCTTACCTTTCTTTTGATGATAATTTGTGAGGAGTTAAACAAATGGCAAAGTTTCTCCTCGGTTTAATTAGCTGAATGGGTGTTCTGTTAGTCAGGGATAAGTTTGCCGTGATTTATGGTACAGCAGTGAGGGAGAACAGATGTAATGTTGCTTCCTTCCCCCTCCTCAATTTGAAAAAGGTGATTTTCTTTTTTAAATTAGTAAATGAAGATACTATATCTGTAATACATCAAAAATTTGTTAATGTGGAAATAGGGATCAGTTTTCAGTACTTCTGCATTTGCTTCCCATGAAATAAGCCAATCTGCAAGGTTTTTAAATTTTGTGTTCATGTTAGAAAAAATTCCAAGAGATTGATTTTACTGAACAAGCTATAAAGCTTGAAGAACTTCGCAGAAATCTAAGGTTTGTTTTTAATAATGTCATTCTGTTTGATTTGTTTATTTTTATAGTTGTCCTTCTGTTAAAGTGAAAATGGAACCAAACAAGGATTCTGGTACGTTCAAAATTTTGCCTTAATTTGCAGCAAAATAGAGAAAAAAAGGCCAAATTCTGTTCAGAAGACTGAACTTAAGCAAAAATAGAAAGCTCCAAAAAAAAAGAGAAAAGTAGCAAAATGACATCCTTGGTGAGATGGAAAAACTTTTCCTTCCTTGAAACTGTCCGTTTTTCAGCTGGAGTTTTTTTCAATTATTGAACCCTAGCCAAATGCTTCCATTTCAAGAGGGAGGAAATCTGTAATACATATTAGACTAAATTTATCTTTATGTAATTTAGAGATGAAGAAATTCCACTTTTTTGTTGGGTTTTTTTGTTCTTATTCAAGATGTCTTTGTCCCTAATGGGAAGCAAAATCTTGGTTTATTTGTTAATATTCCTAAAATATTGAAAATGAAAAAATGTCCATTTTCTAGCTAAAATAGAAATAAAAAGTTCATAAATAACAAGATGTGTTTTTTGTTATTAAAAAATTGCCAAATCATTCCTAAGTTGCTCTGCAGTTAGCTGATCATTCCCCAAGGCACTGTGATCTGTGGCAGAGTAATGCTTAAGTTTGTGCTGTGAGATAAAAGCATGTGTAATCCCATTAGAGCTAGTGATGCAGCAGGAGTGTTGGGAGATAAACTGGTGACTTTCCCTTTTGCTGGGTTGGCCTGCACTGCTCACTTTCCTATTAGAATTAAGTTTTTATATCTAGTCCAGCTTTTTTCTCTTGTTCTTTGTGCTTCACAACTTTAAATTTGTGGTTTAGGCACCCTCCATGGTTAATGTTTGGCTTGACATACACAAAGGGTTAACTTGAACTTTTTGCCAAGTCAGTCCCAGACTTTTTCGAGTGCTCCTTTTTAGACCTTTTAAGTAATTCTCACAGAAGAGTGATCAGGAGTTTTTCCAGGACTTTCAGCACAACAAGTGATAAAATATATTTTTTTCCTGTGGTAACGTGCAAAGAGGAAGGAGGCCATTTTTAAAATATTCTTCAGATCTGAGACAGCATCTGCAGGGAAGCCTGGTTTTTAGGGAAGTATTTAATCCTAGATCCTTTCTGGGGGTGACCAAACTGAAACATAAGAAACCAGCAGGTCACTTTGTTACCGTCGTTTTAGCCAAATGTGTAATTTTTTTTTTTTTTTTAATAGAGACCAGTGGGGATCTTGGTGGGGGCTTTTGTTTGTTTTGTTTTAAGAACCTGCTTATTACTAATTTCCATATTTGACTCCTTTGTTGCTTCTACAGAAATTTCTTCCGAAATGCCAACAGTAACAATGAAGCAGGAAAGAGATGATCCTAAGTACTATCAATTTAATACTCCAGGTAATGATACTAATTTTCATATGTGTTTATCTCATGAAAGCATTGGTTGCCTAAGCGTTGATCTCTCCATGCCTCTCTTTGTACTAATTTTTGGTCATTAAACATGCAATTACTTAGTTCTGTTAGGGTACAGCATTTCCATGCTGCCTGTCTTATAAGTTATTGTGAATACCAAAAGACCTAAAGAACTTCAAATCCATATGTGTGTGTTTGGTCTGAAGAAGTTCCAGGAGTCTTTTGAACTACTTGGTGTATTTTTCTGAGGGTAGAATGTGCAGACTCTATAACTTCAATGACTTTGTTAAACAGGAAATAAACCTTTATAGTGATGCTTTCTAGAGCATGGCTTGAATTTTTTCTTTAGTTTAAAATTTCAGCAAACACTGTACCTCATAGAATCAGCCATTCTATGATTCTATGATTGGAAGTGTATAATCATTTCTCTTGTATGGAATGACCAATATGTGTCAAAATTGTGTTGAAAGTTTTATTTATGGGGACAAAGCATAACTATTTATGAGGCCATGGCTCAGCTTCTGTGCATGTTTTAAGTTGTCTTCCAGTTGCTTCGCCTCACCTCTATGTATCCAGTTAACACATTGACCTCAGCTGGGAGAAACCAGAAATTGTTTTTTCTTTATGTTGAAATGAACAGAAATTAAGAAATTGTGATTATAAATGGCAATATAACATAACTAAAACCTTAAATTTATAATTTCAACCTATGTGTATTTGTCATTAGGTTAATTGAGTAATACAAAGAAACATGGGCAAGCTGCCACACATTTCTCAATGACAGTTACATATTCAACAATGAAGTGCAAAACATCACATTCCTTCATTTTGTAATATTATATATTATTGAGATAACATTTCGTGTGTGTTCAGACATGAAGATTGTTGGGACTATTTTCTAATGTGCTTTAATAATTAACTGTGGGATTGTGGAATCAATATTTTCATCCGGACATATCTCAAGTACCATATGAGCATCATTCAGAGAGATCTCAACCATAGCATAGCAAAGTGTCACCCTTCGAGTGTAGAACTGGAAAGGTGTTAGGATTATCTGCTCTTCCTATGTGTACATTGCCTAGCCTTGGAGGATGAGGGGTTTACAGGCACGATTTAATGTAGTAGAAGTAGATACTGGTATGAAGACAACCTAATCATTGTTCCTTCCAACGCCAAGTCTTCTCATTCTTTTGCTTCTCATCCCCATTGGGGTTTTCCATTTCATGCATACAAATTATGTCAGAATTTGTCCAGTAGCCCTGTGTGTAACTGAATGCCGCCTGAAGAGAGTCTGCACTGAAATCACTTCTCTACAAAACAGTGTCCATTGCACTGCAGTGCGTTTGTCTGAGCTGAGAAATCCAAGTTATGCAATATGCTTCCAGACTGAAGTCTAAGCACATTTGACAGGGGGGATTTCTGTTGTCTTTCACAGAACTCTAAATTTTCTGATTGCTGAAGAGCAATATATATCTCTTTCTGATAAAGTGGTGCTCGATTAATAACTTCCCCTCTCCACCTGCAGTGTAGTTCTCCAAAATGGCATTTAAAACAAGACAGAACTGAGTATATTGGTGGAAATGATGGGGTGCTGTGAGTTAAAAGAGATGTTTTCTCTTTCATGTCAAGTCACGCTGACTTGACAAGTAAAGCAGCTTCCCCTTCATTCTTTGAGTAGCTACCACTCTGATTGAAGCCAAAGGTTGTCCAAACTATAGAGCTATACATTCTGGAGGCACATAGGTGTTTGTGTGTGGGTGGTGGTGCTGTACAAGAAGCGAACCTTAGAAAAGTGCAGTTATTCTAAGTGTTCCTGAGGTATGACATAGTCTGCCTCAGCATTGCCTTTGGAGAGATGTGCTACAAAATAGAGAAAACAGATAAGATAATAAATCTTGCTAAAAACAACCTACAGCAAAAGCCAGGCTTACTCATTTCTGAGAAGAAACAACTTAAGTGTTAGAGAACAGCAATCTGCTTAGGGCTTCCTGGAGAAAATGTTTTACTGATAAAATTTCATGGTTATGATTTTTCTCTAAGTGCTTCCTCTCAAAAATCTATAATGCTGATCAAAGTGCTGTGTGTCTGGGTGGCACACTAACTCTTCCTGTTAATCAAAGAGGGAATATTATATCTGTAGGTGGATGTTCTTTTCATCTCAGTAGTAGGTTGCACCATTTGGATGTTGCCATGGGTTAATACTGAATTACTAAATTTAGAATTGTTTTAGCAGTACACAGTAGAACAACTGAGAAATAGGGGCTTCAGCCATGTAAAACTTCATCAGGGTGTATTGACAAAGTATAAGGGGCAGTTTTCTGTCAGCGGGCACTAGCACTGTCTTAGGTTACAATGTAAGATGTAACCAAAAGTCTGTATTCTCTTAGCATCTTCATAAGCTGTTAAAGCAGGTGGGACAGTGTTCCTTATCTGCTCCATGCCTCATCCCTGATAACTCCCTCCTGGGAGCTCTCTCCACTATTGGGCCATCAAGTCTCACTGCGTGACTCATGAAATTACATCATCCCCTTGTGAAATGCTCTGCCCAGGGGGAGTAACCAAACATTCCTACCTGGATATAATCTGAGTTTGGAACACCACAGGCAGCCTTACCTACTGAATTCCATTTAATTGGACTGCTACCACCACCCTAAGCACTAAGCACTTAGCAGATCTAAGCAGCACTTGCTGAAAGAAATGTGTGTCAAGCAAAGAACCTTGCATAGGTTCACTTGAAATGCTGTTCATCAAATTAGGCAGAACTGTTCAAGTTAACATTATTGTAACCACCTAATTATCATTATTTTCTTTAATACCTAAATGTTCACTTATTTGGTACTCTGTGTACTTTCAGTTGACTGAAATACTTACGAAGTCCGATTGTGACAGTAGTATTTTCTGTATTTTCTTTCTAACTGTGCAGATGAGATGGAGTTTAGAATATTTCATTGCCTTATTAATTAACAGTAGCTTTTCTGTTGTGGAACAATTAATACTCTTGCTGATACACTTCTGTCTGTAGTCTTCAAAAGAACTGTTGTAAAGAAAAGTAAACAGTCTTGGAGTGTCATAAATTACTTTAATCCCTGTGAATTTATCTATTTAATGTAGGTGGGAATTTTGAAGTCAAAGAGTACTCCTTAGGAATATAAACTTTAATGAACAGGAAAAAGATCTAGCTCATTAGAATGTCATTGAAGAAAGGCAAAAGTATGAACATTTAATTTTTAAAAGTTAGTTTATTAGTTGAAAACCTGCTGTTCTGCATGAGTCTCTTGACTGTTCAGTAGTCCAAGAAATGCACAATGCTGCCACTTGCCCCATTTTTATTCCGTTGAACCAAGTAAGTAAGGATTTATAAATATTTAATATTTAACACAGTCTTTCCAAAGTTCAACATGACAGAAAGTATGAAGTGAGCACATAATATATGAAATGGAGAGTTATTTGGAGAGTCCTCTATGGACTGGAAATACCTGTTTGTTGTGAGACACTCATAAAAACTGTTCTCTCTGTTCTCAAGCAGGCCCTTCCAAAACATCAGAGATAGATGAAAAAATTGCTCCTGGAAAGAGTTTCACAGGTAGATGTTCTGCTTGTATTTTTCCTCACATCTGTTTTAGAAATTAAATGTGTGAGTTTTGCTTTTCACAGCTTTGCTACTTGTTTGCCATAAAACTGAGGGTATTGAACTTAAACATAACCAGTAATGAAAATTATGGTTGCTTTAATTTCCAGCTGTCCAAGTAGAGAGACATGTAGACAGGAACTTCATTTCTTCCTTTTCTAAATTCAAAGAGGAGCATCAGGTTGATCACTCTAAAGCACTAGTAGTTTGTGTGAATTGGTATGTTTCTCAAGAAATTCCATCTGTGTCATAATGGCATATAAAGTTTCATAAAACTTGGCTTTATAAATTGTGAGTGCAACTTAATTATTTCTTTCAGTTCAGTGTGAGGTGAATGAGCACATAAAGAAAAAAAGTAAATGGAAAGTCTGTCTTAGTGGAAGCAGTTCCTTACTGAAATTCTGTAATAGCTGAAATAACTTTACAAAAAAATTGTGCCATATTTTTCACCTGCTTACAGTTTGCATTAAAAATACTAGTTTGCCAATTTGCAAAGACTAGAAAATATTTACCTCTATTTAACTCCATGAATTTTGTAATAAGGTCAGAATGTTCCTGCCACCATGAATTTCTAAGATGCGAAAAGAACCCTCTGAGTGTTGTTCATGCGAACAAAATAATTCTGAAATTTCTCCTATGAAAATCCTTACTTTACATAGTCAGCATTAAAAACTTCTCATGTATTTTTACTATGGTATCTTTTTTATATTTGTAAAGGAAACCATCAACATGGTATAATACTCAAGCATAGAGAGATCTGAAAGAAGATACTCTTCAAAATGCCCAAGCACAGCTTCACTGTGCTGGGATAAC
>WEKY01025074.1:0-17451 GCA_013390045.1 Picathartes gymnocephalus | reverse complement strand
CAGTTTGAATTCCTCCCGAAAATACTTTCCTTTTGTAGCTTACACAAGGAGAAGAAAAATAGGAAGTTTCAGGTGTATAGATATAACTGCAAAGAAATTAATACAGGCTAAGTGTAAACTAATATCTTTAGAGTGAAAAGCGGTTGTTATGGGATTGAGGCAGAATTTCTTAAGAATTTAATTACTGACTTCTGAGTTTTTTTTCAACAGCACAAACCGACAAAACTCTGTAGAGGTTTCCCAGATAATTGAAGAGTAGGAATAAGACAGAAAATGGCCTGGACTTTCCTTTTGTATTTTGAAATCAAGTTTTCACTCAAAGAGTCAATAACTTTGGTAATCCCACAAAAAAAATACAGCCCTATGAAACTAGTTCTCTGCTCTCAACTGTCAGCTGATTGTTGGCTGATTTATTGTTTATCTGATCAGTAACCTCATGACAGGAGATAAAACCTTCATTCTTCACCACCAGAAAAAGCTTCCACTTTCTGGCTAATGCAGAAAGTTGCTGTGGAAAGTCACAGTAGGATTCATCTTACCTAAGTTCAGCCTTCAAAAAAATGTCAGAATTGCAAATATATCTTCATTAAGCTAAGGTCAGACATACCAGTAAACTCTTCATATTAGTTCCTGCCACAAAGCATTTAGTGACTCAGCTGCAGCAACACTATAGTTAAAAGAAGTAAACAGTTATCTACTGTGAATTTGGACCTGGCTGCCCTAAGTATCCAGCTGTTAGATGAAGTTTACATTAATAAAATATTTGTCCCTACCCAAGGGCATTCTGCATGGCCTGTATAAAGAACTCCGGAAAAATGAAAAGTAGATTTGTTCCTAGCAGGCAGGAAGGAAGTTGTCAGGCGGGAAGAGGATATGGACCTGTTTGCATGCAAGGGTCAGTATTTGGTTGCTGGATATTTCCTCCCTGTCCACACGACAAGAAAACTCTCGGTTTCCTGCACTGGATAAATAGCAGGAAAGGGTGTGAGAGTTATTATGAATGACAGTATCATCTTTTAGCCTCATTAGTGAGGAAGGCTGCTTACCAAAACTGAGAGCAAAGAACCGAATTTCTAGACGAGATAGAAGCAGCTGAAACTGTTAAGGGATTCTTACTGAATTTCCTTAAATGAAATATATTAACATGCTGTGCCATTATTTTCCATAAGTTCATTAGTATTTTCCAGGTTTTTATTCATCTAATGATTTAAACTGGGCATGGAACATGCCTAAAGAATAGGCAAATATCTACAGAAACAAACCTAAATAACTCTATTTCAAGCAGGAGTGTTAAAGACTTCAAAAGATAACATTTTCAAGGAGAAGCCTCCTTGGAACTCGCTCGTTTATTGTTTTGGGTTTTTTTAAACTAAAACTGTTAAGACATTGAAGACTGGCAAACATCCACTCCATTGGATTGGTTGTGGGATCATAGAGCTTACCAGCCAATAAATAAAACAACTTGACCCAGGAAATATTCAATCCTGTGTTAAATACAGACTCAACTCATTCCACTCAGGCCAGAGAGGTTATTTGGGCTAGACAAAATTTTTCTATGCTTGCAGGAAAGGTCATATGACTACACCTGTTAAGTTTAGTAATTAAGCTATCCCTCGCTATTAATTTATTTGTGAAAATTATTTTTTGAAGGATTTGGTTCACAGTCCTTTTGTTTACCCTTTTCCAAAACTTCATCCTTATTCACATACTTATTGAAAAAACACATTTAGCTGTAAATACAAACTCAAAATTGTACTGAAATATAGTCCAGATCTGCTACTTTATTCTAGGTTTTCTTAACACACCATGTATGAGTGGTGGGAATATATATGTAACATGAAGTTACAAATCTGGTTTGAATTGCTGCGTGAAAAATACAGTGCAAGCTAAATATCTATTATATAGCATTTAAGTAAAAAATTTGTATGACTTAATAGGACACATTTCCGCATGCTACTGGAGAGACATTTGTGTTTACTGAGTGCTAAATTAGAAATTTTGGATGGAGTGGCTGTGGGACACAACACAGTGTACTCCATAAACGCATTTTTTTCACACACACATGTGCACACGTGTATTTATTGCATTAATCTACATAATGGCAAACAGATTTCAGAAAGTTATAGGAGGGGTCATTCATCTATAGCAGATGAGGCACAGCAGAAGCATGATGGATTGGTTTGTAGGCCCTGAACTGCAGGACATTTATAAAGTATCCTCTGGGCTACACTGGGGGTCCAGTTCAAAAATTAAAAAAAAGAGAAAAGGATGATGGAACAAAATTTATTCTTTTCTTTGTTGCTTGGTGTAGAGTTTTCTTTGACTCATACCATTTAACTGAGAAATGTTCCTGTGCAGTCATAACTTTTAATGTGTACAGTATGATAAACATTGCATTTGCACCGCTTCATCACTTCCACCACTACTGCAACAATAAACAAGTTTTCTTCAGTTATTTTATTGTAATTAGTCTGATGTCACATGTAGTTTACATTTACATATAGGGCCAATATAATTTATATTCTTAGGGAATCTTAAATATTGATAACACAATGTGTGGTGGAATTCACTGGGTAATATTAAGAAGATATCTGTGTCCTATTTTATTGTCAATGCCGTTGTATGATATCATGTCCCTTTATGCCATGAGCATACTAGGCAAGCCAGTTAATAAGAATTTAATTTATGGCACTAATCTTTCACAGCATAGAAATTCCCTAAAACTCATCATACTTAACTGCTATGTTCAGGACAAATTAACTGTGTCCTTAGATTAATAAACAGAAAACTCTACACTAAGTAAATTAGATACATATTACTATCTATAAGAATGCCATAGCACAGGTGTTCTTTCATTCAGCTATAAATCCCCATGAAGAGAATTAGTCCTGAAGTCCTTCAGAGGAAAGGGAGAATCTGAGAATGGAGGGGGAACTCTCTTACTCTTGTATCTACCATCTTGAATCATATCACAGCCATGTTTCCTCCCCACCCTCACAAATCCAGTAGAGAAACAGAAGACCTGGTATATCAAAGAGGTGATAGCTGAACACAATCATTACAACTTGAAACTTGCACATGCTTCCTTTGTATGCTGATAGCCTTCAAAGCATCAGAGCGAGGCAAAATGTTATCTTGACTGCTACTCTGAAAATTTAATGTGGCTTTTTCATAATGGCTTGATAGGAAAGAGTATAGCAGGTATGAGAAAGAGTCTTCCCACTCTATTTTGATAAAACTGCAACCAATGAAAATCAAGGTAATCCCTGCAGCGAGCCCCGAACCTTTGGAAACCAACATAAATCACATCAATTTTGTGTTCTGACTCAAGTAGAGAGGTAAATCTCTTCTCAGACTTAGCTGTGATCACAGTGATTATGTGAACTCTTCCTGGGGCCTAACTTCAATGACTGAGAAGGAAAGGCATACAGACAAGCAAACCAAAACATCTTAAAAACAGAACAGTTTGGCACATAATGACATAGTCTGAAGAGAACAATACCAGCACAGCAACTAGAAAAAGAAGAAAGTCAACCACATTACAGAACAGATTTGCAGACCAAAAGAGGAAAACTTGGCCTTCAGGAAAAAAATGTAAAACTCTCCCCAGGAAATGAGTAATTCATGGCCCCTTCTTTTTCCAGGGCAGTACCTTGAACTTTATGAACCTCATATGCTTGGAGTTGTGAGCAAAATCTTAAGCTTATTAAGAGTATTACAACATTCTAAAGCTGATCACTGAAAAAAAAAATTGTAGAGAAGTGAAAAAGCTGAGTTTTCTTCATATAAGAATGTGACCACTCATTAGTTAAGTAAAATGTTTTGTGCTTTCAATTTGCTTTCCCACAAAAAGCTAAGTTCTCATTTCTCTCTGTCCTTTTCTTCATAAAGCATCTAAATGTTTCTATTCTGCTAATGAATAAACTGAGAAACAGAGACTTCTTTTACAAAAGTACAGTCATTTTGAATGTAGGAAACTAAGCTGAGAACTCAAGTTCCCTCATTTCTAGTAAAGCAGTCTATCCAGTGGACCACATTTCTTCCTATAGTTGACACTGTGCACAGCTGCTATACAATGTCAGTTGGGGTTTTATTTTTCATTCGTTTGCACACCATCTGTCCTGTGAGTAAAAAACAAGAAGCTATTTAAACATTCCTCTCCACTGATCTCTTTCCTTCCTTCCGTCCGCCAATAGGCTGGGGAACAGAATGGTTTGTTAAATTACAGTTTACATAGATACATGGATATACATATAACTGAAGACAATGCCACCTAAGAGTCCCACAACTACTTTAAAAAGAATGCCTTTTTCACCTTTTCCCAGAAAAATACTGTCAGATTAGGAAAACAATCATGACATTCCTATTCTCCTGAGTAGGGAAGTTATTGAAGCCATTACATAATATCACATTGTTATATATGTACTCATGGAATATGTCCCTTTTTTTTTTTCTTCCCATACCCTCTCTTTCTCTTTTTCCTCCCTCTCTCCCTCCCTATGTGTGTGTCTCTCTCCATTACTGTTCCTCTCCCTCTCAGTAGCCATATTTACTTTGAGTCAATGAACTGCACGAAAGACTTGCAAAACATTAAATCACAGATGTCTGTCCCCTTCCCACAGCACCATATACTTGTAATCCCCAGGTAGCAAGTACATCTGGTATTACACAGAAGCTTAATTTAATCTTGGCCCTTAGTCAGACAAGCTCTGACCATTCTTATTACAATTTTTATATTATCACACCTGGCTGCATGTCTCCTGTTTCTGAAGAAGATTTAGGACTGAAGATCATCAGAAAATATAGTTAAGATGAACGCAGGCTCAGCTGTGGATACATACTGCTTTTTGCTAAATCTTCTATAGGGCTATAAGTTATAGCAAAAAAGAGAGCAGTTGTCTGTGGGTAAAATCTTACAGTAGTGCAGAAAGATCTGCCAGAGCCCATCTGTTGAAGCTCTTCATCATATGCTTTGGGTTTATGCTTTCTCCTGCTGTGCACAGGCAGCTCTCAGTAGATTGAGGGAAAGCCAACGACAACACCAGGCAGGTGCAAGGTACACATCTTGATGAACACTAAATGTGGATTCAGTGCAGCCCAGTGTACTGCAGGAGCAGAGCTTTCAAAATTTTCAGGTACTCAGCAAGTACTTGAAAGAGTATGGGTAGATGGCTGCAGTCAAAAGAAAAACTGTTGTTGTTGAGTATTCCTAAAGAGGCTAGGAGGGTGCTCCCACCTATCGATCCTGGACATCTCTTGGGAACTATTGACATAAGAGATTTACCTTTGTTTTCCCTTTAATAAGTTTTCAGTACATCCTTGTCCAAGAACTGTCTTCTACTTTGGAACTTCATCTGTGCTTTTGTTGAAAATATGCAGCTTTTGCTGGATACCTGGAAAAAACTGGCTTCCTACAAGCATTTAGGTTTAAAATGTGCTTGTGCTTACATTTGAAGGAGAAAAAAGGTTTCTACATGTTCTCAGTATGTTTAAATTTGTTATCTTCTAAAGAACATTTATGTTGTATGCCCAAAAAACTGTTACTGATCCATGCTTGATAGAGGTTTACAATATCAGTGACCGATTTTCAGGGAGCCGAACCCCTGCAGCTTGTATTGAGTTTAACTGTCTCCATGAATAGTCAGAAGTCCTGTAAACTCTACTCCCATGATATATTAGATCAGTGTATTTATAAAATTGGTCTTATGATAAGCGGACAAATAATAAGTCATGCTCCTTGCTACATATCAAATCCTCATGACTCTGGATTTCCCCTAGGAATCATGTTAACAGTTCTCACATATAGTTTAGCAGTGGGAATATGGAGTAACTCTTTGGACTTCTGACTTCTAGCTTTTTTTTTCATTGGGGGAAAGAGACCTTCTGGTTTTTTTCAAATATAGCATGATGTACACCAAATAGATCTTTCAGCTATTGGTGTAAAACCTGCAGTACTAGGAGGCAATGTAATTAATATTGCTGTGGATTATCAGAAGATATTTGTTACTCCAGTTTATCGCATTCACTTTTAACTGACTGTGTGGTGTGTTGAATTGAGGAGAAATACCTGTTGTTAGCTGTTATGTAAACAATTTTTTTACCTTCTGAGCACATATTTTACTGTAATGTCCTATATATATGTTCAGATTTCCTCTGGCAAGCAGCTACAATTAAAATAGAAACATTGCGTATGATGAGAACTTTTCAGAACTTGCAAAACATTTTGTGATTCTTTTCCCTCTTTTGCAAATACTCTTAGTTGTGAACAGCAACTGCCATGAACATTTAAAGGAAAGTAAAATGGAAATTTAGCTTTTTTTTGTTGGATATTTTTCACAGTACATTCTCCAACAACTTTATCTTCACGAAGTTATGTCAAGACCTTCAGCCAAAATATAAGGCTTTCGTCCAATTTGTATGCTGATCTCCAAAGAGAAAATTTTTGGCTGACAAGGAAGAGGATTTAGACTCTACAAACTTTGCTTGTCTGGAAAATTGTACTATGGGGAAACAGTCTAGACATGCAAACCCTTCTTGCCAGGACTGAGTTTTCTTCCCAGGCTCTACATGTGGTCTTTCCTCTACTTCCCATTTTTGAGTCTTTAATCTTTCTTTCATGTCAAGTGACTATGCATTATTTTTTTTGTCCATCTCCATCTTCCTCTGAGTATGGCATCTAGGAGACCATGCCTTGTCCTATCAATCTCACCTTTTAAGAGCTTTTTACAATATACTTGATCCTCATCTTTCATGTCTCGATTAAATGGGCAAATTGATGTGTTTTATTCATCTCCTTCAGGGTTCAATATACTGCAGAGGAAGCCTCCCAAGATAAATTATAAGTGAATCATTTCAGCTTAGCTGCTAGAGGTTTGGGTGGTCCTGTGGTTTGCAGGTCAAGATATTAGCACATCCTTAGTATGATAAGAGACGTACACGCCCATTCTGTCCAGGCATGATTCTTTTAACAGAGGGGAGGGGATGTTTCCGCAGCTGTCCTGCTGAGGGGATGTACGACACAAAAGCCCTTTTAATCACTTACCACGGACACTTCCATGGAAGTTCTAAGAGTGGAAGTTTCGAGGGGGACATCTGAATCAGTGTGTCCCTTGGCTGCCCTGCCTATATCCCTTTACACTTGATGCTCTTTGGGGCCTCTGCTAGCACTTTCTAGTCTCTAAGGGTTATGGCTTGTAAGGGATTTCTGCTGCTGACAGCCTCCTCAAGGAAAGATCTTTTCACTTCCAGCTCTCAGATGTTTGGCACAAGCCCAAAAAGAGTATGGTTCCCCTGCTAATTAGTAGATGTTCATCTATTCCTGTTTACTATGCGTCCAATTCTTGATGAACCAATGAATGCAAATGATGGCAAAAATACAGTGGAGATGTGACAGGGATAATTCCCTTGATGAAGACTTGACAGATACGTAAAAAACTTAAAACCATGAAATTTAAAATAATTAGGCTCTTTGATTAAGCAAACAATCAACCAAACTGCTCTTTTATTTTATTCTTTTTATTTTTCAGATATAGCACTTTTAAAACAGCAGCTTGTTCAGGTTGTTGTAGCCCTACCAGTAACATACATAGAAGACTGTTTCAACAGGGCTAGTTCTTGCAATATTACAATTGAAAGGCAACAAATTTTAAAAATTGAGAAATTCTCATTAATTCTCATTCTCACAATGACCCTTAGGCTACCAACAAATTTCAAGGTGACAGTGCCAAATCTTTTACCTTCTTCTAGCTCTTTGTTTTTCTGTTCATTCCACATCACAGAGCAGCTATGGCAATATTGAATGGATACGGCCAGAGTTCATACAGAAGTGAATGAACTACAATCTACAGCTTGTGAGTCATCTGCCCTCTAAATCCCAAGATCTGCTTTTAAGCATATATAAATAGAGGAGAGAAAAACTGAGGAATATTCTCTTGTAACAGCGTTCCTTCCATTACAAGGGCAAAAGTAGAGATAGAATCAACACTGCTTTTAGAAGGCATGGAATCAAATTCATAACTTTTTTTGCTAACTTTTGGGGCACTGCTGGAAAAAGTAGTGACTAAGTGATGAATTTATTATTTTGGCAAGAACTTCTGGGGCTATTGTCTGTGTTCACTATGAGCTGTGGCTTCTGTTCTCTTCACAGTGCTTCTCCTACTAAACGAAAGTTGTGACTGGGAGGAATCTGCCTAGGAGCCATGAGTCTTTAGAGGTAAGTCTTCTATTGTGTACTTTTATGAGGAAAGCTGAAAGTTTGGTCCCTTAACAAAAGCCCTGTCCTCTTCTAAAGCAATTTCTTAGGCACACAGACTGCATGTGAAGCTGGCTCTAGATTCAGTGAATTTTTTCCTTGCTTAAACTTAAACAAACTTTAGGATCAGGTTGCTGATCTTAAAACGACTATTCATATTCATTTTGAAAATACTCTATTTTACTCTGTAAAATTTTATACTTGAAATGTTTGTGCAACTGATCTCTAAAACAAAAAAGGAAATTACAGCCTCTGTGATCACAGAAAGTGTGAGGGGTTCAGAACAAAAATACTGTATGAAATAGGAGGAGTACCTTGACTCTGAGAGGCATTTCACCAACTCCATAGTGCTCAAAAAAGACGAACTTATCAATAGAAACTAGACATGCTTTGAGCCATGAACTTTCACATTTAGCACATAAACAAAGGGTGTCACTTTTTCATGCTGTGTGAATAGCACAGAAAAAGGTAGTAAAGGGCTACATCCACTATCACAATGATGTTTATAGCAGAAAACCTTTGCAACTTTATGATCAGAAGCAGAGGTAACAATGACAATTCAGTCAGCTCTTTAGCTTTGAGCTTTAACCAAGTCTTGTGTGATAAGAGTTAGGATTTGAATTATGCCACTGAGAGGGTGCAGACAAGACACAATCTCTATCTGGTGTTCTTAGACATTTCTGATTAGGTTACATAATTGTGATGCCTGTAGGACCAAGCTTTCACATCTAACTAGATCTGACAGTCTTCCAGGCAGACCACATATATCCCTCAAGAGAAACAGACAGCCTTGTGGCTATGACAAAGTTGTACTGCTCTAGGGGAGTTCTGCAGATACAGAGACCAGAGAAAGTTACATGTTCAGCCAGGGATATACTAGTTCACAAATGAGATTAAACTATGTATTGCTTTAGTGCCAAGACTATTGAAAATATCGGGAAAGTTATTATAATTTGAGAAACAAGACCCCTCTGGTGTGTACCCTTCTTCCTTGAGTCATTTTTTGATTTGGAAGCTCATTTGCTTCCCATTTTGGTCACAGTGTCAGAAAATGTGTGGCTTTCTACTGTCTTCACACTACCTGCAGAGGTAGTGACTAGAGCATGTCCTCCCTCTATCTTATGCCCATTTCAGATTTATTGCCACTAGTTAGAAAAACTGCAAAGAAGCCCTAAAATAATGATCAAACATAAGAAGAAATCCTTATCCTGTAAATGAACAGGGGGGTGAAAAATTGATCTCTCTGCACTATGATCACTTTTCCCATCGGAATCTTCAGAGGTTTGTTCAGAGACCTGTGATTTTTGGAAGCACAAACCTTTCTTGGTCAACTTGGATTGACAAAATGCTATTTAAAAAAAATCTCAGGTAGTTATAAAAATGTGACTGTGCTGTAGCATTAAGCATTTCTAAAAGAATGTTCACTAGTTCTGACAGCGTTTTCTTCTCTAAATGCTGGGTGTGCTTTCAGGGCAAAGTAGAGTAAGCAAGGCTGTAGCCTGCAGGGGCTGCTGTCATGCAAGAATAATTATACTAGGATGGAACAAACAATCAAACTGTAAGGACAGATGTTGTTTGGTTTTGTTTTATGTTAAGGGCTAAGTTTATGTTCCACATTAACAGAAACAGTATCGTTTTGTGGAAGTCTTGGGATACTTTCCAGAACTGATTAAGAACTAAGGCATATACTTTTCAACATGTTGGGATCTCCTATCTGAGAGGATGTCCTGTTTACATTTTGTGCTTTAGCTAAGTAAGTATGCTGCATAAGTGCTCCAGAAATGAGGTGAAATATAAGAGGGAAAGATGGCTCGAAATGGATTTTCACACAAGTTTGAAAAATGACACTTGCATGACCTCTCTCATCAAACCATTTGGAATTAGTTCTACAAAGGTATATTTTTAATGAGAATAGGCACTCAGAAGGCATAGACCTTGGCATCCATGGAATGTATATCAGGGGGTTTAAAACTTTTTTCATCTTCTTTTCAGAAAGAAAATAGAAAGCAGCTGATAATGTGGCTCATAGCCAGTCTCATTTTATGAAATTACTTGTCTAGGTAAATGATAAATCTAAAACTAGCATAAAGCAGCATCTAGGAATAACAAAACTAATACAGCAAAAGCAATAGTTCCTCATTTTTATCAGCCCTTTATCACTTGCAGTCTTTCTAGATGAGAATGGTAGTATACTACACGGAACTTACGTTATGTTACATGAAAGGCAACAGAAAATCAAATTCACTGTTTTAAGGTTGGAATTATTCTTTTTTGCATAGGGGTGTCTTTTTCTGCTTTTTTTTTTTTTTTTTTTTTGGAAGGCAGAAACAACTCGTAATTAATGAAATGGGAAGACAAAGTGGCAATTCCAAAACCAAAATAGTTTCAATTTTAAACATAGGCAAAACAGCAGACTAATGGGAAACTACCTAAAAGAATATAATAGTAAATACCATATGCAGTGCTTCTGCACACACACAGCTTAACTGCTGTCAAGTTTTGGTACCATTCCAGGAAAAGGAAAAAATTTCAGGCACAGTCTGATAAAGTGTTAATTTTTAAGTGTGTATAGGGAGCTTTTCGACCCTGTCCAAAGGATACTGATGGGCACACTTCTGTTCTCACTGTGACCTCCTGAAGCTAACTAAAATTAATGAATCTTCTTTTCACCATCCGGGACTAACCCTCTCTCTCTGTATGTAGATAGATGTATAGATGCAAGTCTTTTAAGCATTTTTATATTAGGAATGGTATCCAGGGCCAAAGGCTGGAATTGTTATTCATCTGGATTTCCACTTGGCCTCATGCTTCTTACATTCACTTTAGTAGTGCAGGATCTTAAAAGTCCTTCTGTACAATTGCATGCAACATGAAGTCCATTGACGTGAAGTTTGAGGTCTGAATAATGTAAAAAAAGACTTTTCCTGGGAATTAGCCCAGAAGAATAGGTGATGGGACTGCTTCAAATAATAACTTCAGTGTATCTATTATACACAAAGAACCTTCCTGATATGAGATTCACATTTATTTCTAATTAAAAATTTTAGAAATCTTGATCTCTCTGTCTGAGCCTTTATGTGAAACTTATCATCCCTGCTTCTGAGAAAATGAGAATAGTTCATTGTATATACTGTGAGGTCTGCTAGTGTTATCTCTGAAATATGAGAACTAGTGATATAATAAAATGTACTGCAGAACTCTGAAAGCCCTTGATTCTATATTTACATCTCTGAACAAGCTCACTTTGACTCATAGCTCCTTAATTAGAGGCATAGTCGTTTTTCTTTTCTGTAGGGCATTTTTTTACCCTCACAATACAAGCATACATTTGGTAACTAATACCAGCAATTAGCCTCATCTGCTATGCAAATGAGTGTAATTGCAATTAAATACTTTAGTGGGCCCGAAGGGAAAACATGCAATCATTACAAAGTAAGTAGGAGTACATGGTAAAGGGACTTCTAGGAATGCTAGAAGTGGTTTTTTCCCTGGGGTGTCTATGGTCCTTTCCATTGTTTGTTATTTCTTCAGGAGTTTAGAACCTGGTTCAAAGAATAATTTTTCTCTTTTTCATTGAGAGCTGTGAAAACCATAGAACAAATAATGACATGTTTTATGAAGAAAAGAGAAATTATCTCCAGGGTGTTCACAGGATTTTGTGGTGAACATCTGAGCATCACAAAACAGGATACCGAAAACACTGCGAAGTTCCTGGATAGGTTTTTTTGTCAAAGATTTGTTGATATCAATGGCTATGACAGTTTTACACTAACTAAATAACTGTGTCACTGAATATGTCTACATTATTCTCTGCTTTCCACAAGAGCTGTCACTGGCACACTGTAGGCAGCCTGTCTGGATGGTATGTGATGGTATACTAAACTCAGCATAGATATACCAGCATCATACTGCTGAGCTTGGACTCAATGTTTGAACAAACTGCAAATCAAGTGTTCAGTGTGTCCTCCTAAAAAACAATAGGGATGCATTGTCAGATATAAGTCAGTAGTATAAGTATGATTCAAAATTCTCATTTGCTTAACCTTTATATGTAATTTTGTTTCTGTGTCAATAAGTTTCCAGTGCAAAATCTGCCCTTTGAAATTTAATTATATATCTCTAATTTCTTCCATTAGTTCATGGAAGGTAGTGTAACTATCTGTTAAATCTGAGTTGCCTGAAATTTCTTAAAGACTTGCAGAGTGAAGCATCTGTATTTATTGTGTGCAAATATCTGGAGAGTGGAGGAAATCTGGCCAGAACACTACTGAAATGATTCAGCTCCTAAGCAGTGTTTCACTGCCCTTTCTTATAAACCATCACTGAGTTACACATTCTAGCATTAAAAGTTCTAAGGGTATTCAGAGAGATTTCCATGAGCTCTAGTTTTACCATGGCATTTAAAAAAGAAAATTAAAATTTTGCTAATAAGACATTTTGAGCTAATAGTTTTGTTAATAAGTTATGTGTTAAATTTTGACCAAATTTACGCATTGCAGATGCTTGTCCTTCTTATTGCATCTTGAAAACATGACTGGGAAGGAGTTAGAACTGATTTTTATCTTAAAAATATCATACACAAAAAATATATTCATGGCCTGAATTAGCCTTTTTCTTTTTTTTTTAGCCATTATTTCTTGATTTAAGTACTGGTCTGTATTTCTGATGAAGGACATCATTTAAGAAGCACCGAGGGCAGGTACTGCTCCCTAGGGAAGGGTGGCCAGCAGCCCAGGACGACAGCAAGGCCAGCAGCCTCAATGACAAGGGTCTGTGCAACAGCAGCAGAGTGAGGGAAACAGGGCAGGCCCAGTGACAGTAAATAGGCTCAGACAGGAATCCAGATCTCTGGACAAGTTCACTGTGATGGGGCATGCCTGAGGTCAGGATCAGAATCCATACCCACAGGGTCCAGATCGATAGCTACAATGCACTCCTGTCACAGACCAAGTATGACAACGCATGCCTAAATTCACCTCCCAACCCAAATTATGTAGGAACTCCTGCTGCAGTTTCTTCCAACTGGTTCCCAAAGATCTTCAAGGGCAACTGGGGCTTCTGAGACAGATCTTCTTTCAGAAAGCTGACCTGGAGGGCACTACCTGCACTCCTAGGAAGGTTTTGGCTCTGACAATCTGCTAGACTGAATTGTTTATTTACCTAGAAGAATGCTCAAGACAATTTTGTTTATGAAAAATGTCAGTAGAATAGTGAGAACACACCAACTGAAATTCAGGCTAGGCAAGACAGAAGCAAGCTATCAAGAATAGAAGTACCTTTCAAGAGAAATAGGTGGTGCCTGAATTTATCAATTGTTGAGACTTCTTGTGTGCAGGAATAAAGATCCTGGTGGATAATTTATCCACTACTTCACTGAAATTTTTCTCTGTGATATATAAAGTAATTTATTTTTCTGTCAGACAAGGTAGTTGTTTGGGCCTGTCCATCTCTCAGGATGACTGTACAACACCAAGTGCAGTGCAAGTCACATTAGTTACATTTACCAGGAAAAAGAAATTAAGGGAAAATATTGTTGTTAAATTAGTGTTCCCAAGTTCCCACAAACTGGTTAATGTGATTCAGGAATGTAGTGGGAAATAAACTACTTGGCATGGGTATCTCTTGAATAATATCTTTCTCATGTAACTGAAAGCACTCATAATTGGTGACAAAAATACTGGTATTGAGTTTGCATAGTCAGGAGGGAAATCTCTCTCCAGTAGGATATTGTTTCCTAAGTTCAAAGTTATTTATTTGGGAAACTTTGAAGGTGATAACCTATTTGCATAACCAGTTTTACACCAACTTTCGTAAGAAGTTGTGAGTTTTGTTCATTTATTAGAACTAAAAAAAAACTAGTTAAGGGGAGTTCAGTGATACAAGCTTTCCAGAATCACTACTATAAGAATTACAGTTGGTTTGTTTATTTTAACTCTTCCACTTAGAAATCCATTTTATAGCTTCTGACCGTGGTAATGTGATCACTGAGATTTCTTCAACTGTTGTTGTATAGAAGTCAGTTTATGTTGATCTCATCTTAAGTACGTGTAACTGTCCTGTCAAATAATGTAATTATTGCATACTTTACCAAAGTATCTGGATTTTGATCCTTGAGGGTGGCTGTCACTGCAGAAGCTGAGTTCAAACTCATTTATTGATATCTCAGTCAAGAACTATTCTTTGTTGAGAACTAGTCCCCTGAAGTGTCCTATATTCCACATAAAAGATTTTGGTGGACTTCATAGCTTTTAAGGTGATTAAAGACAGACTTGCACAATTCAGTATGCAAGACCTTCTAGATAGCAGGAGCAGAATGTGTTTAGCAGAGAAATATATACATTTTTAAGAAGAAAAGATTTCCTAGAATCATAACACTGGTTTCAAGACACTAAAATGATATTCAAAGAAGTGGCAGTCTTTTTTCAGGAATTGGAATTTCGAAGTGATTAAAGATAGGTTAAGGTTCACAGTATTGCTTTGATGACTATTGTTAGCAATTATTTTCTATTCCAGGGAGCTTTGAGTTTAAGATCTTCCCCTGTTTAATGTTATGCTAATTGCAGGCACAACATGTCTTTATAATTGAATATTTTCTATAAAATTTTAGTTTTAATAGTGGTGAAGAAGTTAAAATTAGAAGTCAGTGGTATTGTTTTGGGTCTGTGAAACATAATTTAAAGGATCTGGAACTCAGGCCGCAGCTTAGATTGTAATTTTCAGGAAAGGATTTGCAGAGAAAAGTCAGCTATAAGCCGATGCTTAACTGCTTAACATGTGTCTAGTCTGTGTGAACTTGCATTCACCTTAGACCTGTGGAGCACAAACTTTTTCTTCCAGCCAGCTGCAATAGTCAGCCTGTTTGTAACCTACTTGTAAGTGGAATTGTTTCAGCCTTTCCCCTGCCGACAGCAAAACATAAACATGAGGCACATTAAAATGGAAACAGGATCCTGGTCCTTTCTGTTTCTCAGTTTTATTTAGCAGTGACCTTTAACCCTCATTAAGATACTTTGGAAAGTTTGGGACTTCTTTTTTTGTGTAGCTCATTGTGGGAATATTTAGGTTTGTTATGTTGTTTTTCTCTTCAAAAGTATTTAAGTGCCTTTGGGCAGTTGTATAAAACATAAACCCCCAGATTTACTTGTTCTAAAAAAGATATCTGTAGACAATATTTCACAGCATATGCTCTGGTCATTACAGCCATCCCACAGTTGAAAGCCAAATGCTGACACTCAAATTTTACTCAAGAGGTGACAAAAATATCAATGCATACCAAAGTTTTGTCCAGGGCAAAACATACATTTGTATACACACTAATGGATACTAGCCCTAAAGTATATTTTAATGTACAGAAAATATCTGATATTGTTGTTTTATCTATGAAAATATGACTTAGCTTCATGAACACAAAAGTTATGTGCTGGAATTTGTTTAACAATTTTCAGAGTGTGTCAGTAACTAGTTATGTCCTCTGATTTGTTCAGCTTAGAAGATTCCTGACCTCTTGACAAATATGTGCATGCCTTAGAAACATGAAGAAATGTGCTAAACATAAGATTCAATTTAAAAAATTTTGCCCAAGGAAGTTTTGAATATTTGAGGTCTGCAATTTCTAATCTTTCAATGGAGAGTTCTTTCCCTTCAGTTAAAAAATTAATCATGCTTCCTCTGATTTAAATGTGTGGAAGAGGAGCTATATTGAAATACATGTGACTTTTTCTCCCAAAAAAAAATGAGAAGTGCCACTGAGAGATGTCCAAAGAATGAGGGTTTTAGTTGTTGATAGTACTGTTTGCCTCATTGGTCTATTTTTGTATGTAAAATGTAGCAAAATAATAGGTGTTACTTGTATGTTGTCAGAAATTGCATTCAGGTACCCACTTAAGAATTGAAATAAACTCATCAGAAAGGAAAATATTAAATTTTTTTCTTTGACTTTCAGAAAAAACCTTCCCAAAGGATTATTTCTTCATCATATTTCTTTTAGTAAAATACCTAAGAAATTTGTTTCTCTTTGTCAGTCTCTGGAATTCTGAATTACCACTTTGTTTTTAAATCCACCTAAAAATCTAATTTAAAAAAATGTTGTATTTTATGCTACGTTTTCAGAAAAGCAATTGATTAAAAATATTTCCCTGCAGTCTTTAATTTTATTATTTCTCAGTTAGTTTTCCTTTTCTCTTTATTCTTTTCCTTTCTATTGCTAAAATGAACAAAAGAACTAATATAAAAAGAGAGATCTGTGAGGAAAAGAAGTGCAAAAAATTCTAAACATCTTTGATTTTCCTTTTATATATCAGATGTAGAGATTGTTCCATATTCCATTTTAAAACGAGCTTTCATAAGGATTCTTTTATATCAATGTAAAACGCTTTATTTTCCTAATTTCTGAGAATGTAAGGTACTTCCTACAGATGCTGTGCTCCTGTCAGATGAATTTTGGTAATATTTTTAAGGTGTTGAAAATTCTCCTCATCTTTGGTAGTATGTTTGAACAGCTAAATGCTTTATTGTTTAAAAGGCTTCCATTTCCAACTTGAGACCTTTTGATTTCAGTGCCTACTTATTAGCCCTTATGTTTATCTTATTTAATGAGATTAAATGAAGGCAAAACATATTATGCCATATCTTTATTCTGACATGCAAATTGTTTGGAGATTTTAATCTGATTAGTTTCCCCTGCTTCTTTGAGGGAGGTAAAACAACAATCTTCATTCGACAATGATTACAGCGAAATCAGGGGTGAATTTGACCCTACCTCTCTAAATTTGCAAAATTAAACAATTCATGTTAAGTAGTTGCTGAAAACTGATGTTCTTTGTCCACAGTTACATTTTTTTTACTAGTGAGGTACAGCCTTCCAGATTTAGTACAGATCATCATAATACATTGTTGTGGTTTGAAAAGAGATTTTTCCCTGCAAGGAACTTCATGACTTCCTTCATGCCTGGAGAACCAATTAGCTGGCTAATTGTAAGATGGACACTCTGTTTAACCACTTAAGAAGCTGAGTATGTCTCTGTGATTCACATTTAAGAAAGGAGAAGCCCAGGAATCGCTCTCTTGCTTCCAGCTTCTGAACAGGTAACGGGGGCCTGTGCAGCTTATCCAGGCCGGGCCGGGGCCAGGCCCGCTTAGTCGGGGCTGGGCTGGGCTGGGCCGGGCAGGGCACACTCTGCTGGGCCGGGCACGGCTGAGAT
>WEKY01025067.1:1153-21767 GCA_013390045.1 Picathartes gymnocephalus | reverse complement strand
TTTTCTCTAAGGAGATTTTTGTCTCGAACCCGTTGGGGAGAGAGGCTGCTGAAGGTGGCTGATTAGAGGAGATCCCTTCAAGGGTTTTCTCCCAAATTTGCCCTAAACCAGGACACCAGGTCTCCCGTTTTGTTATGGAGAGGGAAAATATACTAAAGAGGAAAAAAAAGTCATGAACAGAAAATAAATGTCAAGGGTTTAACCTAACCATTATTGGTTGTACGTGAAAACTACTGCAATGATACTGCCGAGAGATCCTGGGATTATTTTACAAAGATATGAGATCATGCTCTGATCAATAAGTGTTGAAAAAACACCATTTTAGGATAAGAAGAACAAGGGCTGAGAGATTTGGACTGTGTGGTTTTAATCCTGACATCTAAAGAATAGTTTCCTTGATGCACGGACTGCCATAAGGCACTTGAAATTCAAGCATTTCTCTACACAGTGGCCCTTATTTTGTATCTCGGTCCTTCTGGACCAGAAGGTATTTTTCCACCATAGAGGGCTGCTACTGTTTTGGTACTTTTCTACTCTCCAAGAAGCCACAGAAATAGGATGAGTTTGGGCTGGATCTGGTAGACTGTGTTTTTAAAAATAGCTTCTAAAAAAGAGTCCACAATCTGTATAGCTTCTTACGCATTCAATATTAATTTGTGCAAAATGTTTATGCATTCAAGTTATAATATATATTTGCAATTACAGTTTGTTTTGTTTCCCATTGTGTGGTTTTAAACCCACACCTTTCTGCATGGATATTTTAGGAGGCTGCTTAGACCTCCTAAAAGGAGGACCCACAAATGGATGCATGTCTAACTGCTGAGGGAAAGTTCTTTCTGATCTGATGGGGATCTTGTTCTGACCCAAGGCTGTAGTAAGAAGTGAAGAGATAGCAGTGATCACAAATGGGCCTTGAAGGGTCATTTAAATTCTCTGGCAAATTTAGAATATATTTAGGAGGTAGTTAGTGAATTCAAGGGTTTTCTCCCAAATTAGGTTCAGTAAAACAGAGTAGGAGATGGGCAATGAAATGCCAACAGAAGTTAATGAGGTATTCATCAGGGATGAGTAAGCCTCTGTCTCTTCAAGGACACAAGCTTTGCCCTCTGATTCAAATTTGGAATTTATTGTTGAGCCCTAGTTGTATTTTACAGGCAGAGAGTTATTTTGCTATAAAATGGTAGCTGGCAAAGCATAATTGCAATGCTTTCCATCAGCTCTCTAGAGAGCCATAGGATGTTTGTGGTTGAACTTGTCTCTGCTGAAGTGACATTGGCTGTCTGATGAAAGAAGCACATATCTTGGTCAATGGAGATAGCAGGCATTTGAACAACCATGAATTGTTATCAACTACTTGTATATTAGTCAATTAATTATACCTGGGGACATTCCCAGACATAGAGAGCAGCTGGCACACCAAAGCTTATATCTGTGCTAGGGAGATACTGACTTTGGGAGAGGGTGGTTCCCTGCTGAGGGCCAGCTCAGATTAAGTCCTTGACTCTGAACTGTGACCGGAAATGGCTGGGAGAGCAGTAGTTGGCACGGTCTGTGAAATGCTTGAACACCTTACTAGGACAGACGACCATGGTTCATTCCCAGTCGTGGTTCAATTTGTCAATATTGGTGAGGCCCTTGGTCCCCAAGCCTCCACTCTGTTTTGCAAGGTAGCAGAACCTGCAGGTAGAAAAGGAGATGAGGCTGCTGGAGGTTTCTTGGCTCTAGGGCAGAAAGGTTCCCTGTCTTTCCTCCACATCAGGGCAAGCTGGGTGGGGAAAGGCTGCCCTGCTCAGCAGTGCAGTCAGCAGATAACGCTATCATCCCAGCTACTCGCATGGCTCTGGAAATGAAAGGTGCAAGGCAAGTGGCACGTTCGATATGGCACTGCCCTTTGCTTTACCTCCTTCTGGTCCTAGTACATTCTTATTTTCTTTTCAGTGTTCACCCACGTTTAATAAAACTCTGTGTCTGTTTAACCATACGTTGCTGACAACCCTGTGGTGAGGAGGAGGAAACAAAACAATGGTAAGAGGCTTCAGGATACATGTGGGGATATAACCCCTTGATGACTTTATACAAGTCATTGACATGACACAGTAGGTCCACAGCCTAGAGTACAGAAAATCTTGCAAGTAAAGAACTGCATAATTCAAGAGGTAGAAAGCAACCCTTTTTAAAATAAACACCTTTAAACCAATGTTGTAAAAAGTATCTGATGTGGATGAGCCAATCCCCCAAGCTGTAAAGCAGGAAGTACAACAGGCAGTGGGAAATCAGCCCAGTGAATGCCATGACATCTTGCAGAGCAGCACTCTCCTTAATTAGCTGTTTCTTTTTAGAGTTCCCATATGATGTAGGGATGGTAGCCTTTCTGCATACCCCAGTTTCCTTTGCCCAAACTGGTCACAGAAAGTGTTTTCTTATGGCTGGACTTTAAGTGCCCAGCAATGTGCAGGGTGTACACTGTAACAAAACACCCACCAGCAGCACAGTACCTGCAGCTCTTTGTGCTGGTTGGTTCACGCTTCAAACAACTTCCCCCAAATGATTTTGGTGACATTGCCATCTGAGGAACACCTTTCTACGCATGAACATCTCTGGTGTGTAATTTCTAAGAGTGTAAGTGGGTATTCAGTGAGCTCTATATTGTCTCGGTGTAGCTTGATAACTCATGACAGAGGAAGATAATCATGGCCCCTCTGGCCTTTGCATGGTGCTCAGAGGAGCTGCTCCCCAGCCCTCACTGAGGAGGAAGAGGGTTCTGCTTCTCCCCAGCGCCATGCCATCTCTGGGAGAGAAGACCTGTGGTACTCCTGATGCTTTAACTTGAAGGGAAGTGACTTACTTGAAAATGTGTTGAGGCTTTTTTATAATTTCCCTTGATTCCCATTGCCTCCAGACATAGTTTTTCCATTTGTTTCAGTAACTCCTATTTGCCTCTGCCCTTTATTATATGAAATATGAAATCTGATCTTAACCAGCCAGCTCATTACACTCACAGTGACAGCAAATCCACCTACCCCTAAAAGTAACACTGGCACAACCTTTATGCTAATATGCTGGCAGTGTGTGCCTGAATTGAAAAGAAAGGAAAAAGCAAAAGCAGAGATCCCAAGGTATAGTTCTCCTAAGAGCTATGAAATTCTACAAATGATGAAATGGATTATGCTTTCTCCTGGTTGTGAGGCAGGGTATTGCTCCTCCAAGAAGGAAACGGATATTTTTGGGTTAGTGGTTCGGCTGACATGAAGGCTATACCCAAAGCCTGCCTTTGGCAGACTGAGCGTCAATGTCCTTGTGCTTCTTTGCCAGCCCAAGAAAGAAGGGATTTGACTCCTGATCCAGGAACACAGGAGCAAACTATCTGCTGGTAGAAGCAAGTGGAAGTGTGTTGGCTAGAGGGAAGGTCTGGCTATTTTTACCAGCTGAAAATCTGCCCCTGTGCTCTGCTCTTCTCCACGTGACAGGGAATTGGACAGCCAGAACAACAAAGAGGGGTTACACGGTGACTCAGCTGTCACCTTAAGGGGATGAAAATTTACTTTTCTGCTACAATGGGGATCTCCAGGGCCCATGGAGCAACAAGGCAACCACCCTCATCTCCTGCTGGTTCCTATACATGTATGTATATATTATTTCTGGCAGATGTCAAAGGCTTCTGCAAATTATTTTATATTTGCAACGCACAACCCACACTTAAGTTTCCTTCTGAAAGACTCTGTTTTTCTAAGCCCTTTGTGTCTTGGCCAAAGAATAATCATGTGAGGCAGCAGCAACAGGAGGCTGATGGGAACAAAGAGGAGCCTGGCCCACAGAGCTCTTTCAAAGAACTTGTTCACTCGGCCAAAGAGTTGGGCAGTGTGCCTGTGCCTTCTTTGAATCCAGAATCTCTGTCCAGCCCCATGCCTGTGCTGCATGGGTCAGGATAACCTTCTTTGTATGGGAGACACACAGAGCAAAAAACTTTCTGGGCAAATGTGGCTTCAGGACAAGGATCCATAAGGAAGAGATGTATGGAGTCTTTGTAGGCTAGAGGTTGTTTCCACAACAAGTGCCAGCAGAAGCTGGTCTGATGAAGTGGAGAAATGTCTCATATTTAGGGCACATTCACATATATATGCATGTATTTATTTCTGTAAGCACACACATGTGCATGCACACACATATATTATACTGATCATATATGGCCATATTTATTACCATGTCACAGCAAATGCAAATTTTTTTTTTAGTCACAGTGCCATACAAATACAGTTTACTGGGTACCCCTGATATCTTCTCTCTGGTGTCTCCTTCTTGCTTATCATTTTGAAATTGGACCAATTCAGTATGTCAGGATATCATAGTTGCCCTTTGTGTCTGCCTGGCAGAAACTGTCAGCACTTAGCATAAGGGTTTTGTGTGCATTTGGTATATTTTCTGTACCATTATTGAGCACTGCCACGTGGATCCAAGCTGTGTGATGTATCTTTCTGCTAGGTACTGAAGCTGTGTCAAGGGCAGAGGCATAATAAGTGGACTTTCATTGTGCTGGGGTTCACACTGTTTTTCCCTGCTGCAGTTGATCTGGGTAGAGAGAAGCACAAAGGCGGTCTTTAAAAGTTAGTGAGACGTGCACAGGGAGCAAAGAAGAGGGCATGTATAAACAAATAAAGCCAGTCCCCTTGGAAAAGTCCTCCTACTGCTTTGTTCGGTGGGTAGTTACTACAACATGTTTTTTGGCTAGCAACAGCCACAATCTGACCAGCTCTTATCACCTTTTCACAAGCATGCTGGGCCCTGCTCCACCCTGCCTCTGTCTGAGCACTCCAAACTTTGGTCCCTCCAATCCCTTTGAATATTTTCCTTCTGCTTGCCCTTCTCAGATGCTTTCTCCCTTGTCATCCAGGGGCCCCCTTATCTTCTTTCTTCCTTGCCCATCTGTTCAGGGATGCCAATCTTTCTCTCCCCAGCGTGTTACTGGCCAATTTGCACTTGCTTTCTTCCTGCTTGGAGACCTCCTTTGCTTGGTCCTGCAAAAAATCTAAAAGGGAGTCATTCAAAGTGACCAGGTCTAGGGCTTGAAAGTGCACCAGCTTGAAAACTAACTTGCTCTTTACAGAACGGCTGCTCAATTATTTGTCTAGATGTGGACATTGAATATAGATTGCTGGCCAATTTTCTCTTTTTTATTGAAAACTGCCCAGAGGTTAGAAAGTTTTAAAATGTGAAAATTCAGCTTAGTTACAGTGGCTAAGCGAAAGTGTTTTTTAACACTACTACTACCACCACCACCACTAACATGAAAAGAAAGGCTGTGGGGACTAGTTTCAAGCAATTTGGAGAAAAGAATCAATACAAAGATACTCTGCAACATTGCTGCTTAAGGAAATACTTGTGAACCCTCAAAGCCTTTGTGGGAAACCAGGTAATATCAGAGGTATGGGAAGTGCTTGACTTGATTCTTCTCCACAGTCCTCCTTCAGGGTCACATAGTGACACCAAGGCAAAGCTCCCTCCAGCTGCTGAGTATTCTCTCTTTGGCAAACACCACAGATTACTTCAAGATCAACCTTGAGGTCCTGCTCATCCACAGCATTGACAAACTACCTCTTTTTCAAATATGTTTTTTGTCTTGGGCCCAGGCTGGCTAGATTGCAGCCAGTGGGGTCTGCCACGAGGCTGACCTGTGCTCAGCCCACTCCTGCCTTTGCCACTTTGGTCCATCTGCCCCCAACAAGAATGCTCAGAAAAACCCCTGAGCATCTTCTGAGGTATGATTTTTCTCAAGACATCGAGAGCATTTTAGAGCACTTGGGGTGAGCACAAGAAGAACGCGCTTGCATGTGTCTCTTGTTCTGGATTTATTGTTCAGGGTGGGGAAGAAAAGAGGGCGTTTTGGGTTCAGTGACAATAGAGGTTTATACGTGCTCTTTACTCAGCACTCTGTGCTTTAGCGTAAACCTCCTGACCCCTGGGGAACTGGCACTGTCATGATAACAAGCAGACATTACAAGTTAATGCCTATAATAACCTTTCATATGGTAAAAGATTTCCAGGGTTTACAGCTTTGGACCTGTTATCTTATACCAGATTAATACAACAGTATTTACAAAGTGATTACAAGGGCACTTCTCTTGAGATAGGCAACTTTCTTGTATGAATGATTAAACAATTCTGAGTAATTTGACTGCCATTATACATTTGAAGAAAAGAAATCTAACAGATCTTGAGCAAAGATTCCAGGCACTTAACCTTTCAATCTGATTAATTAAAAATGAAGTTCAGCTGATTTGAAATACTGGTGGTTAATTAAAAATGAAGTTCAGCTGATTCAAAGGTGCTTCCACCTTCACTGAGATCATAGGCACTGTGGGACTGAACCTCACGAACTTCCACTGTGGCACCCATCACAGCTGTTTGTTTTTCCTGGCTGAACCAATGGCTCTGCCCTCTCAATTATTTCCTTTTTAATCTCACCTCTCCTTTGGGCTTTCAGTGATAAGACTGTGTTAATAAAGCTGAATTTTTTTTGCCCAGCTGGGCATTGTAAAGGAACCGTCTGAAGTCTTGTTTGATGACATACTAAGGTGTAAATGTTTAAAAATGTTACTCTATATAGAAATATGCTGAGGTTTATTGCTCTAAATATTACTAATTATTCCTTTTTTAGAAGAACACCTGCGAATGAACGTCACATCCCTGTTTTGTCACATGTACTAGAAACATAAAATGGGTGGTGCTTCTGAACCTGAAGAGTTTAAAATGTAGACGAAATTCTCAAATTTCTGGTTGATTTGAGAATTTTTTGATGTGAGTTTTGCTTTTAGTGGTGTTTGATATGGTTGGCCAAGCTAGCTATGGTGAAAAGGGTGTCAGGAACATGTGTTACTGTTGTTTCTTAATTGTTTTCTCTTGATTTCAGGTTTAGTGATGCTGAGTCTAGGTACCAGTTAGTACATCAGGATTTATGTATGTAGCTCTATTTTAATCAGCAGACACATTGATTTCAGTGATTCTATAAATAGCTTAGGCTTAGCAAAGAGGCTAAGAAGTTAATGAGTCTACAGCTCTGAAAGGAGTGCTCAGACTGGCTCCCAGTCCTGGTGTCCATATCAAGTTTTGTGCTTCACCTGTGGATTCAGAAAGGAAGTTGTTGGGACCTTGGTCACAGGCCTGTGGCAGTCAAGGGCCAATATCCTTTTGTAGTTCTTAGATTGTCAATATAATTCAATTAATGCTTTCCAAGAAATTTATCATGAACTCCTACCTGAAAAGTAATGACCTTTACTTTTAAGGAAATCGTGCTGAACTGGAATGGTCTGGGAGTAGAGGAGAGGTCTGTACTATCAGGAATTTTATTATCTGCCTGAAGCAGTTCCTTTGTTTCTTATCTGCTTATCACACTGTGCAGCCAGAAATCTCCTTTCTGTAAGCTGTACATAAAACAACTTAAGTATTTATTTTAAACTATGTGGGTTTCCTAATGAGCAAGTAAGTAGCTACCTAGCCAGCTTTTTGAAAGCATGCACCTCTTCTATTACATTGCCCAGGGATCAGAAGCTGTTCAGTAGTAAGAGAACCATATATTTACATGGTAATTCCCTGGCATGTCTTGCATGATCCTTAAAAAGCAGGACCCTGATGAACTGCCCTCCCCTGCATCTGCAGTCTGACACTTGCATCTCAGAATGGAATAGGGTAACTTAATGTAAACTGAATCACACTTTAGTTTTCATTCAACAGAAAAAAATCCAGATGAGCAAATCACTGTTATTTTAGTGAAGCTTTTGGCTGCACATGCAACTGTCTGGTCCTGATGATATTAAGCAGGGTCCAGTTCAGTGCTTGTTTGAGAGGAATGGAGGGTGACTGTTATCTCTTGTCCCTATCTCCCATCTATACCCAAAATCCCCCAGGGAATGTGAGATGTCAGTACAACAGAGAAATAATATGGGAATTCATACTAAATGGTGGGAAGAAAGAGGGCTAAGTCAGACTTCACCTTTAGACTTGAAGATCAGCATAATCTCCAGAGCCATTATGTAAAACCCTGGCTCTAATTGTTGCTCTCTTTGCCTTGACATAAGCCAGAGATACAAGCCTGATAAATACTGTACTGACTTCATACTGATGTTGCAAAAGGAATTAATCCTGGTTCATGCTGGAATTAACCAAGGTAGGTTCTGTGCCATAATACCTTGAATCCTCAGTAACAAGTCTAATCTCAGCTGCTGTAGATTTAAAATCCTAGTGAGCTTACTAGGTACTGGATTATGGTCAAAGTTAAAGTTTTTGATGACTCATGGAATTTTGGTATCAACAAAGGTTCATTCTTGAATCAGTAATAATTCATAATAATGATTCATGGAAGAGACTGAGAGCGGTGGCCAAAGGTGAGATGAATCATGGTGCCAGTGAAGCTCCATTTTGCTACAGATTCATGCCTTCCTAAGCCGGAAGAAAGCTGCTTTAGAGAAAATCACTCTACAAGAGTGGCTTCAGGAAAATCTACCATTTTTAGACTACTAATGTTTTGCAAACAAAAGCATCCCGCACTTGTTTAAAACCAGCATTTTCCCTCCTCATTTCTCTCCTTGGTTCTCTACTCTTCTGCATAGACTGCACGCAGAGTGAGACTGGCAGTGCTGCACTGTTGACACCACTGCTGGTCCTCCAGCACTGCCAGGAGGAGCTGCAGCGTGGAGCACGTTGTGAGGTACCTGGAACTGTGCTAGCTGCAGTCCCTCTGCCGGGATGGGCATGACCTTACAGTATTTACTCCTTGCTCTTCATTCTCATCTCTTTATTCGAGGTGCTGCAGGCTCAACTGTCACCTGTGTCACATTGCCATCTGCAGTACTTCAGCTGCAGAGGCAGAGTTAGGTCTTTGCTAACACTGGTTGAATTTAGCCTGTTGAAGATCCAAGTTCATTGAGGTCCTTACAGGGAGTCACACTTTGCTGTCTTAGAGACTGGGAGGTAGCTTCATGTTTTTTTGGATGTGGGAGGGACCTCTTGCTGGACTCCTGGTTTATCCTTTCATTTAAGTCAATACTGCAGAGGGTGCATTTGTTCAATTTATTCAGGTTAATGTGTGCTAAGACCCCCTCCCAAAACAGCAGTATTTATGTGTGCTCCGTGCAAACAATCCCAAAGTAAAAAACCCAAATGTTTCAAGATGTTGTTAGATAAAAGCAGATGAAAGAGCATAGGGAGGAGACTGGTGCTGGTTGTCTTAGGCTGACTGGTACATTGTGTCATAGTATCCCACACACAAGGAAATTATAATGAATAAACCAGTGACCTTACAGCCGTCCTTCAGGTGAAGTATGCAGCAGGGCTTAAAGAAATATGTAAGGGAAGATCTCTCAACAGTACTGATCTTAACTTCCCTTTCTCCCAAAATATGATTTAAAAATCTGGTTAGTGAAATTCCTCCTGCATTAAAAATATCCTTCAGGGAGTTTATTTGCAGAATTATAAATGGTACCCGGCAAGCAAAAGCCTATAAGATAACTTAATAATGTATTTTATAAACCATTCTGGTTATTAGTGGGCAATGCTGAATACAGGTGGTGTTAAAATAGTACTTACTGGAAGAAAACTAGTGCTGCAAGTACCTAAGATGAACACAACAAATTTCAGGTCTGAAAATCATAATAAACAGATCAGCCAAGGTGGTCTTTCTTAAATTAGATCCCTGTCTCAAAGAAGATTGCCTGAAAGAACACATTTCCTCTTTGCCATAAGGAAACCTTTTTTCAGATATCTGTCAATTTACCACTAAACTCTAAGTTAAATCATTTTCAAGACACATTTCTGCATGGTGTGATTAAAATCTGGGAGATGTAAATAGTCCTAGGAAGGTTATTTTATACTTGATTGGAGTAGACGAATGATCACTAACGATCAGCAGACTAATGGGACATAGCGATGATGGAGTTGAGATCAATGTGCAGGGAAGTCTGGAAAAATGAGCTTCCAGAGAAAGTTAGAGCTTTTCCAAGTGGTAAAAGTGGTAAAATATTCCAAGTCATAGAATCACAGAACATCTTGGGTTGGAAAGGACCCACAGGGATAATCCAACTTCTGGTCCTGAACAAAAGAACCCCTGCAAGCATTGTCCAAACACTTCTTGAGCTCTGTCAGGCTTGGTGGTGTGGCCACTTCCCTGTGGGGAGCCTGTCCCAGTGTCCAACAGCCCACTGGGTAAAGACCTTTTTTTAATATTCAACACAAATCTCCTCTGACACAGCTTCAGTCCACTCCCTCAGGTCCTGTCACTGGTCACCAAAGAGAAGAGATCAATGCCTGCCCCTCTGAAGTATAGGTGTAAGTATTAGAAAGCAGGATAGAGTAGAAAAAAAGTGTTTCAAATCTGGGAATTATTTAAGGAAAAAGTATAAGAAATATTAGCTAAAGGTTGTCTCATTTTCTTTCATCTGAAACCCTTCCTCCAAGAACTTTTTGAAATACTTTTTCTGAATATTCCTCTGCTTTCGGGCTACCTACCTCTGAGCTGGGAGAAATCTTGGCTGTTCCAAAGGCCATATACAATTACAAGTTAAAAAATAAACTAGACGAACACACCACCTCAAACTCAGTTCATTTAATAACAGGTACTTCAAATATATTTTCTTGCAGTGTGTTGAAATTAATTTTTAGCCATTTCTTCCCCAATGTGCATGACAGCCCTTGTTTCTTTTCTGCTCTAGGAAATAGCAGATTAGTTGTTATTATCATTACGTGCTACCAGCAGCAGGCACAAAGGTAGCAATGCCTGAGACACAGGTATCCGCATTATCCACATTTTAATGCTTGAGATATTTTAAATAAAAGCGAGCGACATGGAAACTAAAGAGAAGTTCACCCAAGATAATTAACAGTTGAACTCAATAACTCTCATAACTGTAATACGCAAGAATTTTCCATTGCCCTTTCTCCTCTGCATTGGAATATCTGATTTTCTTTATAGGTTATTGAACTATCGCTGGCCAGTCATAAAATATGACCTCTTTTCCCTGCAAGGAGTGGAATGTCCTGGGCACAAGTTACATGCACCTTCTGATTGCAGGACAAACCAACACTTCTGAGTCTCCCCTTGAGACTCTTCTTTCTACCACTGCAGTACCACTCGCTGTGTTAAATTTATCTAGCAAAGCATCAGGGCCAATCTGAAGTGGAAGTGATTTCCCTTGCAGAAAGCATTCCTTATTTGAGTAGATAAATGCTGAGAGAGGATGTAAAATTACTTTGCCGTAGCCAGGAGATTTGGTGTAGGGATTTGCACCTAGAAATCAATGCTGTGGAGCCTTTCTTAAAAAAAAGAAAAGAAGAAGAAGAAAAAAAGAAGCTACTGTTTGCTGAAAAAGACCAATAAAGCAGAGAGAGAATGAGACATTTTCCACCAAATAGCAAGATGTCATGACAAACTCTCTGCCTACGCAGCAGTTCCATTCAGATCCGTGATGTAGATACCGGAACCCATTTGTGCAAGTTATTGGAGTAATCTGGTGGCAGTGAGTTTGCTGCTCTGCTATCAGCCTTTCCTGGTGGCCGTTGGGTTCACCTTATGATTTGAGTTCACTTATGAGGTGGTTAACAGCCCTTTAAGAATTTGCTCTTTGTATGTAAAGATGGATTGTATACCCTGAACTCTCTTAATCTCTGAATGCTATAAATGGTTGTATGCCCTTGACATGCATAGTTTTTTTGCAAACAAGGTCCATTCAGTGCTCACTTGAGCGAAGGCACCAACCTCTGGACTATCTCTGTCCACAGGTTCTTTTTGTCTTTCTGGGCCAGAGATCACTTCTGGGGCACTGGCGACATCCATTTGACCCATTCCTGCCTCCTTTTTGTGTCATTCCCCAGGGCCCTGAATGACCTCGACCTCTCCCTGTATGGACAAACAAGAAAACAATTTGCTCCAGGGTCAATACCAGTCCTTACAACTGGTCTATTTATCTCATTTAAGAGCCACTCTTCACCAAAGCTTGTGAGCACAGCTTCTGAAAAATTGGTAACAATAGCAAAGTTGCTAGTAGATTTTTTAGAGTGCCTGATATTTCACATCTTGCAGAGAAAACCTGTCCTTGGATTGAGTTTTTTTCTGCCTTCAATTTCCTTTTGTTCTGGTGTCCCTTTCACTGATCTAATTTTTAAAAGTGTTTTTGTTGTTGTTTTGAGACTAAACCTGCTTTGCTAGAAGCTGGAGGTACTGCATGCTTGGGTGTGTTGTGAGCACTGCAAGGCTGGATAGTCACAGTAAAGGAGGAAGGATCCCTTAGCCTCCAGGATAAGTAGATATGGCACTTAGGGACAAGATTTAGTAGTGGGCCTGGCAGTGTTAGGTTTACAGTTGAACTTGATATTCTTGAAGGTATTTTCCAACCTAAGCAATTCTATAATTCTTTGATGTGCTTGATTCAGCTTTTTCAGTTGATTTTGTCCCCTACCAGGAGCATTAGAAACCTCTTTTCTCCCAAATGAAAGCTGAAGTCACCCATGAGTTTGTTAGGTGGGCAACTTAATAAACCCTTGCAACCAGAGGAGATTTGCCGTGATTTCGTGCCTGCTGGTGGCGCTGAGGTTTGTACAAGCAGGGCTGTGAACTCCAAGGGCACAGTCCTGCCTGCACCTAGGGATGGGCAAGATCCTTAAGGGCACTTTAATCTCCAGACAGCAGAAACTTTATCCCCTTGTGGGACTCTGAGATTAATTTTTGCATTTTACACTTCTTGAAAGAGACCGCAAATTTTACAAAGTGAAGAGCTACTACCTGTTCAGTGAGTTTTCACTCAAGCCTGCCATTTATTTCAGTGGGCTGTAGATATATGTATTTATCCCACCTCGTTCAACTGTGTTTCAATGCCAGCTTGTACCACTTTTATTCTGAGGTTAATTTTGATTGCAGTTGTAAAATAGCTTGAAGGACTGAGTCGAATAATCTCCTCTTATAAACCAGGTAATAAATACGCATCGTGTAACTGAGCTGTTGCTGAATCATAACCACCCTTCAACAGCACTAGGGCACACGGGGCTCTCAGTGTCGTGGTTTGACTGACAGGGATGTGGATGCCGATGAAGATGTTTGCCTTCTGTGCCTCTGAGCCCTGTGGAAATGATCCCTCTAGTGGGCACTTGGAAAATTAACTGGTGGTGCTGAAAATTAACTTGGCAGTGCGGGAAGCCCAAGGAGGGAACGAATGAAAAAGTTGCCCAATGTTAGGGAAAAAAAAACCCAAAAAACCCCAAAAAAACTCCTAACAATGAAAGAGACAGCTGTATTTTCCTAAACTTTACACTGAAATAAGATTTTAAGGTGGTCGTTATGAGAAATGGTAAACATCACCAAAATGCTCATTCAGTGACTTCTGCAAAACTCTTTAAAACAGTTTTGTTTAGATTTTTTCATCGAAATAATGAGATTGCTTTTTTATGTTTTTATGTCCTTGGGAGAGAAAAAGAATCAACTATTTATAAAGTACTTTCTGAATGATCGGTCTGGTGGGGGGGCAGGGGGGAGGGGGGGACAATTACGACGGTCTGTTCTGATTTCTTCCTTAAGGTGAAAGCATAAATTCTTTTTATGGAAACATCTTTTTAATTTTTCAAGAGATTTCAAAAATATTTCCAAGAGATTGAAACAATTTCCAACCAGGAAACAAAGCCAGGATTTGTGCTCTGATTGCAGGCACTACCTGGTTCTGGTCCATCACGTGCCTCTCGTTACTGTCATTACTCATAGCACCTCTAAAGAGCAGGACATAAAACATCGAGCTTGCTGGGCCCCCTAACACAGAGGTGTCTTCTGCTTGAGCATGGAATGTGTGACATGCCTGGAGAAGGGCTGACTAAGGTCTCAGGTGTCTTTAACTGTAGCTGCCTTGAAGAAATAATTTGTAGCGAACATTTTCTTGTTGCTGTTACGGTGACAAACCTTTGCAGAGCAGGCTGTGGCAGCCCCGGCAGCAAGCTGCTTCTGTATGACCTGGTGTTGTATCACTGCACACTTTCCTGAAGGATCAACAGTGTAACCCTGTGTTGCACCAAGTGTTTCCTTGTGCGAAGGTAAAACTGACAGCTTTGGATTAAACATCCAGGTGACCCTACGCCACCACTGCATCACAGCTCCTGTTCCCAGCTCCTTGCTTGGCTCACTGGAAGAATGGATGGTTGTAGACATCTGTTTCCTTTTGGGTTTGTCCCCTATCTCCTTTCAACATCTCCTATGTCCAGTACTTCCCTTCTCAGGTCCTCCATCCCATGGCTGCTCTGTGCCTCCCACTTGCTGGAGTGTCCTGAGCAAACAGTGGAGCCTGGTCTGCCACGTGAGCCACAAAACCCACTGTTTTCCTGACCTGATGCAAAGTCCTGCCTCAACCCAGCTGGGTGCGTGGCCAAGGGCAGACCTCTTGAGCAGATCTTCTCTGAGCCACATTGCTAACAGCTCTTTTCAAGTGAGAATTTAAAATGTTTTTATTTTCAAACACCTCTGCTTTCAGGTTTGAGATGTGAGAAGGAGGTATTTGTGCACCAGTCAGCCAGACAGGGGCAATTCCATTCCCCTGTGTGTGGCTACACAGAAGGTGTGTGCTGGAAAGTTGTACCACTCACGAATCGTGCTTGTCCATGCTGCTGCTACATGAAGCTTTGGTAGAAGAGATTCACTCTTGGAACTATATTGAAGTTTCTGTATTCTCCAGGTACTTTCTTTTGCTCTCTCATTGGAGGGTGTCTGTCTCAGCTGGGGGCTAACATAGAAATCCTCTTTCTTTTATAGTCACAAAATATAAGTTCTCAATGAAAATTAATGTGTACTTGGGGGGCAGACAGAAAAAGTAAAGACATGGGGGCAGAAAAGAAAGACTGTACCTTGACACCAGCCTGAGGCTGTGGTGACTTGATATCATTACAGAGCCTTGTGCTTCCTGAAACTTTAAAGCAATTTCAAAAAGAGAGATCAGCATGGTTTTAAGTAACAGTGGAACAGTTCTACCCTTGTGGGTAGCATGAAGAATTCCACTCATGCATTGCATATTAAATGCTTCAGAGTAGAGATGTTTGAAACTCTGACAACAGTTGTAACTTCCCTTGATGTCATATGCAAAGTTAATATTTTGTGGCATTTTAGTTTGGTTTAAAATCATGTCTGAGCTAAAGGAGTTTGGCATGTTTGTGATTATGGAGTCACTGCAATGTATGGAATCAACTCTTTGTGGGTGTTAATCACAGGATAAATGTTTGGATGGCTTATTGAAACTGCTATTGCATTGGAGTAAGTGTTTGTGGAAAAAGACTTGTTTTGAAAAGAACTACAAAAGTATTCCATCAAGTTCTGACTTCAACACACTGGTAAGAGTGCAGTTCCAGTGAGTGATGCTTGTGGAGTTCTCCTCTAATCTTTGTAGAGAGGATGCTTTTTTTAGAGTTGGGATTTTTTGTTCTCCTAGACTTCAGATTTTCCCAGGGTGCAATTGAAGGAAAGGGCTTCTTATGTCTGTTTAAACTGTACTTCATAGGAACCATTTTTGCAGAAATTGTGCTGAATTCAGCTGCTCATAGAAATCCTGTAGAGGATATTCCACATCACAGAGAACAAACCAGCGAGAGTTCAGGAAGCAGTGTCTTACAGTCAGGATAACAGCTGACCTCTTCCCTCCATCTCTGGCCAGGGGCATCTTGCAATGATTCTTTCATGCAGAATATGGCTTGCAGGTGGAACATGTTGTTGATTTTGTACAGGTGCCTCTGTCATGTGTGGAGACTTTTTTGTTTTGCTGCATATTGTTGTTCTATTAATAAATGTGCAAGTTTAGTAGCAACTTTTTACTAGAAGGAACCGGATCAGGTTCTTACAGAACTCATTGGCACAAGTTGATTTTGTGCTTGGGACTCAAATTCAGGGAAATTAAAGCCTAATATCCTGTCTCAAACAGGTAAAATGAAAACCAGTAAAGTTTGCAATGCATGGCCTGCTTATCTGAAGACTGATAAAATTGACTTCTATACAATCTCCTTTTGCAAACTTCAGTGGCCTTCCAGTACCTGAAGGGAGCCTACAAGAAGGATGTAGAGAGATTATTTACAAGAGAATGTAGGGACAGAACAAGGGGGAATGGCTACAAACTAGAAGAGAGTAGTTTTAGATTAGATTTTAGGAAAAAAATTCTTTGCTGTGAGGGTGGTGAGGCACTGGAACAGCTTTCCAAGAGAAGTGGCAGCTGCCCCATCCCTGAAAGTATTCAAGACTAGGTTAGATGGGGCTCTGAACAACCTAGTCTAGTGTAAGTCATTCCTGCCCATGTCAGGGGTTGCAACAAGATGATCTTGAAAGTTCCTTCCAACACAAGCCATTATAGAATTAATTAGCCTTATGTGATATGCAGCCCTAAGTCATCAACATTAATATGTTAATTCATGTGATGACATGTTCGTGCTAAGGAATAGGTTATATGGGCTAATGATGCCCAGACTCTCTTCTGTGATTGTTTTGAGTTGTATACAGTGAACAGGAAGTGAAGGCAATTTATGCAATTATGTGGATGGTGTAAACGATCAGACCCGACAGACCATGGATTTGGGGGGAGCGCTGTTATATGCCTCAAATGTACTCTTAGGCAGGCAGTTGACTCCAATGACCCAAAGAACCCACAGACCACCTGAAAATACATCACCCACAGGGTTTCCCCGTGGTTGAGAGTTCTTGTTGGGTTACTGTTTTTATTTTTTTTTGTTTTGTTATAGGTTGTACCCTGGCAGAACTAGGGGTGCAATGTAACCTTGTAATTGGCAATCACAAAACTCTGCCCTGCTTTCTAAAATGTCAACAATGTACTCATCAAACGCTCCCAAGGTTACCATAACGTGGAGCTGATGTGGGGATTTTTGAAGCACTGGTGGAGTTTTGGTTCCAAGTGCAAAAATCAGCTTAGGTCCACATTTTATACATATATGAATTCCTGGTAAATGTTCTCATTGAGCAAGAGTGTTGCTTTGCAGGGTTGAGGATGAAAAGCGGCAATGCGTTTCTGAGCACAGGTGACAATCCAGTCTTTGAAGGTTGCTTTGCACTCAGATGACTGGAGAATTGGAAGAACCAGATTTGAAAATATCAGGCTCAAGACAGGACAATTTGGCAGAGCAGCCATGTGGGTGACTGGAAGAACTCCAGGGAACACACTCAATTTGGTCTAAGTGCTAGCTGAGTAAGGCATGATTAATAAAAATTTTTAACAAAGCGTCTTTAGAATCTGTTGAAACCATCTATTTCCCTTGAAGAAAATGAAATATTAGTGAGTTTTCCCACTAATTCTAAAATAAAGTTCATGGTCTCACATTTAGCTTGTGTGGTGGGAAATTGCCTACAGTTCCCTTTGGAAACCTTTCTAGGATTTAATAATCATCAGTGAATTGAACTGCTTAAGTCATTAAGCATTCAGCTGTCCTGCCTCAATGTACAAATGGGTGGAGAGAAGCACCGAGCCGGGTGGGCGAGGGGTCACCGGAGGTGCAGGACCGGCGCCTCTGTTAGAACGGGGAGGAGAAGGGTTCGGTCCAGAACCGCTGCGGAGGGGAGCCGGCGGCCAGGAGGTGTCCGGGGCTCAGAGGGGCAGCGCGGTGCAGCCGAGGTTGTTTCCCGGCGAAGGGAGGAGATTGGAGCTGGGGTCTGATCCGAGGGAAGCCGAGGCAGCCCCGCCGGTACCGGGTGGGAAGGGCTGTCCGGGTGACAGATAAAGAGCCGGGGGTGGTGCTTGGACTGGCTGCAACCAGCTCGGCTATGAGAGCCTTCGGCTTCCCTCAGCCCCGAACCACCCCGAGGCAAGGAAATTTAGGTTTGCTTGTGCTTATGAATGTCACAGCTCAAGATGTGTGGGATTTTCAACTCCCTCCTCTAACTTTTCCTCTTTTATTAGGATTTTTAGAGAACAAAGCATATTTTGGACACAGTGAGATGTGAAAATTGGACCAGATAAATGAAAAAATACAAGTAGTAGCACTGGTATCTGCACTGCAAAGAACAATGTCTATTTTGCCACTGAGGAGAGGGAGAAATGACATAAGGGAGCAGTGTCAGTGTTGTAAAAAAAGCAACACTCATCTCATGAATGGTTAATATGGGAGGAATTTATCTTGAGTACAGTGAGGCAGTAATATCTCCTAGGAATTTTCAATAAATGCTGGAGCCTTAACAAAAATATTTTGCTATCCTCTTCCTAGGCTTGAGGTACCAGGTTCCTCCAGCCCATGGTGGCTCAGAGCACTCTCCACTGTGACCAGGCAGTTTGGAGTGCTTTGGAGCTGCTCTGTCCCTTTATACCCAATGGGTCTTGCCCAGGAGTTGGAATTAAACTGAAAAGCCGATTCACTTTGAGCATAGGTAATTTTATTTCAACAACTTAGTCAACTCCAGTGTCTGCATGCACCGAGNGGGAGCTGGTGTTGGCCATGGCTTGTAAGTGGGAGGTTGTGTTGGCCATGGCTTATGAGTGGGAATTGGTGTTGGCCACGGCTTATAAGTGGGGGGTTGTGTTGGCCACGGCTTATAAANGCAGAACTAGGGGTGCAATGTAACCTTGTAATTGGCAATCACAAAACTCTGCCCTGCTTTCTAAAATGTCAACAATGTACTCATCAAACGCTCCCAAGGTTACCATAACGTGGAGCTGATGTGGGGATTTTTGAAGCACTGGTGGAGTTTTGGTTCCAAGTGCAAAAATCAGCTTAGGTCCACATTTTATACATATATGAATTCCTGGTAAATGTTCTCATTGAGCAAGAGTGTTGCTTTGCAGGGTTGAGGATGAAAAGCGGCAATGCGTTTCTGAGCACAGGTGACAATCCAGTCTTTGAAGGTTGCTTTGCACTCAGATGACTGGAGAATTGGAAGAACCAGATTTGAAAATATCAGGCTCAAGACAGGACAATTTGGCAGAGCAGCCATGTGGGTGACTGGAAGAACTCCAGGGAACACACTCAATTTGGTCTAAGTGCTAGCTGAGTAAGGCATGATTAATAAAAATTTTTAACAAAGCGTCTTTAGAATCTGTTGAAACCATCTATTTCCCTTGAAGAAAATGAAATATTAGTGAGTTTTCCCACTAATTCTAAAATAAAGTTCATGGTCTCACATTTAGCTTGTGTGGTGGGAAATTGCCTACAGTTCCCTTTGGAAACCTTTCTAGGATTTAATAATCATCAGTGAATTGAACTGCTTAAGTCATTAAGCATTCAGCTGTCCTGCCTCAATGTACAAATGGGTGGAGAGAAGCACCGAGCCGGGTGGGCGAGGGGTCACCGGAGGTGCAGGACCGGCGCCTCTGTTAGAACGGGGAGGAGAAGGGTTCGGTCCAGAACCGCTGCGGAGGGGAGCCGGCGGCCAGGAGGTGTCCGGGGCTCAGAGGGGCAGCGCGGTGCAGCCGAGGTTGTTTCCCGGCGAAGGGAGGAGATTGGAGCTGGGGTCTGATCCGAGGGAAGCCGAGGCAGCCCCGCCGGTACCGGGTGGGAAGGGCTGTCCGGGTGACAGATAAAGAGCCGGGGGTGGTGCTTGGACTGGCTGCAACCAGCTCGGCTATGAGAGCCTTCGGCTTCCCTCAGCCCCGAACCACCCCGAGGCAAGGAAATTTAGGTTTGCTTGTGCTTATGAATGTCACAGCTCAAGATGTGTGGGATTTTCAACTCCCTCCTCTAACTTTTCCTCTTTTATTAGGATTTTTAGAGAACAAAGCATATTTTGGACACAGTGAGATGTGAAAATTGGACCAGATAAATGAAAAAATACAAGTAGTAGCACTGGTATCTGCACTGCAAAGAACAATGTCTATTTTGCCACTGAGGAGAGGGAGAAATGACATAAGGGAGCAGTGTCAGTGTTGTAAAAAAAAGCAACACTCATCTCATGAATGGTTAATATGGGAGGAATTTATCTTGAGTACAGTGAGGCAGTAATATCTCCTAGGAATTTTCAATAAATGCTGGAGCCTTAACAAAAATATTTTGCTATCCTCTTCCTAGGCTTGAGGTACCAGGTTCCTCCAGCCCATGGTGGCTCAGAGCACTCTCCACTGTGACCAGGCAGTTTGGAGTGCTTTGGAGCTGCTCTGTCCCTTTATACCCAATGGGTCTTGCCCAGGAGTTGGAATTAAACTGAAAAGCCGATTCACTTTGAGCATAGGTAATTTTATTTCAACAACTTAGTCAACTCCAGTGTCTGCCTGCACCGAGGAGAGGAGTGTGGTCAGGACAGAGCAGGCTTTTGACACTGAGGCTGCCTTTGGATCAGCAGGCATTGCCCCAGCAGGAAATGGTTGCTGTGCACCGCAGTGTGCCCTGGATCCTGCTTGTCCTGCTGCTCAGGCTGTGTTTTGTCCAAGGACCTCATGAAGGAGCTTCTTCACCTTAGTAAAGAAGTCTACCAACTTGTTGAGCGGAAATGGACAGGAGCTAACCTCGCTTGGTGGTGTTGGGTTTTGAGTGGGGGGTGCTGTTGGCCAAGGCTTTTGAGAGGGGATTGGTGTTGGCCATGGCTTATGGGTGGGGGGTTGTGTTGGCCATGGCTTGTTAGTGGGGGGTTGTGTTGGCCATGGCTTATGGGTGGGGGGGTGTGTCGGACATGGCTTATGAGAGGGGG
>WEKY01025063.1:0-26055 GCA_013390045.1 Picathartes gymnocephalus | reverse complement strand
TATGAGATATATAAATATATCAAAGAAAAAGGTTTCCTAGCCTTTTCTCCTCTGTCTACCCGGGTAGGCTAGAGGGAGACTAGGGGGAGTGGTTGGGACAGATCCCAGAGTGCTGCCTCCTACCTGCATCAGCTTTTGCAAGGAGAACAAAAGGGTATCAATAGAGGTACTTTGTCCACACNAGGGAGACTAGGGGGAGTGGTTGGGACAGATCCCAGAGTGCTGCCTCCTACCTGCATCAGCTTTTGCAAGGAGAACAAAAGGGTATCAATAGAGGTACTTTGTCCACACAGTCCAAGTGCAAGGTCCTGCACCTGCACCGGGGTAACCCCAGATATGAGTAGAGACTGGGAGAAGAAGTCACTGAGAGTGGCTCTGCAAAGAAGGACTTGGACATCATTGTGGGTGAAAAGCCGGACATTAGATGCTGGACATGAGCCAAGAGTGTGCACTTGCAGCCCAGAAGGCCAACCACATCCTGGTAATTCTTCCTCTCCTCTGCCCTTGTGAGACCCTACCTGGAGTGCTGCATCCAGCTCTGGGGTCCTCAGCACAAAGTTGTGCACCTCTTAGAGTGGATCCAGAGGAGGGCCACAAAGATGGAAAACCTTCCCTACAACAGGGCAGGCTGTGAGAGCTGGGGTTGTTCAGCATGGAGAAGAGAAGGCTCCAGGGAGACTTTATTGCAGCCTTACAGTACCTTAAGGGAGCTTATAAAATAGAGAGAGAGGGACTTTTTATACAGGCAGAGAGTGACAGGACAAGAGGCAATGGTTTTAAATAGAAAGAAGACAGGTTTAGATTAGATGTTAGAAAGAAATGTGGGTGGTGAAGCACTAGTGCAAGCTGTCCAAAAAAGTTGTGGATGCTACATCCCTGTAAGTATTCAAGGCCAGACAGGATGTGGCTTTGAGCAACCTGATCTAGTGAAAGGTGTCCCTGCCTATAGCAGTGGGATTGGAACGAAATAGTCTTTAAAGTTGCTTCCCACCCACTCCAGTCTATGATTTTTATCATATTGTTTCAAGTCAGGCCTGTCGTACAATCACAGGTAGGATTCTGAATTGCAAAGGCAGCAGCCTAATGACTCAGAAAATGAAACTCATTAGAGGAAGAAGTTTTATATCTTTCAACCATAGGGAGAAGTCTAATGAAGTGATAACAGAGTGAAATAACATTTTCCATCTTTGTTGTGTTAGTAGAGTTCATCCCATCCTTCCAAAAGAGGATTCAGCTGTACTCTTCAATGCTGTTGAAAGCACAGTTAAACATCAGCTACTTTTTTTTCTTGGGTGTATTAGTCTGGAGAAAGAGCCTGTGTCTCTTTTGTGACTGAATATTCTATTGACTAAATTATTTCTGTGCTTGATGTGAAGAATGAGAGGTGATTTCCTCTTGCATAGTGTTTGATAGATTTTCTTTCCCATACCACTGCTGGGGAATATTTATTAGAGGGATAATGGACGTACTAGGCCCCACCATTACATGTGAGCCACTGATTGCCATAGGGGGGAACAGCTATATAGCATTTCTCTGCATATTGTGTCGTATTTCATCTGCACGTTGTGTCTGTGTCCAGCTGTGTCACTTCTATGTTCCCCAATTCCTGTTGCATGGAATCATAGAATGGTGTGTGTTCAGAGGGACTTTAAATATCATCTGGTTCCAACTGCCCTGCCATGGACAGGGACACCTTTCACTAGACCAGGTTGCTCAGGGTCCCATCCAATCTGGCCTTCAATGCTTCCAGGAATGGAACATCAGCAGCTTCTTTGGGCAACCTGTTTCAGTGTCTCACCACTCTCCCAGGAAAGAATATCTTCCTCCTATCTAATCTCAACCTATTCTCTTTCTGTTTAAAGCCATTCTCCCTTGTCCTAGTCAATTGGATATTCAACATCCCCAGTTCATTTTTGGGGACAACTGACACCTTGATCACAGTTCTCAAAGACTTTAATAGACCAAATCATAGCTGTATCAGAGACTGCCTTCTGTCTATGCTTAGCAAAATAAGTTTAATTCTAGTAGCTAATCAGACATTGAGGGGAAAGTGCTTGAATTTCAAGAGGAGTTTCTAGGCTAAAGTTGTGCATTTTGTCCCTGTCCCACGATATGACTAGATGTGCAGAGGAACACAAATCCCTCTTGAGCCATTAACAACAGTGCTGTCTGTTTTAGGACAGCCTAATAGTATATTGACATTTCAGAGCAATGAATACCCTACAATTCGGAGCCAAATCAAACCTGTTGAAAACATTTAAATAATGAAAGTTTTGAAGAAAGATGCCTCTGTGAGGATGTTTTGTAATGCTAAGAGGATGATTTGACAGCATTACTGAAAAGTCAGTCACACACATTTTTGAAACAATTAATCATCGTCTTCTATAGTCCACATTTTCTGGTGAAGAAGGGGTGTTGCTTTCTTAGTGTGTTTAATATTTTGGGCACAAGAACAAAGAGATTTCAGTGTCACATGTTACACAAAGTTTGGAGACTTCGTGTGTGACACCTCCCTGCCTTCCCCCTCTCCCTCCCTCCGCCCCCCCCGCCAAGCTGTTGGAAGCTGCATTGTAGAATATTTTCCACAGAAACCTCCATGGAGATGTCTTTGTGCAGTTTTCTTTGTAGTTCAACACTTGGGATCAAAATTTTGCTGGTTCTCAGTGGCAGTGGGTGTGCCTTTAGTAGTTATCAATCAGATACTGTCTCTCTCTCACAGCTGGTTCCCTCTGCTTTCCCTGCCTTATCTTTGGTGGGGGGAGGGGGGGAATCAACCATACTCAAGAAGTTATACAGCCTCAGGCAACTTTATTTTAATTGCATGTAGTTGGTAGACCAGCAACGGTATGAGATGAGAAAGGAAGAAATGAGGTCAACATTGCGTAAATGTGGAAGTATCATTTCACTGGGGTGAATTTGGGATTTGCACAGTATCTGGCCCACAGATACTGCTTGAATTCAGACTGCTGCTGTCTGATGAACTACACTTTTAATTATTTTTTAAGGGCATGAAGAGTCTGCAGTAGATGTCCTTTTATTCTTTTCTAGGTTGTCTAACACTTTTCATTAAAAAAGATTTTTGTACCTCTATTAAGTCTATTATTTACTGCAGGACTTTGGAAATCAACAGAGATAACTGCAAAGCCAAAAAAAGTGCTTTTTCTTTGTTGCTTGAAATCCTGGAGTATTTTTTTAGTTAAGTTACAAAAGATTGAAAACAGATACTCTTTTTCTCTTGTTGCTTTTGTTGTCTGCAGAATTTTGGCAGCTTGTCAAAACACTGCCTGAGCACAAATATTCTTATCAAAATCTGGTCCCACACCTTCTGTCAGCAGCCTGTGGTGCTTTACAGAGAAGGAGGGAGGAAATGGTATCACCTGGAAGAAGAAAGTTGTATCACTTCTCCAAGAAGTGCAGGGGTTTTTATTTATTTTATTTTACAATACATGGTTAACAGATGGACAGGACTCAAAAAGTTTGGTAAGAGTGAAGGCAAGATGCTGGGGCTGTAGTCTGAAAGTGCCATATCTCACCATCTGTGTAGGGAAGCCAGAAATTGCAAGGATAGGAAAGCTGATCTTATGAATTAGGTGAGTGATATACAGAGGAGGCTTTATATGAGCCTCACTTCCTCTTTAAAGGATTAGCTAAAACAACTTTAGGATGGATGGCCACTAAAATTGCAAGTTGTCTGCTTTTTGGATGCTATTTATGGCAAAACTGGACTCTTACCATTTCTCCTGAGATACATGGGAACATGACATGGTAAGTCCCTCTATTAACTACAGCAATCTGTGAGTTTGTGACTGGAGACAAGTTCTGAAGTTCTGTCCCCAGCTCCATCAATGATTCAACTGCTCTTATTTATACAAGGGGAAAGGTATGTTCTTATTCCACAGGGCAGATAAGAAGAAAACATGCACTGATGCTTGAATGATGTGACGATGAAAAGTGTCTTATTAAAAAGAAGTTAACAGTTCTGAAGCCAACAGAAAGACTTGGTAGTGTAGCGTCACCAAATTATCAGAATAAGAATAAACACATGATTTTCTTGCTCTTTAAGCAGCTTATATCTTTCTCACTGTCTCACCTGACTGGAATTGAAGCTTCAGTGGAAAGAAATAGTGTATCATTTTGTAACTGCAGATCTGTAAAAATATTTTTGTCATTTACAGAGCTAAACAACAATTGCTCAGCCAAACTATTCTGGTTTAGTTAGCTTCTTAGTGCTTGTCTTTGTCGCTTAAAAAATTGTTCAGTGAATGTAATGTGACAATATTTTTGAAATAAAGATAGAGCTAGTATAAATACTTGTTTCTTTGCTCCTCTTTTCCCCCTTGTAATTGTCAAATGCTTCTCATGGTCTGGATAGTTACATTAGTGTTGCTACTGCTGTTTGTGCAATTAGGGCTTTTAATTTCCTGTAAGAAAAGTAGGAGTGTGGTTTTTTTTTGGTGGGGGGGGGTTGGGGGGTTTTTTTTGGCAATTGTTTTGTGTAAGTAGTAAAGTGCTACAGAGTATAATTAGATGTCTCTGCTGGCCTGTCTTATTTCAGGAGATAGCTTCTCTATTTGGTTTTGGTGTTGTATTAAGTCTTGCTAGAAATGGATATTTTGCAGGCTGCAAGGGGATTGTATCAAACTTTCTCTCAGGCTCCTTTCAGCTAAAGCTCTTTACCAAGACATTCTAGTAATGATTTTAGTAGGGAAAAATGTCTATTTATAGCTCAGCTCTCTCTACTCACATGTTTTGGTGGTTATTTTTGTTGTTGTTAAGTTCCTAGAGAGCTCTAGGAATGAAGGGAGAGTACATCTACCAAAGTCTTCCTTAAACAGATTTTTTATCTTCTGCTTATTCTGTGAAGAAGACGTTATCTGTTTTCAGGCAGTCTTCTAATAGGGATGAGCAGCTTCCTGTTATAAACTCATGACCTCCTCACTCTATTTTGTGGAGAATGGGGCTGGTATTCAGGATTTTCCAGAGTATGCCCTGTATTGTAGGATTGATCCTCCTCTTCTCTATATTTAGTTGATTCTTAGAAAAGAAGTCTTTTGCTTAACAAAAGAAAGTAAAAGAAAATATCTGTGGAAGAGAAAAGATAATAAATACTTGAAATTGTCCTTTGTTTTAATCACTTTCTGGTCTCCCAGTGAAGTGTCTATGCTTGGGACATTGCACTGTGAAGAATTTTTTTGTGAGGCAGTTCTCCAAGCTGCACATGGATATCCAAACCTGGTTAGCTGCTGAACCACCATTTATTGTTTGACTAGACTAAATTTGTTTATAAACCTCTTGGAATGTGGCTACTTACTGTATAATAAGAATGATCTCATTGCCTGAAGATGCAGAAGAGGGAGAACATTTTCTTCATGTCTGCTTACAGTTCCCTGGTGAATTTTCTTTTTTTCTTTTTCTTTTTCTTTTTCTTTTTCTTTTTCTTTTTCTTTTTCTTTTTCTTTTTCTTTTTCTTTTTCTTTTTCTTTTTCTTTTTCTTTTTCTTTTTCTTTTTCTTTTTCTTTTTCTTTTTCTTTTTCTTTTTCTTTTTCTTTTTCTTTTTTTTTCTTTTTTCTCATTTTATTGAGAGGATAAATAAATTTTTATCTGATTTAAAATAGAATTTGATTCTTTTGATACGCCGTTATCTATGGCACCTTAATCAAACATTGGAAGACTTGTTCATTATAAAAGAAAGTTGAGAGAGCAATTCATGTCGTTCCCTTTAATGGTTTTCATATAATGACTTGTGCAGCATTCAAGTCCTTTCAATTCTCCTTACTTAGTTAGAATTTTCTTTCAGTAGAAGTTTGGGCACTGAAGGGTAGTTGACAAACTACAGAGTGTGGATCTGGGAAAGGAAAATGAAAGATGGAATAGAAAAGTTTTAAATTTTGTGGATTGGTAATCAAGAGAAGTGGTCCTTTGGAAGTAAACCTTTGAGAGCATCACTGAGCCACAGGAAAAAAGAAGTGTATTAATGAAATATGTTTGGGATTATGGTGATGTCTTAAACCTTAATTTCGTTTAGCAATATTGTACATTTTCTTCCTTTCCTTAAACACTTGACCCCTTTGTGCAGATGGTTGAATCAGCAACATTTAAGTAACTGTAATCCATTGGGTAGACTTTATTCAAATTTCTCAGGTCTTTTGGAAGAAAATTATTTGATTTTCTGACCAAAGAGTTCAGCAAGATCTGCTTCATGAGAACACAAAATTCTTTTGGTACTTAATGTGATCCAGGTACAGGCTTTAGACTTCTTTAGATCTCAGTCACACGTGTTAAATTGGTTATACATGACATACATGCATGAAACTTTAGTCAATAAACTAAAGCACAACTTTCCAAAGATATACCCTGCATTGGCAAAATTGCAGGACCAGGCATTAAGTGCAAGGTAGCACTACTTCTAACTCTTGACTTGAGTAACTACTTGAAATATCATTCATTTTAAAATCTGCTCTATTGTGGCTTCACTTGTCATCTGCCAATAGGAGAAGACTCCAAGGAAAATCATTTAAATCACTGGTGAGACACCAAATTTTGTTGATGTAATACAATAAGTCTCTGGCTTTTAGCAATCAACTGTACATAGCAGGTGAACAGGATCATGCCAGCTCTTCAGTTCCTTATTTTTAGTGCTTAAAATCCTTAAAATATTTTGCCGTCTCTGCAGGCACAGTTTATGCCTTGTGTTCTCAAGCAAATCTGTAGAATGATACACCCTATAGTGCATTTTGCTTATACTTACTGTTGACATTTCAATATTTAATTGAAAAATCTGTTCAGATACCTGCTGATACTGGCTGTTCTGAGAGTCCATTTTTCAGTTATGACCTTCAAATTCTTAGAGTCTGTAAGTAACCCCTATTGCTTTTTTTAAGTCAGGTTTCCATTTATATTTTCCCCAAGCAAAGTTTCCCAGCCACTTTTACAGCCGTGCAAGACTAACTTCTTGTCTTGTGATGAGCATGTCACGAGGGATTGTCAAAATGTTTTAGAACATGTTGCTTTTCTGTACCCATGGGTATTGTATTTTTCTGTATTTTACTAAGGAAAATAATTTAACCATTATTCTTTGGCTCTTCATTTTACTCTCTTTTTAACAAGGATGATGTTTTTCTCCTTGGTCTTGCTGAGGGATATTTCCCTGACTTCTCAAGGTTATTGCTGATACTCTGTCATGAATTGTGTCATATTGCAAACAAACGTTAAAAACTGATGTCTTTTGCCACTTGTTTTTGGGAAGATGAGTGAAGGGATTTTGAGTCTTTACTTCTGTAACTGTTGCTTGCCAGCTTTAATTTTCCTTTCTCCCCCTTCTCCAGCATAAGAAATCTTAATCTCCCTGGAGCAAAATCAGATCTACAGGGTTGGTTTGTTTTTTTTTTCATTACAGTTTTTTTTATCATGTATTAATTTTGTTTTAATGACTTGCTGCAAATAGGAAAAAAAAAAATCCAGTGGAAAAGCTTTTCATTTGAAGCAGTCTTGGTTAGAATTAGATTAAATGATGAAATGATCATTGTTTAATGGCCAAACAATTTCAGGAATAAATGTCATGTTGCAAAAAATAACCTCTTTAGTGTCCTTTGGTTATGTTAAGGTTATAAGCTCATTTGCCTATATGTCTGTAGTCTGCAAGTCAGTGTCAGCAGAGATAGCAAGTACAGGTCGTAATTACTGGTTCGTGGCAGGATGTTGAGTGTGAAAATAACTGGGTGTCATTGAAGAGGTTAGATTAACTGTTAGAGTTGACAAGATATAATTGCTTATGAACCACTTTCTTTAACAATGAACATTGTGTTACTTGAGGCTGTTTCTTCTTAGCATAGTGTCTGTGTCTGGCTGTAGAACTGATTTTAATTAGAGCTTGAAACAGCTGAAAATTAAGTGCTCATTTATTTTTAGCCAGGATAAATATTAACTAAAAGAGATTTTTCCTCAGAATAATATGAATAAAGGGCAATGTCAGACAAATATTTGAAAAGGGAGATACTTGCCGCTTAATTGGGTTTGAAACAAAGGACTTCAAGCTCATAGTGTGCATATATATATATATATATAGAATGTCTTAATTGGTTTCATGTTGATAGTGCTGACCACAGAAATTATCACAGTTCAGTATGATTTTCTTGATTGCATCAGTGTGTGTGCCCTCAATAGGCCTTTTCAGTTGTCTCCTCTTGCATGGCAAGCTGGGGCTGTTGCTAGTAAAGTTTAAGCCTCACTGTCATAGCTGCCTTAGTAGGTACTGGTTTGGGGATGAAGGTTTGGTGTATCAGGGCTGCTGGTAGATGCTAACAAAGTTCTGAGATTTTTAAGTTTTGACAAATGACGTACACAAAAAGGCCCCAGTTAATTTCTTATATTGTTCTGGACCAGATTTTATGATTAACTTTGTTTTTCCCTTTTGTGGGTCAATTTGCTACACTTCATAGGGCCTTGATTTCTTCTGAGACATCAGTCACTGTGACGGCTTTCTTTGGACATCCAGAATCTGTGGAAGTTTTGTGCCCATCCTGTGCTAGTGTCTTTCTGCCAAACCTCGTGCAGTGGGAAAGAACCCCTGAAAGAATGTAAAAGCCCTTCCCGTATGAAGAGTGGTGGCCAGAAACGGCTCACGACACAGAACTGATCCCTGTCTAGCTGGGTGCTGTGTTCTAGACGGTTGTTATGCCTTTTTTGTAGACCTGGGATGACTGTGCCTGGTCTGCAACATGGAAACTTCACCACACAGCCACATCCTATTTTGTATTCAGCATTAATGTGGTGGATGTACAATGCTTGAAACAGTTCATGTTACAGTCTGGAGTATGTAAGAAAAGTGGTGATGTCCAGTCCATACTTCATGGTCCAAATGCAAATAAGCCTTGTGTTTTGATAAAAATGTAGTATGGAAAGAAGTTTTGTCACTCTCTCTTGAGTTGATCAATTTTTATATGATCTTTTACAGATTGGTCAGCTAATGGTAAATATTCTTATGTTATTTGCATTAATGTTTTATTCTGTGGAATTCATTTTGTTGAAAAGTAGCTCAACTTTCTACTTGATATTGAATAAAATTTGTCAGTGCTTTTAATTAAAGAGGAAAACATCAATATTGAACTTACCTCTCTTTTCCTCAGTCTTCAAAACAACCAGTGAATCCAGAAACATTTACAGAAATTTGCTTGGGCACCGTTGGAATGGGTTTTCAAATGCAATCATTTTACCTTTCCTTTCTCACTGATTGATCTCTTCATCTCTCTGTATGTAGTCTGTACCTGTTATGTGTCAAGTTAGTTAGGTGTTGAACCAGTTTTAGGAGAATTGTAGAGCCACAGAATGATTTGATTTGAATTGGAAGGGACCTTCTAAAGATCACCTGCAATAAACAGGGATACCTCTCATTACAGCAGGTTACTCAAAGTCCCATCCAACCTGACCTGGAGCACTTACAGGGATAGGACATCCACAGCTTCTCGGGGCAACCTGTGGCAGTGTCTCATCAACCTCATTATAAAAAATTTCTTCTTTATTTCTAACCTAAATCTACCCTTTTGTAATTTAATGTCATTATCTCATGTCTCATAATTTTTTTTAGTACAACTTCATTAAAACTTAATCTGACCCCCAATTTGTTTTGCTTTTGGGCTCAAAGAAAACAAAAAAAAAAAGAAAATGAGATCACAGAAATCTAAAGTCCCAGGGTCTGGACTTGTAGACAGCTTGTATAGATTAAAACAAAACAGCATTTCAAAACAGCATAGTTGAACTCAAGCAATCCTGTGCTCAATTAAGTTTAAATTTGGTTGATTTCAGTACATTTTATCTAAGTAAAAATATTGGTCTGAGCAGAATGTATGTGTTTTAGACTAGTACGCATCCTTGGCAAGATCCAAATTAGGGTTTACTTTGCACTTTAAATGAGCCTCTGCCTTTTAAAAATTTCAATCTATGCTCAAGATATCAATGTAGTGTATGTTGACTGGTAGAGGAAGAACCTAGAGTGGGTAAAAAATCATCAGGGCTGAAAAGTTGCCAGAAATTAATCTCCTCAGTCCTGATTTTAACCAGGCTGCTGCGAGACTTGCTCACTGAGAACCAGAGAAGCAGGGGACTGGCAGAAATCTTGCAGTTCATCAGTGGATGCTGCTTTAGAGTTCTTCTACTCTTAGTGAGTAGGTAGTCCTGAAAATGTGAGGCTTTCACAGATACAAGAAACACTTTCCCAGAAACCTGGTCATGCCTTAGAAATATAGAAACAAGCTACCAGTTAGTGCTTTGAGGCAGACAAGGAGCATGAAACTTTTCACCTTGACATGTCTAATTTACTTTCCTTGTGCTTCTGATGAATAGCTGACCTGGTTAATGTTGATAGGCGGAAATTCAGAGCTACTGTATTGAGGAAGTCTGCACTGTTATCAAAGGATACTTTTCTTTCCTAGTCACAAGCCAGAGTACCATACGGAAAGTTTAACTGTTAGGATATTAAAGCTGAGCTTCCAATTCCGTTGGCACCATCAGCATGTCTTTTCCTGGGAAGCAGTCTCAAGGTGAAATTTTTGAATGGTTTATATTTCCTTTGTAGTGACAAAATTATGCTTCTGTAGCCTTTTGGTGAGAGAAGGTGCTGCAGCTTAGTGGAGGAGTTAGAATGGAATGTGCATTTGCAAAACTGAAAGTGAACTAAGATATTTGATGGCCACAGTCTAATCTGCCTTTCCGTGTACGCCTTCTGTTTTGTTCTGTTTTGTTGAGATTTTTCCGAGAGCAAGGAATCCAAGCCTGTGGATATTGGGAAAGATGGGTAGCATAATGAGTTATTTAATGAATGTTTTGAGAGCCAAAGGGACTCTTTCTTATGATCACTTGCCAGGAAACATCTAGCTTTGTTTGTGTGTGAAGGCCTTATTGGCAACACTGCCTAGGCTGGTGTGTGCGTTGTGCAGTGTTAGAAAGCTTGATAGGAGATTTACACTTCAGAACTGCACCAGCTTGGGTCTCTTCCACAGGAGACAGTCCTTTAGGAAGAGACTGCTCCAGCGTAGGCCTCCTGTGGGGTCACAAATATGGCCAGCAAACCTGCTCCAGCATGGGCTCCTCTCTCCATGAGGCCACACGTCCTGCCTGCAGCCTGCACCAGTGTGGGCTTCCCACTGGATCACAGGGCATCCACCTGCTCTGGTGTGGGGTCCTCCACAGGCTGCAGGTGGATCTCTGCTCCCCCTGTGCCCCCCATGGGCTGCAGGGGCACAGCTGCCTCACCATGGTCTGCACCAGGGGCTGCAGGGGAGTCTCTGCTCTGGCTCCTGGAGCACCTCCTGACTGCTTCTTCACTGACCTGTTTGCAGGGCTGTTTCCCCACATTCTCACTCCTCTCTTCTGGAGAGTTCAAGCTAATGTTGGGTATATGATGACCTAATACAATGAATAAATTCTCTGGTTTTTATAATATTCAGGTAAAAAGTTGGGCTGTCCAGCTAGGCAGAAGAACACCAAGCCTAATTGTTGGAGGACTTGACAACTAATAATTTCTTTAGGACAGTTAGACATAAATACTTGCTTTACTGAAGTTGTTGGTGAAGGCACTTCTGTGCCACACTTTCAAAAGCATTAGAGCAATGTGTAAAAATGGAAATATTTTATAGTAAAAACCCTGTAAATTCAGATGACAGTATTGCAGATTAACTTGAGTGACTGAACTTTTGAAGTGTAGATAACCCTTTAATTTAAGATATAAGTACTGCTGGGAACATCTCCAAGTCAGGTACTTGATTTGATGGTTTAATTTGGATTAAAACTCTGAGATTCTGTCTATCTGAGCTTTGTTCCATATATTACTTTTGTTAGATTGTCTGTCCTTGTTATAATTTTTAATTTCTGTTTAGATTTGAACAACTTTGCAGGTATTAATCTAAACAGTCTCAAAACATTCTTTCTGGGGGTCCTGCAGCTAAAATTGTGCTCTTCATCTAAACAGTTCAGGTGAAAATTGTCTGCTTTGTGTAAAATTTTTTAAACATGAAGAGAAATGTTGTATATTTAGAAATGAACTGTGTATTGTATTCTTGAAAGTCTCTGATTAGAGTTATACTTTCTCCCTTGTGTAAAGTAAAGCAATGCTCCCACATGGGTAGACTATGTGGTAAATTAAGAAGCTGTCATATGTGCAGGCACTGAACTGAGTTCCAGAACACAGAAGTATAAAACAATTTTCTTAAATTATTTAGGAAGATATATGAAAAATATTTAGTAGGAAAAGATATTGTTTAACACTGTGTTAAATTCATCATGCCATGCAGCTTTTTCCCTTCTCATCTGATGTGAATGCTTTTTGAAAGAATAGATGGTTCCCTTCTAAATGTTCAGTAGACTGCAGTATATATTTATATTGCATAGAAATTGTTTGAAGCTTCTGCCAATAATATCTGCCTGTCTTACATTCTGGATATTACAGTGTCTCCCATGCCTATTGTATCTGAATGAATCATCAAATTAACTAAATTTATCTTTTCCCTGTTCTGTGAATAAAAAAGCATTTTTGCTATTTTCAACTCTGAAATGAAGGTATGAAAGAGAAGTGAAAAGTTACTTAATGCAATCGTCAAGAAGCCTATAGCAGATGGGACCCGAGTTCCTGTTACTGAATCACAAGTCATGCTTTTGCCACACTGCTCTTTATGGGCTTCTTACACAGTTTTGTAAAATGCATAATTTTTCAGTACTGTTTATACTCCATAAGAAGTCTGTAGTCATTAATTTACTTTCAGTTTTGACATAAGATTAGGCAGTGTATAAATGGTTTCCATCCACACTGTGTTTCAGGTTCCTCTTTTGTGAGGTGACACTATGAAAGAGCCACTGCAGCCTCTAAATTGACTCAAACACAGTTGAACATGTGAGCATTTGTAAGAGGTGTGAGGTGTTATTTTTAGGAATACTGTGATAAAGACAAGCTAAGAAAAACAGGTGCAGACTATAGAAATTATTTGCACAGTCTCTTTTTCAAATTTTTGCTCCTTAAGACCAAATGCCATAGAATAACAACTTTTGACATTCTTATATTCTTGGATCAGATCTGGTTCTACTGAGAATAACTTTCATGTAAATATATCAGCATTTTATTATTTACAACACCAGTGAAAGCTAAGATGCCACAGTCCTAAGTGGTAGCACTGACAGAAATGTTAATGAAATAAAAACATAACAGTAATTTTGTTTCCTAATTATTTATGATTGACTTTTTGACCTTGGTTGCTTGTCATTTAAAAGAAAGTTTGAGAAACATATTTCAGAAGACAGATATTATTTTAATTCTTAAGAGTTACATGTACACTGCTATTAAATATGCAGTGTAGTAGGTTTATTGTCTCCATCTCTATTTAAAGAAAGAATTAAAACAAGATTTTCTTTGAAATGCAGTTATTTTTGTTTCTTTATTTGTCTAGTGTGTGAAACTTCCTTTTTATTTGGTTCTTGCAGACTACAAACAATTTAACAAACAAGATTTGCCAACCAGTAACTTGCCAAAGAAAATCTGTTTGCAGCATTGTTTGAAACAGCTGTTCCTAAACCAGAAAACCATATTATTTTAGTCTGTTGCATTGTTTTTTGTAACAAAAAACCCCAAACAAACAACAACAACAACAACAACCACCACCAACAACCAAAAAAACCAACCAAAAAAACCAAACCAAAAAAACATTCTAACGTTAGGTCACAAGAAAGTGAGATGTGATAAGCTGTTCTGGGCTAGTCTAAAGTATAGTAGGCAACAGATGGACTAACACAGATGGTTAATTCTTCATGTGTGTCTGAGTTAACATGAAGTTCTGGAGTGCTCCCAGATTTGCATCTAAGTGGGGTATACAGAAATGGAGATTTTTCTGTTCATACACTTGAGCTGAGAATAGGAAAGTGGGAAGATGAGATAGGATGCTGTGAATAGCTGTGTATATCCTGGGATGAAAAGGTACTTAAAAGGAAGCTGAACTGTGAATTCTTTGGAAACCCAGCCTTCCTCCTCCCATCAAAAACAAAGGAATTTTTGCTGTTGACTTGGAGAGGACCTTGAATAAGATGTGGGCATAACAGATTGCTGTGTCTGCCTTTGGGAGTGCTGTATTAATGCAGAAAAGGAAGAAGCTGTGTTTCCAGTTAGGAGTTCCTGCTGGAAAAAAAGAGGAATTTGGCAGCTATACTTAGAATTGCTTCCCTGTTCATGACAGTAGTATCCGGATGTATAACACAGGGTGTCATGTGCTTTTGTTGTGCCTTAAACAGATGTAATCCTCTCAATGGCATTAAATAGCTCAGTTACTAAGGGGAGCATTTATTTAGGATTGTCTGCAGCCTAGATATTAGAGTGTTAAACTGGTAAAAGGAGGTTGTGGGTTTTTTTGCCATAGTTCGTTTTAAGTAAAGAAAAATTTCAGCACCCAAAGTACTTGTAGAGATTAAAAGAGACTTGAGGAATCATAAACTCATGTGCTAAAACCAGATTATTAGTTGATGAATGAGTGTCAAATATAGCATTACACATTCAAAACTAAGTTATTTTTGGATACTGGTGGTTATTTTAAGGTAAGTGGCATGTTGACAGTATAAGAACAATAGCGACAGGAAACTCAAATGTACAGATGTAAAGCTGGTACACTAATTCACAAGGTTTTGCGGGTTTTTAAATTTAATTCTGGAAATAAAAAATTTGGTTTTTTTTTTTTTTTTTTTTTTTTTTTTTTTTTTTTTTTTTTTGCTAGAATGCTTTCTGGGAAAGTGTCTGTCGACTCATGGAGTCATGCTGATTTTTTAGAAGCCCTTTGGACATTGCTAAGTATTTTTTGCCAAGTGGTGCACCTTCAGCTTTGCTGTAGGCAGTTGCTTCACAACTAAACAGTTTCTAGTGAAGTTCCTCCCTTCAAAAGGGCAATGCAGCTTTGGGGCCCCTGCAGCTGAAGAATGGAGTGCAATCATGGGTTTCTTGCATCGTGAGGCAACACATTAAACTGTGACCTACTGGACCATCAGTGCTTCTGTATGTCCTTCAATATAAGTGATTGTGATGGCTCTTCTGTGCTTTCCTGGGGATATGGATGTAGGTTTTATGCATATTTATGCTGACAACACCTGCCAGATCAGACACTTCTGGGGTATTATGGGAATCCCAAGCCTCTTTTGATGTGTGCAGCTGGACCAGGCAGATGTGGCCCAATGTGGACACTTGCAGAATCAGAGCTTTAGCCCCCTATACAGTACTTTACTATTTAGAAGCTGAGGAGTCTGAAGAACCAGGAGGTGAGGGGTTTTATTCAGTCATGTTTTTGAACCTTAAATAGAACTTATTTTGTCCTAAGCCAGAAGAATTAGCTTCTTATTCCATCAGCTGAAATGTCTGTGGAGGGTATTTGTCAGCTATCAGGATCATGCTCTGGTTTGGTTTTGGTTTTCTTGGGAGAAAATCTTTCACTTTTTGGGTATTTTTCTCCCAAAGGCACAGTGTCTGTGAGAAAGCTTTGCTTCTGTATGTCCCCCTTCATGCTTAGTGGACATGAGGAGAGCAGAGGGGAGACAATTTCTTAAAACTTATGTTGGACAATGTCTTTAATGAACACAGGTTTTAGAAATGTTTGGTACACAGTATGAGAGGATTTGAAAGCTATAAGGATGTGCTCCTTATTTCTCTTCAGTGGAGATTGGTGTGTTTGTACTTGCAAAAGGGCAAAAACAGTACCTGCATCAGTCGTGGTACTTAAAGTTATGTTAAAGAAGCAGGTATACTTTCAGTGACTGTGTAAGTTTATTCCTTTACCTCTTATGCTTCTGTAGAAGCATAAAGCATTGTAAAAGAAAGCAATAAACAAATCACTTTGGAACATAACCTCCAGTATGGTTCTCTAATTTGTCAGGCAGCCCTTGATTTTGCTTGTCCCCATTAATTGCTGTTGTGCTGTGATGAACAATCAGACATCATTGGGATGGGTGGCAGTGCAGACATTTGCATCCTCCCGTATTACTTATTTATTTTAATGTTGATAACATATTTGTTCAGGCTGTTACTCATATGTAGGTTGAAATCTTGTATAACATTCAAGTTGTCTAGGTTATCTTTTCTGTGGTTTTACTACACAGGAAATTATTACAAGGATGTCTTGAAGTTATGTTCGTGGCTGAAAGTCAGCAGTTTTACTCAAATGTTTTATATTTAGGAACATGTGTTTGTGAGATTTTTCTTAAAGTGTGTTCTAGGCTTGGACTGTTGGTAGTGTGATTGTATGAACATTGCTTTTGCCTTAGGGCATTTTTTTGAGAGGTTATTAATTCTTCTTCTTTCTTCTATGTCCCCATGTTTTTTAGTTGTTCACTTACCTTCCAGACCTATGATGAAATCCAGTATCATGCTTGTTGCTATTTTGCTCTCCCTTAGAGAGATATATGCATGTAAGGTATGTAGCCTGTATACTGTTGCTAATATGTAGTTTCTAATGAAGAAAAGCTAGGTTTTTCTATGATTATTTTTGACATTGATCCCCATCTTCGATCTTTGCTGAATGGGATTGTGCTTCTTGTCAATTGCTGTGGCTATTCACTGACGTAATGTTTCCAGATATGTCTGTATTGGACAACTAGAATTTCTAAAAGAAGTGTCTTCTGTGATGTGCCTGATTATTAAGCTCTGTTTTGTTAAATATGACTTTTTTCTGTGTATTTCTTTATTGAAGTAATTTGTGTCAAAAAATCATCTCCTTTTTTGCTGCCCTCACTTTTATTGGTACAACCATAAAAATAAAAGGTCCATATTAAACACTGAATTTTTCCAATAGGTCCTGTTGTACCTCTTTTTTGTGCTTGGATTTTCCAAGACAGAGTAAGAGGGACCAATAACTTGTCTAGTTTATCACTTGAGAATGGAAACTTTGGCACATCAGTGTAATCAGAAACATGATTTTGTGAATCATGAGCATTAAACAGACTTGAGATGTGCTTAGGGACTTGAGGGGGAGATTAATTTTTTTTAATTTTGCCTTTTTTCATTTTACCTCTGGCATTTTGCCTGTTTGACTCTTAGGACTGTCAGAATTTTGCCCACTAGGAAACCTTTCTATATCACTAGTGACAGTTTGTTTTTGTTTTGGAGTATTTACACATGCTGTGCATTCTTTGGGAGCACAGTATTTATGATTCCCTTTACGGAACCACGTTCTGTTCGTGCTTACCCGCGCGTGCACCTTCAGTTAACAGGACAATGGGAGTGGCATGGCTGCAGAGGAGGAATGGTTTTTGTAAAGTGGAGAAGTGGAGGTTTTGGCAGCTGCCTTTGGTTCTTGCCTGCCAGCCTTCATCTTTAACCCTACGCTAGGCGTGAACTCGGCTCTTTCTCCTAACTGTGCAGGGGGGTTCTTGCTCCCCATATCCCATGTTAATTGAATTTGTAAATACATATAGGCAAACACTCCCAGGCGCTCTGTTGAAAAGCTTGCTATTAAGCTTCAGACATTACTAATACAAATGTTAAAATGCCAGCTGTCCATCAGCAGTGGGTGTTTTCCTGGGAATGAAAAAGTCCTGCTTCTAAGAAATGTACGGTAGAGTCTTTGCCACTCGACTGTGGATAGAGTGGTGTTTTCTTGGTGATGTTTGCTCTTCTTGAGTAATGAAGTTCAAAGCTTCATCTCACTTCTGACTGATCAGCTGAGGGAATATAAGCATGAGACATGCACATTGTCCCCCTTGTGGAAGAGTGACAGAGATTGGGAATGGATATTTTATGGATACTAAACAAATATAGTATGACCTGTGCACTTCACTACTAATTTTTTTTGGTGTTGTTTTGTTTTGGAGGTTTTTTTGAGAAAGAAATTGCTCTACTTAAAACTCAGAGCTTAACTAAACCCTCCCACAATGGGTCGCATTTTAGCCTTGGCCTCTGTTTCCTGTGACCATGATGCTTACAGATGTAAGGTTGAGTTATTCCATCATCTTGACATAGCCCTGTGCTGCTGGATATTACCCAGAAATCTTAAAGAAATATTTTTTTCCCTAAAAATAACAACTTTTGATTTTTAATTTTTTTTTTTCCATGCAGAGATGTGATAATACAATCTAGTTGAGGCCAGATTCCATGTTGCCTGAATAAATTAGGTTTAGTATAGCACGGCTTAGCCCCATTTTTCTTGTACTGTGAGCTAATATATTTTTGTTGTATACCTCAGAGTTTAACTTACTAAATGCTCTTGAAGCAACTCCGTATAATTTGGTGTTTCATGCCATGGAAAAAAATTAAAACTTTTCTTTTGATTACCATTTTTATTGTGTTAAACATTTATAGCAGCTGTTGAATGTGTTGGCTGGCCATTTAGAAGTGTTCTGAGGTGCCTGATCTCTCTACAAAAGTTCACTTCCCACCACTGAACCAAGTAGGTTATGGAATCTTGCCAGCGAGAAATCTTAAGGGAAAAACACTGTGTTCAGAAAATGCTGCTGTATTTGAAATCCTAGGACTTGTTCTAAAAATAAACTTAATTGAAAAGATTTGTTTTCTTTTCTAATGTGGTTTACATCACTGTTTTATTAATATTTAAATAACAGAATGTCGTAACCTGGAGTATAGAAATACTTCCGTACAGAGCTCCCACCAGAATCTTGGAAACCTTACATGAAGCATTATGATGTTTATTTTGCCACTGGCCATTTTCTTGGTTTAATGTTGCAGTACAAAGGAAGATGAAACTCTGGGCTTTCTCCAGAATGAAAACCAGATGATTAATGGGTTAAAAAGGAAAGTAATTAATTTTACTAAGTCAGTGTGCATAGTCGTGAAGATTTGCCAGGGTTTACTTGTGAGAACCTTTGGAGATTATGTGGAAATTTTCTTTTTGCTTGAACCAAACCTTACAACCTGACAAGAAGCTGAATATAGATGATGCAGATTTTGATAAATTATATTTTTTATTTGCAATTATTTTACTGTATTAAATACAAATTGCCTAGCTTCCTATCTATTTCCAAATAATTATTGTTTTTCAGTACTTTGAAGTGAAATAATTAGATTGATGCAAAGCTCAATGAGTGTCTTGTAAATGAAAATCAATTTTTCCAAAGGAAAACATTATTTTAAGTAACTTTGGAGTTGCAGCTTCAACTCCAGGCAGGCCTCTCGTCCTGTGGCTACCTATATTAATGGGTGTCTGTTTAGTGTATTGATTTATTTTTCCTTTTCCCCCTGGTGTATTATCCTCCCATAACCTGCTATGCTTATTTTAAATGTGGTCATGACAAAAATAGGTGCTTGATAAATTCAGATGCAATGAATCTAAGATCAGTTTGACATTATCAGGAGCTTGCTTATGAACAGGTTTATGACGTAGATTTTATCTAACAAAGCTTGAGTAGGAGTAGAGAGCAATTTGGGGACCAGCCAGGGATTTCTATTTGTCTCTTGAGTGCTAAAGTAGCAGTAAAGCGGTGAGCAGTGGTGCCTTATAGTCTTCAAACAGTTACTCTGTATGTGTGTATAGAAGTTTCAGTTTTGTTATTATTTGATAATTCAGTGTATAAACTTGAGGATTTTCTCTGAATCATTTTTAGCTATGTAAGAAAATGAGAGTGGACTAAAAATGTTGGCAAAAGTGAAAGCTTTTCTTAAGGCCAGAAGAAGTAATGTTAATTACTTCTTCTAAAGTAAATTATTACTGGAATGTGATAAAAATGAGCCATTTGGAGATTGTAAATTCATTCCAGCTCCAGGCATCCACCACTGACTGTCCCATTTGAAGCAATGTTGAATGAAGTTGAAGAGGCAAAATTTTTCATGGGCTTTTTTCTCCCTAAACTTTCAGCTGTAATTCTGCTGATTTCAATGGAAGTTATACCACTCTATTATATTTTAAAGACATTTTATCAGAGTTTTAAAATACTGAATTATGTAACTTGGCAGTGTGACTTACCAGCGGATGGAGACAGAAAGTAAACCAGACTGCAGTCAGCTCCACTTAAAAGAACAGTATATTTTAATTTTCAGCTGTCCAGTGCTTCAGATGAGCTGCTGTTTTTTAGCAAAATATAGTAAAATTTAGATCTTATCTCTTCCTGTGTAAGATCACTTAGGTGGAATCAATGAGATGATGGCCTTTTTCTTTTCCTGCTCCCCCTTTTATGCTGTGTAGAAAATTCCCTGTCCTCTCCTGTTCATCTGCCTGTTTTGAAGAGGGATCAATATGCATGAGATACGAGGAATGTTCTTGCTCTGATTTTCCTCTCATCCACTCCCAAAACCAGAATTTCCCTGCTTTTTGCAGGAGTAGGAGGTATGTGGCGTGCAGTTCCTTAAACTTGCCATGAAGTTGTCCACAACTTCTTCAGATTTCCAGGAAGTTCCTCAAACTTCCGATGAAGTTGTCTATGGGTTGTGATTTTTGTCCCATTTGCCACTTAAGATTTTTTGTTGAGTGGTTTGAACTTATTGATCCCAGATGAAGACAGGTGCCACAAGGAGAAGATAATTATTTTTTGCTGTGGAAAAAAACCCCAGCTGGTCTCCCAGTGTCACTTACAGGGGAGATGAAGATGTGGCTTTACTGTGTGCAGGTGGACTTGCAGCATAGAGGATTTTTTTAAGCATGTATCACTTGTGTTGACCAGCTCACACTCATGTGTCCGTATGAAAACTTCTTTTTACATAGTTCGGCAACACTGTAAACTATTTGCCATGTTTACCGTGTATGGATTTTACTTTTAGTCTGGATGTAAATGTTCAAAAAGGCTGTATTTCCTTAGGAAGCCAATACAACATTAATTTTTACATGGTTTTCTGATGAAGGATATCATTGAGTTGAAGTAAAAACAATGAAATACTATTTCTGAAGATCTATTAAAGTAATAATCTGTCATAAAGCATCTGATCAGTGAAATCATGTGGTGAAAGTTTCATTTGAAATCATGACAGAAATGCACACATAGCATCCAAACTTTTCCAGTTTTTAAAGTTTTACTGAATTCTCATATGCTCTAATTCACAATTGGAAAGGAGCAATTAACTGAAGTGAAACACTTTTGTGTTTTTGACTGAAAAATGGGAAGAAGTGTTAGAGCCTTCAGAATGTTCAGTGTACTTTTGTACTCATTTTCCAAATAATTTTTTCTTGCTGATTCTAAATTAGAGGTTGGTTATTTGTTTTTAATTTAAAATGCCCTGATGGGTTGAAATTAGCCAAGTTACACAGAATTGCTATTGGTTTCCTGGTTGCATAAGCCTACCAGGAAGGTTGTGAGAGGTCATGCTGCTGGGGAGAGCGTGGCTGCAGTTTGGGTGTGCTCTGGCTGAACTAATCAGAAAAAAAATGTTTGTAAAGCAGGGAGTGGTTCTGTGTTAGTCTTTGCATGAGGAGAGGAGCTACTTGCATGTGTATTTCTATTTTCTAAGGCAATGGGAGAAGGCTCAGTGAATCAGGTTATATAGTGTCTTTTGCATTGCAATATGACTTTCATTTACAGGCACCTATAATATCTGTCTTTAGGTTCCTGTAGTGCCATAGGCACATAGTTTTCTTGGATTTGCAGAAACAGTTTTAGGTACCTGCTGTTCCACATATTTTGTTACAAGTAATGTAGCAATTTGAGGAAGTGATAATTCTTCAAATGTAGTTCAATCCTATTCTTGTCTTTGCTGTAAGACTTTCAGCAAACTTCATGCAAAGTCCTCTGCAAGAGGGGATGTACTTGGAGTTGTCTTCAGCCCTTCCCTTGGGATCATCATTCCTTTTGAAGAGTGGGAAGATGGATAACCTAGGAATATATTCTTTCAGCTGTGAAAGGTAGATCTAGCTCTCTTGTGAATCAGAGGTGGAGGAAGTGATTTAGCAAAGCAGCTGTTGAACCCCTAATTTTACTGTGTAGATAGAGATGCAAATTTCTGATGGCAGTAAATAGAATATACTGGTTTGTATATTCCACAGTTAGACACGTGACCCTTACATCAGTGGAAAAAACCCTGTGCTCTACATGTTTGAAGGCTTTTATTAGCTACGTTATTGGGGTAACTGAGAAACAAGAGCAGAAAAATTGCACAAACTCCTGTTTCGTTAGATGCCCCAGAATATGGAAACTATGCACAAACAAGAACTAAAATGACACATTGATGGCTGTATCACACCTCTACTTCCTTCTGAAATTATGTTTCTGTTACAAAGCCCACACACTTCTCATAATATTTTCAAATTTTTTTTTTGATTATAAAATTTATCTTCCATTAGACTTTGTCAAACACAACTGTCTTGTGATATGAGTAGTCCTGTTTTTAGAACAATTGATCATAAAATATTTTGAACCAGCAATGAATAATCATTTATTTTGGTAAACTGTGGGTCTTTTAGCATTCCTTTTAATATACACGGTAGTGTTCTGTGTTAGAAAAACACAGGAGGTGTAAGAATAATACATCTGCTTTTGGAGATCATTACTATAAAGCTGGCTGTTCTAATAAGCAAAAGGTAGTGCTTTCTCTATGAGTTATGATAATTTGGTTTACATCCATTGCAGGATGCATTGAAAATAACCTGGCACACTGAAAAACACAAGGAGATCAAAGGCTGTGTACAAAGGCTAAATAATGACTTCCTCGCCTTCTCTGATGGTGGAGGCGTTGTCTTCTCCTCAACGTCTACAATACATGTCATGGGAAATGCTGGTGCTGGAAGATGTTAAAGGCATTCCAGGGTGACTAAATGAATCAGTAGGGAAGGTTTTTGATTTTGGAAAGTTGATCCCAGTAGTTGGTTTCTAAAAAAAACCCCCAACATTTTTCTACACCAAGATACATAATTGGAAATGCCTAAGACTTTTAGACTTGTTTCAAAATCATGGCTGCCCAACCAATGGATAGTGTACTCCCATTAATGCTCAGTTTGCTGGTCTAGGGTACTCTGTGCTCTGAGTCAGTTTTTAGAACAGATATATTATTTCTGAGCAAGAGGATTGTTTTTACTACTGTTTTAAATAATGTAGTCTTTAATTCAGAAGTATTTTTTAATCTCTCTAGAAAAGTATAGTATGCATTAGCATTTTTTGGGGCTCATTTCAATGTTCTCACATTAAATGCATTGCATTTCTTAAAGATTCGTGGACAGTTGATACTGGAGTTGTTCTCCTGGAAATGGAATATGAAGGTCTTTAAATTGGATACTAGCTCAAACTAATTGAAACCATTTCAGGCTATTTATAACTGAAACCATTCTGGCTATATATAATTATCCAGTGAATGAAGTATACAGTCTGATAATTCTTTACCATCGATTTGACTTTAATTCATCAAATTGACAGTTCAAAAAAAAAAAATTTGGACTTGATTCCTTCAAGGGAAAGGTGAGGGTTAGACAAGTGCTCTTAGGGAATTCTTCAGCCAGTGTCTGTGCAACTGCACAGAGGTTTGGGATCTGTGAAACCCAAGAGAAACTTACGTCATTGTGAGGAAGGGATCAGAGTGTGATTAATGTTTTCATCAGGAACCTAAACAAACTATCAAAAACCACTAAAAGCTTTCTAGTACAGTTTGTTAAAATTATCTCCTAGTACAGTTTATAATTCTTCAGACAAATGATGTGGCTTACGCTGGCAAAAATTCAGTTTGTAGTATATGTGTGACTTTCACAGCATCTCTGAAAGTCTGTTGTCATACAGACACGTGTCATTACAGCTCTACCTTTATCCAGTGCAACTAAAGTTGAGTGTTTTTAAAAGTGCTGTTTTAAAAACCTTGGTGGAAATTGTCAGTAGATTTTTCTTCTATTTCCTTTCTTTTTTCTGGGTTTTGAATGTTTCGTGCTATAGCACCTACTGAGTTCACAGCCTTCATGTGCTCCCAACTGGCAGCTAATTTTCAGCTCTTGAGCAATTGGTAACAGAAAGTTTCAAACTGGTATCTTTAGAGGAGTGAAGAGGTGATGTGTAGGAAGTGCAAGCAGTGGCCCCATAACCACTGCCTATTCTCCACTGTTCTGAATTTGGTGATCTTTACCTTTTCTTGGTTTAATAAATTTTAATTTTCTCACAAGGTTTGTTTTAAATATTTTAAAAAATGTAAACATATCTATTAATTATTTTATTATCGTCTTTCAGGTACTTTAAGGGGGCTTCATACTCTTAATGTTCTTTAAACAGTACACTAACCATTTCCAGAGTGCTTAGCACAACCAGGTGTATCATGCCTCTGAATTTTGCTCTAGCAATGTAACATACAGCTTAAGAAGCCTTTGTGTGAGGACTATTTCTAGGCAGAATTTCACATCTTTTCTGCTTCTCATAATGTGACTGATAGTCTATGCTGCTGTTGCCTTGGGAGGGACGAGGAAATTGCAACAGAAAGATAAGAAATTCAACTGTTTCCCACATGCAGCAGTTAAATATATTAACAACTGAGTATTTTGTCCCTTCCATTTGGTTCATTTGTGAATGAAGACATGAAAGATAATTTTGAAATTGGAGCAAGGCTGGCAAATGCCTGCATTTAAGGCAATGCCAGAAAAGGCTATGTGACTCCCTAGTGCCCTTAAGAGTGAAGTTTTGGGTTCTTTCTTGATGTGACTGGGCATGTCCTTGGTTACCTACCAACCAAACGGAATTGTCTTCTCCCAGCCCTAAGACCATCATGGCTTCTGCTGTGCAGGGATGGCTTTGCTGCATTTATGACACCCCAGGGAGGCAACTCTTACCACTCTCAGTGAGGTTTGGACCATGAAGGTTGACAGATTTAGATATAGTGTAGAAGAGAAGCCCTTGGCATTTGTGTAGTCTCTTGATCTGAGATGTCTACAACAGGTGGAGGCAGAGTAAGACACTACCCTGCTTTCAGTAGATAACACTGGAGCTTTCAGTGATCAGATTCAGACTAAGATTTTTTTTTTTCCCCAAACTTCTTAAGCACTTTTTTTCTGCAAGAGACCTCTCACAAAGTTGGGAGAACGAACAGGATCTGTGGCATCACTTATTAGGATCTTTTGGGATTTGAAATGGTCATTTAGTATGAAAAAAATAAGATATGTTATTTTTTTTTCCCTGAGCCATAACAGATGATTCATGAACAATACTGTAATGATATCTATGTTTTAGCTTATGTATTTTGTGATCAGGGTGTTTTTTGTAGGAATATATTCCTAAGAAGATGCATTAAAACTATTTCATATCGGCCATCAGGAATGCCCAACCTGACTCATTTATCTAGCATTAAGCAAGGATAACCAATATGACATGGAAGTGAGAGCACAGAAGTTCGTTAAAAAGTAATGAAATGTCTCTGTGGTTGATTTACAAGAGTGGGCTGTAACACGAAAAATTCCACTTACAGAAGCAGCTTCATGATTTGAGTGGGTTATTGCATAAAATACAAGCAGAGTAACTGGATGTGGGAAGTGAGTCAACTCAGTAGTTTGAGAATAGGATTAGGATTTTGATCGACTGTTCTGTTGGTGCTGACTCACTGTGACCTTATGCAAGTCAGTGAAGTTTTCTACCTATCAGCAGCTCAGCTGAAATGCATGCTATTCCTCTCACCTTTGCCTGCAAGCTTTCACTGTTGCAAATGAAAGGGCAGAAGAACTTAAAAAAATTACAAGAAATTTTCAGATCTTGTTCTTAAAGCACTCTCTAGTTTCTCTGAGTTGCATTTTCCTGTTTTATTACTGTTTTGCAGTGTCTTTCTCTGCTGCACTGTGGAGAGTTTTATAAAGGGAAAAGAATTGTCTCTTTGCATTATTTTATAACGAAAGCAACTGTTTTGTAAAATAATTAGCAAACACACAAACTAAAAACAAGAGTAGCTTTTCTAATCCCCTTTGATAATGTTTAACACAGGCATTTTATTTATCATGTTATTCATGCCAGAACAAACTGCTCAGCCTCATCTGGCTTAACGAGAGGGTATTAAATTCACAAATTTGTTCCTAAGTGATAATATTATATTATTTAATATTAATTAATATTATATTATTTAAAAAGGTAAAATCATTCAGATAAAGTGAGATAACATTGTATGTAACCAGGTAGGTGAAATGCCTAATGAACAACCTCTCCTTTTTCAGAGAGAGT